>JASVER010000041.1:2050135-2225165 GCA_030449065.1 Oceanodroma leucorhoa | reverse complement strand
GCAGGCCACAGTTTGCTTTCACTTGGAGGGGCGTCCAGTACACCTGGAATCGACTGCCCCAGGGGTGGAAACACAGCCCCACCATTTGCCATGGACTGAATCACACTGCACTGGAACAGGGTGAGGCCCCAGAACACCTGCAATACATTGATGACATCATCGTATGGGGCAACACAGCAGAAGAAGTTTTCGAGAAAGGAGAAAGAATAATCCAAATCTTGCTGAATGCCGGTTTTGCCATAAAACAAAGTAAGGTCAAAGGGCCTGCACAGGAAATCCAGTTTTTAGGAATAAAATGGCAAGATGGACGTCGTCAGATCCCAATGGATATGATCAACAAGATAACAGCCGTGTCTCCACCGACCAGCAAAAAGGAAACACAAGCCTTCTTAGGCGTGGTGGGCTTTTGGAGAATGCATATTCCAGATTACAGCCTGATTGTAAGCCCTCTCTATCAAGTGACCAAGAAGAAGAACGATTTCAAGTGGGGCCCCGAGCAACAACAAGCCTTTGAGCAAATTAAACGGGAGATAGTTCAGGCAGTAGCCCTTGGGCCAGTCCGGGCAGAACAAGATGTAAAGAACGTGCTCTACACCGCAGCCGGGGAGAATGGCCCTACCTGGAGCCTCTGGCAGAAAGCACCAGGGGAGACTCGAGGTCGACCCCTGGGGTTTTGGAGTCGGGGATACAGAGGATCCGAGGCCCGCTATACTCCGACTGAGAAAGAGATATTGGCAGCATATGAAGGGGTTTGAGCTGCTTCAGAAGTGGTTGGTACTGAAGCACAGCTCTTCCTGGCACCCCGACTGCCGGTGCTGGGCTGGATGTTCAAAGGGAGGGTCCCCTCTACACATCATGCAACTGATGCTACCTGGAGTAAGTGGGTTGCACTGATCACACAGCGGGCCCGAGTAGGAAACCCCAGTCACCCAGGAATCTTGGAAGTGATCATGAACTGGCCAGAAGGCAAAGATTTTGGAATGTTCCCAGAGGAGGAGGTGAAGCGTGCTGAAGAGGCCCCACCGTATAATAAACTACCAGAAAATGAGAAGCAATATGCCCTGTTCCCTGATGGGTCCTGTCATCTTGTGGGAAAGCATCGGAGGTAGAAGTCTGCTGTATGGAGTCCTATCAGACAAGTTGCAGAAACCGCTGAAGGAGAAGGTGAATCGAGCCAGCTGGCAGAAGTGAAAGCCATCCAGCTGGCCTTGGATATTGCTGAGCGAGAAGAATGGCCAGTACTTTATCTGTATACTGACTCATGGATGGTGGCAAATGCTCTGTGGGGGTGGTTGCAGCAATGGAAGCAGAACAATTGGCCGCGCAGAGGTAAACCCATCTGGGCCGCTGCAGTGTGGCAAGATATCGCTGCCTGGGTAGAGAACCTGGTTGTAAAAGTACGTCACGTAGATGCTCACATACCCAAGAGTTAGGCCACTGAAGAACACCAGAACAACCAGCAGGTGGACCAGGCTGCTAATACTGAAGTGGCTTAGGTGGATCTGGGCTGGCAACACAAGGGTGAATTATTTCTAGCTCGATGGGCCCATGACACCTCAGGCCATCAAGGAAGAGATGCAACATATAGATGGGCTCATGATCAAGGGGTGGACTTGACCATGGACACTATTGCATAGGTTATCCATGAATGTGAAACATGCACTGCCATCAAGCAAGACAAATGAGCAAAGCCTCTTTGGTATGGAGGGCGATGGTTGAAGTATAAATATGGGGAGGCCTGGCAGATTGATTATGTCACACTCCCACAGACTCGCCAAGGCAAGCGCCATGTGCTCACCATGGTGGAAGTAACCACCAGGTGGCTGGAAACATATCCTGTGCCCCATGCCACTGCCCRGAACACCATCCTGGGGCTTGAAAAGCAAGTCCTATGGCGACATGGCACCCCAGARAGAATTGAGTCRGACAACGGGACTCACTTCCRAAACACCCTCATAGACACCTGGGCCAGAGAGCATGGCACTGAGTGGGTATATCACATCCCCTATCATGCACCAGCCTCCGGGAAAATCGAGCGATACAATGGACTGCTAAAGACCACACTGAGAGCACTGGGTGGAGGGACATTCAAACATTGGGACACACATTTAGCAAAGGTCACCTGGTTAGTCAACACCAGGGGATCTGYCACTCGAGCTGGCCCTGCCCAATCAAAMCCCTCACGTACTGTAGAGGGGGATAAAGTCCCTGTAGTGCACCTAAGGAATATGCTGGGGAAGACAGTCTGGGTTACTCCCGCCTCGGGCAAAGGCAAACCCATCCGTGGGATTGCTTTTGCTCAAGGACCTGGGTGCACTTGGTGGGTAATGCGAAAGGATGGGGAAGTCCGATGTGTACCTCAAGGGGATTTGATTTTGAGTGAAAACAGCCAATGAACTGAGGTGTATAATGTTTATTGCTATATAATGCTGTATGTCACATCAACGGTATTGCAGTAAGAATCATCCAGGTTAAAGACGAATGAACTCTGATGAAACCGAGCAAAGCGCCACGATGATAGAACCGGACGAGTGCAGGGATAATGGAACCAGAACTGGCTTCAGGATGCAACAATCCAACACCACACACCATCTTTCCTGCCCTGAGAGACTGDTATGACAGATGGAGCCCAAAGTCATGGACTAAATGAACTCAATGGACATTTTAGAGGGATGGCCCATGGACTAAGGGAATGATATCTGTGTGTGTGTATATATATCTATATCTAAATCTATATCTATATATATCAAAAGACAGGAAAAGTGGTGATGATTAATTGGGATGTATCAGAAAATGTGAGACGTGGGCATGACGTATATGATATAGCATAAGGGGTGGATATTGTCCTGGTTCCGTCTGGGACAGAGTTAACTCCCTTCCCAGTAGCTGGAGGGGGTGCTGTGTTTTTGGGTTTGGTAATGAAAGGAATGTTGATGGCCCATTGATGCTTTGGTTGTTGCTGGGTGGTGCTTGCACCGAGGACTTTTCAGCCTCCCATGCTCTGTCAGGTGTGTGGGAGGGGAGCACAGCCAGGGCAGTTGACCCAGCTGGCCAATGGGGTATTGTATACCATGTGACATCATGCCCAGCTTAAAAACCAGGGGGCTCTGAGAGTGGGGGTGCGGTTCCTTCGGAACACGTCGGGGTGAGCAGTTGCGTTGTGTATCGCCTGTTTTGTATATTCTGTTATTGTTGTTACCACTGTTGTTATCACTGTTCTACTTTGGTTTATTTCCATTATTAAACTGTTTTCATCTCAACCCAGGTGTTTTCCTTCGTGTGCCCTCCCGATTCTCTCCCCTATCCTACCGGAGTGGGGGGGTGAGCGAGCGGCTGCGTGGTGTTTAGTTGCTGCTTGGGGTTAAACCACGACAGAAAAAGTGAGATATATGTAAGTTTCCTTTCCTTTGTTCAGAGCAACAGGTAGCTGCTCCCCATGGAAGTCACTTGCTGTGGCAACATCTCCTGCCAATGTAGCCATATCCTCAGCGAGGTCTTCTGCAGGGTGGGCTGTGTGTTAGAGCCTTCTTATCCTCTGCAGAGAAGAAAAAAGGAAAAGTTGGGGAAATTGCTCTGTGAGGTGTATTCCAGGATCTCCTAAACTACTTCACCTTGAGGCACTTGGTAGTACTGAACAGAGATGAGTGCCGTTCTTTCTGCCAGGGCCCTGACCACGTCCCTGCAGCAGGGGATTTGGCTGTGGGGCTCAGGGCAGTGGCCAACCTCTAGCCCCAGGGGTTGCTCCATCCCTGCTGCCCTGCCTGTGCCCAGCCATGGCCCTGAACCAAGGCCCCACTCCATCCCAGCCTTGGCCCATCCTCATCCCCCCATCTGACCCTGGGTCCTCTCACTGTGCCTGATTTCCCAAATACCCCTTCAGACAGCCAAAGCCACTACACTAAAATGAGGTACATGTTGATAGCTGTCTTTTAACACTTAGTTCATAGTTTCACAGAGTTTAGCTTAGATGTCCTTTTACACCACTGTTTACAAATTCAGTACAAAATCTGATAAAGAGAAACAAAGAAAATAAATTCTGCTGTCAAGAAAAAGACAATACTCACTAAACAAACCAAGGACCATAACTGTCCAAAACTGTCAAAGACGGAAGATTTGATCTGAAAAATACACTGTCTTCATTCTACCATTTCCGTCATGGAGACAGCAGTCCTGAAAGTTATGGTTATGTATTTCCACTGCAAGTAAGAAATATCTAAAATCTATTATTTGTCTGGTATGCATACTGAGAAGACATTCATTCCCACAACTGTCAACACGTTTCAAAGTTTAGTGCTTATACTTGCAATACTAAGGGTGTAACAATAATAGATGGAATATAAGGAAAGGAAAGCCTTTTTGCTTCTGTCATGTTAATGGCAGAAGGATATGCTGAAAGACAGGTCAAGATGGCTGAAGCCATTCAATAGAAATGAAAGGTCCAACTCATTATATAGTATGCTTTGGTTCACATATGCACTTGGAGCCATAAACTATGCTGTTTTAACTTCACTTTCTTTTATCTTTTACATCTGTAGCTCTTGCTTTTCAACTTTAAGAATAATACAATGTAAATAATTTGCTTTTTAAGTTATAGGCCCCTGATGAAGCAAGTATGTAACTGTTTGGCTTTTTAAATTGTTGTTTCATATGTTAATTATCAAACTCCATTCAAATAGACAAGGACACTTACACAGCAAAGCAATCTTTTCCTCTTGCTGTAAAATCACTTAATCAAATTCACTACATCAAAACTATTTCAGTAGCAACATCTGATTTTGCAAACGCAAGATTAAGTATTTGCTGCTAGAATATGCAAGCGCAACTCAGCTGAACGCCTTGGAGCTGTGCCTGCCTGTGTCAGCAATGGATGTGGCCCCAAGGCTTCGTTATTTAGATTGCAAATTCCTGATGTGAGGAACTATGTCTCTGTTTGTTTGTGAGATGCTTCAGATACTTTAGCTGCTTTATAAATAATAAATAAAATTACAACTAGAAGCCTCAGGGAAGAGGAAGACTGATTGTGAGAGAGAGGAGCTTTGTACAAATACAGAAAAACCTCACTCCAGCTACCTTCCAGGGACTCAGAAATAAAAAATAGCTTAGGTGTTTATTAGGTATGCTGGTCCTTAATTAAAAGCTTTGGCCAGTGTGTATTTAGGTTTCTGGAGATACTTCAACATAGGTCCCCAGATAGTGAGTTATTCATCTATGGATGGTCCTAGTGCAGATCCCAATGTGTTGATCAGGTTTTGGGAAATATACAGAAGGAAATGAAGTATGGGAAGAACTTTTATAGTTTCCTTTCCAGATATGCTCGGGAGAGGATTTACTGTGAAGGGTCTGGGAAGATAGGCACCTTTACTACCATCTTCTGGGCAATGTGTCTCACCATGACGTGATACTGATGAAGTCATCACCTGTCCAGGCACCACGACCATCCTGGTACCTTCCCATCTGGAGGCAGCTGACCCACATGCAAAGCCACCTTACACAGCCCAATCAAACAGCCAAAAATTTGCTTTGACTCATCAATACTGAACAGCTAAGCAGTGCAGCCCCTAAGTACAATCAGTCACATTTGCAAGTAATTGGGAGGATTTTTACTCTAAATTTAAATAAAACAGAATGTGGAAGATCATAATCTTTATGAGAGAATGAAGGTTTAGATTTTTGAGCCATAACATAAGCATTTGATGAATAATGTAGCCAAACAGGCTTTGTCTGTGCCATTGGTAGTATGAATTTCAAGACATTAGCAGTGTAGGCAAGCATCACTCTGTCTTTGAGCATCCTGAGAATATGGCTAAATAGGAGCTTCAGTAGTGTGATGAATACAAGCAGATTCCAAAACAATGACTTTACAGGACTGAACTCGTTTGAATACTCATTAGGTAAATGTATAGAGATTGCTATATGGTCAAATTATTGGTGGGAATTTGCAAGAGTCCTCTTGCTGCAGAAATTATTGGAAGACGACAATCACAGTGTCACTTTTTCAGCACAGATGAACACTGTGCTAAGAATTATATACAGGGGAAAATTCTCAGGGCCAAATGTAATTGAAACTTATTCCCACAGAAAATATTAACATGAAATGTGTTACCTATAAGGGTCTCTGGAACAATGTGTACAGTAATAGCTTTGAGACAGATAGACAACTAGATGCATTTGTAGCTGAGAAGACAAGGACTACTGTGGGATTTCAGGTCCTTCTGCTAGTTTGTTGAATCTTTGAAATGACAGGTTCATTTAGAAAATATATTAATTTCTTATTTCAATTTACCTAATCTCAGTAAACCTCTGAAAGCCACAGAGATTTCATGTCTGCTCTTCTACTGCCAAAAGCAGTAATTTGAGCTCTCACACAGAGCTCCTCTGCACATCAATGCGTTGCAGAGCTGTGTTAGAGAGACGTGGGCCTCATTTCAGGTTATCTAATCTGACACTATTTTTATGCATGTGTATTTTATAGATTCAACTTTGAAGGCAGAGGGAAAGGAGCTCTGTGTTTTGGGGATATGAATGTTATTAAAGACTGGATGACTCAGCAACAAACAGTGCGCACTTAGATGTACAATGATGAATGAAATGCAATGCATTCTTCATTATTATTGAGAAGGAATTTTCAATGATTACCAGTAATGATGGTGATTTTATTACAGAACAACGGATTCAGCCATATAATGTCAGGCATATGATAAATCTGACTTGTTCTCTTCTAATAATGCAAAAATAGATACTGTAGATGAAAGCGAAATAAGCAACTGCTGACAAAAAAATGCTTGCCCATAACATATCACTTAGTTACTGATCATCTGATCAAATAATCTGCCATCCAAAGTGTTTGTAATATTTCTTGATACAAAGTACTCTTTTCCACCACCTCTCAAAAAAAGATACTTCAATAGGACACGCATTTTCCTCCATACATAATTTAAAGAGAAGAATGGAATGTACATGACTGTGAATGGAATGAGAATTGTGTACTTTTCCACAAATTAGAAGACCATCCAGAATACATTATTAGTAAAGGACCAACAAGACCAAACAATTTAATCAGAAAATTTATTTCCTTTTCTGAAATGTCCAAGAACTGATTTTTCTCAAACTTATTTAGCCAATTTCATTTTGTGGATTTACTTCAGGGATTACACGGAAGTAAGTTAAATCTTAGCCATTTTACTCGGTTGTTACAAACCAGTGAAGTTATAGCGGTAACATTGTTTTGTTCCCAAGTGTGAGAGCATTTCTGATGCCAATTATAAAATTCAGTTTTTGGTTAAGCATGTAAAAAAGCAATCTCACATATAAAGTATAAAGGGAATAGCTTATATAAAAAGAACTCCCTACATGTGTAAAAATTGGTAGGTTTTAGGTTTGAACTTTAATCAACATATAATAGAGGGGTTTTTTTTGGATAGGAGATTTTTATTTGTTTTTTTGGTTTAGAGGAATGGGAGCAAGCTAATTCTGTAATAGCCACAACAGCATTTTGGAACACAGTTTGACAAAGAAAAAGTTACATGACTTGATCAGCAAACATGTACTGCCATATGTATTAGTGTTTCAAATAATCTACAGAAATTAGGTCTATATTCAAGGATTTTAAGCTGAAGTAGTGGCTTCTGCTCTCCCATGCTATTTGTTGAAAATTCTCTCTGCTTCCATTCGGTCAAAAAATACAAAAATAGAAGAAAAACCCCAACCCTTTCATGCCTCCAAGACTGCACTGCTCTAGCAAAAAGGCAGAGAGAAGCAATAGGCTTCAATTCCCCAGGGTGCAGTACTTGTAGTTGATTTTGTAGTTCTATTGCCAGGCAATAGGAGGTTCACAGAGTGTCTCCTGACCTATGACGGTCACTGCACTCCAGGCTCAAAGGAAGTTGTTCATGACCGCAATATATAGGCACTGAAGTCTTTGTGTCTGTGATACTCAGAAGGGGAAATTTGGGAATGAGAGGCTGACACGGAACGCTTGTTATAGCAATAATAAGAGATCATACTGTGATTTTGTGGTCTGGGTGCAGGCAGTGTGCTTTGTATGAACTTCATAACCTCCCTCCTTCATTTTCCCTGTATGTAAAATGGGAATAATATCTCTCTGCTTCAAAAGAGAATAGAAGAATTAGCAGGGTGTTTGTAAAGCACTGTAGAAGTGATAAAACACAGTCAATAGAAAGCCAAGTTAAATAATTGCACAGAAAATGAAACAGAAATCTTTAGGAGGAAGTCCAAGAAGAAACATCTGGCAAAAGAGAGAGGCATAGGAGGCCTGACAGAAGGAACAGAAAAGCAGCATTATTGGTTTGTTTTTCCCTTTGTAGATCAAACTGACATGTCAGATGCAAGGCAATCTGTTGTTTGTACAGGAGAATTGGTGGAAGAAAGAATGGGAACATCTGAACTAAAAAGTCTCTTAAAAATTAACTGTGCTGTGCCAAGAAGTAGATGGAGGGTGTGGATGGACGCACAAGGGTACATGTGAGGATCTGGCTTTGAGCACCAGCTGTCTCCCAGGACAGGGATACTGTCAGCTCTGAGATCCAGGCTGGGCTGATATGAGCGATGCCTGTGCGTGGGTGGAAATAGCTTTCTGAGTCTCTACAAGTAAGTGAAAAAAGGTGGCAAGAGGTCTAACTTATCCATCAGCTCAACTTTATGATATAGCGGTCAGCATTCAGGTACATCAGTGAAATGAGCTTTCAGAGATCATAGAGACTGGAGTTTTTCCTGTTGTCTTCTCCCCAGGCTCCCTCTTCTTACTTCGTTTTCAGCTCCCCTCTTACCCTCTTGTCTCTGTTATATTTCTTTGCTTCTCCTGTACTCTTCCTTAGTCATCTTCTGTCCTATTCCTCCTTTTTTTCCCTCTTTCCTCCACTCCCATGTTCCTTTCTCCTTTGCATTTCACAGTGTAACTATGTATTGATTTTCCTGAAGTCTCACCATGTGCTGTTCCTTTAGTAAATAAGAGCAGTGACAACTGTTCGGCTTTGGTGCTCTTCTCCGGTTCTCTTGCCTGTAGGTAATGTTCCTGTGCCTAATGTTCCTGTTTAGGGACCAAAACCAAACTGATGATTCAAACCCTACAGCTGCATGCAATACAAAGGGTAGCACAGAGAGACTTCGTTATCAAAAAATCGACATTTAGTGTAAGACAAAAGAAACAGATGAATATTGTCAGATAGCAAATTACAAGGGAGAAGAACCAGCCTGATGAACCAAAGTCTTAGCAACTTAGCTCTAAGAAAAACGGAGGTTTTTGTAAGTACCACAGTCAAGAAGACCGGTAATGAGGCTTATATCAGGCAGAGCAGGGGATACCCTAGGAAATGTAAGGAGCAACAAAACATAAAGCAGTGTCCTGGTTTTGGCTGAGATAGAGTTAATTTTCTTCATAATAGCTAGTATGGGGCTGTTTTGGATTTGTGCTGAAAACAGTGTGGAAAACACTGGGATGTTTTTGTTACTGCTGAGCAGTACTTACACAGAGTCAAGGCCTTTTCTGCTTCTAACTCCACCCCAGCAGCAAGTAGGCTGGGGGTGCACAAGAAGTTGGGAGGGGACACGGCTGGGACAGCTGACCCCAACTGACCAAAGGAATATCCCAGAACATATGATGTCCTGCTCAGCAATAAAAGCTGGGGGAAGATTAAGGAAGGGGAGGACGTTTGGAATCATGGCATTTGTCTTCCCAAGTCACGATGGAGCCCCGCTTTCCTGGAGATGGCTGAACACCTGCCTGCCGATGGGAAGTAGTGAATGAATTCCTTGTTTTTCTTTGCTTGTGTGTGCAGCTTTTGCTTTACCTGTTAAACTGTCTTTATCTCAACCCACGAGTTTTCTCACTTTTACTCTTCTGACTCTCTCCCCCATCCCACTGGCGGGGAGTGAGTGAGCAGATGTGTGGGGCTTAGTTGCCAGATGGGGTTAAACCACGACAAGCAGAAAAGGGCTTGTGTGAAGATCCAGCGTGGGAGCACTGTAAGATAGCATCGTGAGTGATCAGATGTGGGAGCTGATCTTGTCATACTGAACGGGAGAGAGAAAGGCTATAGAAGACCTGTGAAAAGGAAGATGGACAATTTCTGTCCTATGTGTCAGAGAAGGAGGAGCCAGCAGAGTGACATGGCTGAAATGCTTTAGCTAGGTGGGTAGCTGTTGTCCATGCAGTTCCCATTTCAAGCTTTTTTCTGCTTCCTATAGTTAAAGCAACTTAAAATAAAGAACACTGAGGTTCATATAACAACATTATTTCAAAAGCTATGTCTAAGGATAGCACTGAGTCTTGTGCAACGCATAATAGAAGAGCCAAAGTCTGAAACATTAGATGAAATTGTGAAAGTTTCACTGTAGAATTGCAATTGGATATGAGATTCTCCCTAAATACAAAGAGGACAGAGAAGACATGCAGAACACCCACCTTCATCTGAAGCATCCCTGTAGGAGAATGCAGATAGAAAATACCTTTAGGCAACTTCTTTAGAAAAGGTCTTCGCATGACAGTGTATGTGTTTCTGGACCGCTTGTCTCCAAGGCTTTCTCCAGGAAAGTGGCAAGTCCTTTTCCAGCGTTGTCAGGGGCAAAGAGTCTGACGTATCTGATTCCAAATGCCATCTCAGCTCAAGGTCCCTGCTCAGACCTCAGTCTAAACCTCCTTACCTATTCCATCCAGCTCAAGGTCATGTCCCCATCACATCCACCAGATTTTTTTTTCTAATTGAAATCACTGAACTTATAGTTTAAGAGTCAGTCATCAGGTCAGCCTGAGAACACGTATGGTAAGCACCAGAAATCCTTTCATCCCTTCCTCCAAAGTATAATAGCTTTAGTGAAATTCTTATTCTACTTCTGTCAAATCCAGGTAACTTTTCAAAGCAAAGATATTACTTAATCTAAACAGATAATTTCCTTTCTCAACATCTCCATCATGTAATTTAATATTGAGGATGCATGACTTCAGCAGCACCTCCTCATCAAACTCCCAAAACATGAATGGTTGGCAATCAGTGAAATATATGAAAATCAGTAAGATGTTCTTGTACAAACAGCCTACTTAGATTAAACATATGGCATACTGCTCTTTAGGTGGAAATCATACTGAAATGAAACATCAGAAGCAAAGCTAAAAGCCTGTAGTAGCTTTGTGGTGTGAGCTCTTAAGTCTCATTAATATTAATTGTATGTATGGTTCATATACCCCAGGATATTTAAATTAATGTAACTGATTGAAACACAAACCCTACTGCAGGCAATTACAAGTGAAAATATTAAGGGTCTGATTCTGCAATTCCTTTCTCATCCATTTAACTACCCAGTCACAGTGAATTTATCTACATGTAAGAGGGCTGACTGAGTCAGGCCCTAATTTTCTAAATCAAATCTTTCCTCCATGTTAAAGGAAGATAGCTAACCTTGAAATTATGGTTTTGGAAAGACATTTCTTGGCTATTTTTAGCAACACAATTTAATCTTAACATTGTAGTGTTTGGGAAACTTGTTCAGCTTTCCTTCCATCCTCAGTTAAGATGAATAATAAGTAAGAAGAATATCAATAATGTGTTGCACTTTATTGATTTGTTGCACAATGCCCTTCATTTCATGATCTTTAAGGGCTTCATGGACATGAATAAATTAAGCATTATGACAACAGTCTGGGAGTAAGTAATGCTGTGCTATAAGGAAGAAAATGAAGTGTGAGGAGTGACATGAATTAGCCAAGTTGAGTCAGTGGCTGATTGGGAAGCAGAACCTGGACGTCCTGAGTCTTGTTTTTCTCTTCTAACTACTAAGAACATTTTCTGCACTCGATCACTAGGAGTGTTTTGTATTAGCAAAATCAAAACAAAAACCTCATCAGAATGCTACAGAAAGAAAATAATGAATCATGAATCAGAGAACATCCGGATCACGAGAGTGCTTGAAGAGGCTGCCTCCTGAAGGTCTTTCTAGATACTGTTCCCAGGCAAGCAAAGAGAAAACCAGGAGCAGCTATTCTCAAGAAAATGTTGCAAGATTCCCCCTGTGGTTTCCTAGCTGGCTGCTCTGAAGATATTTTTAAAGCAAATTCCATGCAAAAGTCAGAGACATGTGTCTGTAAGGGGAGGAGAGGAAGGGAAGCTGTGCACTCACCCACCTACCGTGCTCCTCATAGGTGCCACCAGCTATTCTCTTCACCTCACTCTCAAGATGAATGAAAAATAATCCAGCAGGTCTTTTTTTTAAACTCAGGTTTGCCTTAAAACTGAACTTTAAAAAGAGTCCATCTGCCGAAGGACTGACTTTCAGACTTGGCCCAGTGCAGCATTCATTGCAATCAATACAGTCTTTCCTCTTACCTGCAAAGCCTATGGCTATGCATAAGCACTGGAAGATGATGGTAATGTTTGATAATCAAGAAAAAAATGAAATGTTTCCCTTAGACATTTCTTGACTTTCTTATAAAAAATAATAATACTGAAAAGGAGAAAACGGGAGAATGAAATAACAAAATGACAGCGTAGCTGTAGCATATAAAAATGCCTTTGAGAGTAAGCTAGTGATCTCCATGACTTTAGCTTGTGATAAAGTGCTTTCCTCAGAGTAATAAAAACCAATGAAACTGGTTCAATAATCAACAGCAAAATGATCAGCTTCAAATCTGGTAATTCACCATTGATATGAAATGTGCACACACATACCCAGGTACAGGTGCATATTCCCTCATGTGGCTGATTTTATAATGTTCACACTTAGGTTTTTTGCTGGATGGTTTCAGGCCTGTCACATTTTGTGATTACAGGAGATCTGAGCTGAAAGATGAGAGGATGCTTTACTTAGCAAGCACTGGTGCTTACAGACTTGAAAAGAGATCTCAGTCTTTGAACTTGGAGGACTCTGTCTTAATACGGGCCTGAAGAGGCTCAAAGAATTCAGGTAAGGCCAGGCAGCACATATAGGGAAGTAAAGAAAAGAAGAGGAAAACACAAGAAGAACATGGAAAATTTCCCCTCTCCCAGTTACAGAGCAGTAAAAACAGAAAAAGTGTTGATTTAAATGGACTTATGCTGAACATACTCTGGTTAACAGAAGGATGGGTGATCCAAGGTGCTCTCAGCAAAATAACTTGGGTTTTTTTTCTTCTGATCACTAATATTGTTTCTTTGGCAAGGAAGAAGTTGACCTAGCCTTGATTTTCTAACATATGTTTCCCTGCATCTCATTTTGATCTGAGGTGGAAAGCATTCATCCTCCTCTACACCCATTATAGCTTATGTCTGGATTTCTGTGCAGTGATTCATTGACCAAAGTGTTCTTTAACATCCAGGTGAGAAAGGGGAACCTTGTGGTGGCCTGCCTGATAATAATTATGGTTAGTATAGCCACTGCTGGGACCTGGGACAGGGACAGCACTAGCCAGACACTGCAGTAGCCCCTTATTCCTCCAGGTGAAGAGGCTGGGTTTCTGCCACCACTGCTTATCTCATGTTGTGACCTGCTGGGAGATGTGATTGCCTTGGAGTTTCACCAACTGCCTGAGCTCCTTTCCTTCATTTTCCCAGTTCTTTTCCTTGCTTTTAGGAGTCCCTCCATGGAGTTATGTTACTTTAGTCTTGGCAGTTTTACCTACCCAGGTGCCCGCTGGGCTCAGAGCCTGGGGGTAACCATCTCAGAAGCTTTACCACAATGTTCTCAGACTCCTGAGATCTGCATTTGGCCTGTTGCCAGGCTGTACATTATAAGAAGACACAGGGTAATGCATGCCAATGAAGTTGGCATTGTTTGTGAAATGTACAGGCTTGGGACAATAAAACTTCTGATCTTGTTTAATGGAAAACATTACACTGAACTTGACCTTCCGACTGAATGCAGTACTGCTTTAATAACATGTCTTTCTCATTTGTATCGCTCGAGGAAATCCTGCTCTTTGTGACATTAGGTTTTATCTGCACCATCAATCTCTAGCAGAAAGACATACAGAAGCTCTGCTTAAGGGACTGCGCAAATCTTTTTTATTATCATTAATGCTGAACATAGCCACTTCGGCTTTGTAGTCATTATTTTCTGAATTCATCTGTTCATTTTTCTGGAACTTGAGAAAAATGTAGGTTTTATGTCTTATTTAACGAACTGTGGTTCGCACCATAATGGAATTGCAAGCTACTGCCAAATCACAGATAATATGCCATCTGTGATGTTCTACTAAGTTGTTGGGCCAAATAGCCTTCTGGTATAAGTCGGCACAGCTTAATTTACATCAGCAGAACCTTTCGATCAAACTTGAAATAACAAGTTCATCCATCCAAGTGATCTCTCCCTTCTTCTAATTCCAGAGCCAAAGCGCAGATTTCAGAAGTTGTATTACAACCTCTAGGAGTGTGAAAGCACTACAGCAGGAAAGCAAACAAACAAACAAACCAATCCTTTTAAAAAGAAATTCACATCTATCTTAAATACATATTACTGTGTTCTGTCTGCCTATAAACATTGAACCAGTCAGTCTGTAGCAGAATTTTCATCTCCAATCTTCAAAAATTAATGCATGAACTGAGCCTTTCCATTTGTTGGTGTCTAAGGTTACTGTTTTTCTCTTGTGAAAGTGGATATTATATTGGGTCCAAAGCACAGTCATATCTTTGCTCTTTCACCAGTACAGTAACAAACAGGCTTTCTGATTTTATTATATTATTCTTGCACAAATACCTGAGGTAGTTCAAGTATCTGCAGCAGCCTGCCTGGAGCAATCACCTTTACTTTTCAGTAAGGGCAGAATGGCACAATTAAATGGCTACTCTGCCTCCATGCTGTTTCTTATGGGTCTAGCATGAGTCTCTAAAAAAGGTATGTATGAGACATACATCTCAAGAAGGGGGCACAGACTGGGGCTACCTGCCAAAACACCTTCATTACTCTGCAGCCTGCCCTCCACTGCCCTCTGTGCTCGGGATCCTCAGGGACAGGCAGGGAGGTTGCTTTGGAAAGACAAATTGTTCAGATAGCCCACAGACAGCGTCATGTCCCCTCCAATGATGGAGATATTACGTGACCAGATTTGTACCAGACACATGATGGGGGAACCAAAATTTTGGTAAATGTTAGAGGCACTTCTAGTCATCGGTCAAGAGAGAACACGGCTTTGCAGTGCCACCATGGGATGTTTCGTAACCTGCCTTTGCTATAACATTTTTCACCCTGTCTTAAAATCACATGAAATCACAACTATTGTCATTAGTTATTGGCAAGGGTAAGCACAATGCAGATGCTGTGACTGTACTGCCCATGACATGATGAGACAAGAACCTCAGAACAGCTCAGCACTTGGGCAAAGTAAGAGATAAGCAGCACATGAGAAGAGAGCCGCACAGGTGTGTTCAAAACTTTCCCAAACTCTACACTTCATAGCAAATTGGAAAATATAAAACCCCCAGCAACTTTACGGGAAGAAAACTGATGTAGGACCTTTTTGAAAGACACAGCAATAGTTGCAGATACACCCACAGTCTGTTTAACATGCGTCGGCAATAAAGTTCTGGACTGAGAGAAGGTGAAAGCTGAAGTTCTGCCATTTTTATCTTCTGGAACTAAAATAGCTTTCCTTTCACCTTGCAGAGCAGCAGCACAAATGGGGCTGCCCACGCCCAAGCAGCCAGAACTGTGTTACCAACACTCAATCACTGTTTGGAAAACAAGCAGCTTTGGGAAAGAAAGAATGGGAAGATTTTTCCACAATGTTTGGGAAAGTTTGGCATGCAGAAAACCCCTGCTGGCTGCCTGCCAGCCTGCTCAGGAGCCAGTGCACAGAACTGCAGATTCTGCTGATATTGTCCAAATGTGTTAATTTTGCTGCTGCTTTGAGTGTTTTTCATCATCCTTGTCCAAAGCAAGAGATAGACAGGAGGGACCTTTTCCTGTTTCCTTTGAAGCCCATGGCAGGTTTCCCTTCAATGGCTAAGTGCCAGGATCTGTACCTGGCCAAATAATTTTGTGTTCCCGCAGCTGACTGCATTTCCCTGAAAGCACTTGATCTGAGCCGTGGTTCTCAGCCGGAATCCCATGGCTCCATAAGGACAGATTTTGGCCCTGGAGCTGGTACCAGTGCAGATGATGCTCCTTCACTTAATGTCACTCTCCATAGAGAACCCTGGGTGTCCTACTGGTGACAATGCCCTCCCTGTTGTCTGTGGGGCTGTGCTTTCCCCTAAAGCCATACCTTGGCCCTTCTTGGTTTTCACTTTCTGTCTTGCGCTCACAGTGGGGCACCAGCACTGGCTGTATTAGCGCTTTGTCAGGTCAGGAGAGATCACCAGGGTGGATTATCTTCCTTGCAGTCCCCTCAGTTCTGGTCCTGCAGCAGAGTGCTGCCTTGCAGGGGAAGCCACCACAAATGGTGTCCTTGGTGATAGGTCCCTGCACTGGTTCTGGTGCCACAGGTAACGGTTCCAGCGGGCGCAGTTTGAGAGATGTGACCCTTGAGCTGCTCACCCTAAGGAGGCAAAGGATTCCCACACCACAGACACCCAGAGTGAGTTTTATCCTCAGACAGAAAGGACACTGGTTGTGTTAACTGAAAATAATAAAAAAAATAAACTCCAGCCTTCAATACTGTGCTCACTCTGGCTGTAAGCACAAACTGGTTCATGTTAATATGCAAGGCGTGTGCAAGCCTCTGTGGTTCCTCCCTGGTTGTGGCAGGAGGGATCAAGGAAAAGCTGTAAAGGTGAGTAAAGAAGAAAACCTTTACAACATTTACCATCTGCTTTTCAAAGTAACAGTCTGGACCTGCTTCCTGTCTCACTGCCATGGACAAGTAAGATAGGAGCAACGGAAAGTGGTAGCACTCAATTTTTAAGCTCAAAAGCATTAAGAGGAGTATGGCACTGAAATTAAAAATAATATCTGATTTCTGCCTCCAGGAGATGCATGCTTTCCTACCAGGGAGGTAAAATTTGAACGGGCACAAAGACACATTTACATAACAAGACTGTAAGAAGCAGCATACTGTAAAAGAGATCTGTAGGCCAGAGTTGAAGTGGCAGCGACTTTTCTGGTGATAGCAATACTCAAGTGAATAAACCACAGGGCTTTGAGAGCGCATCAGAGATACACATTAATGCTTAAAGCATTCAGATGAGAGCAGAAATTAGTCTGCTGGAGCTATTCCGTATCTGAACAAGATGCAAAGCAGTAGAGTTTGCAAGATGCTTGTGTGCACAGAGCTAACAAACACAATCAGGAAACAGGAGGCCCCATATTATGTGTTTTCACAATACATGTCATACATATTGCTTTACATCATGATGTGATAAATCATTTGTTTGTATCCACAGCCTGACGTACTTTAAAACAATCAGCAAAGGACTGCATTGCAAACCAATTTGTCACCGCCAGTTCCCTAAGCTTTCAGTGACCACTGTTTTGTCCATATAGTTACTGTTTGTCCTTTTAAAAAACATATAGCAATATAGCAAGTATCAAAGCAGGAAGAAAGGAACATGGCTAAAGCAGTAGTTTAGCTGTGTCCATCCTTTCTTAAAGCAGAGCTTGTGTTAGACATCTGCAGCCTGGACGCTAAAGCACTGCACCTTTCCCCTTCCTCCCTTAACATCATGCTACTTGCAGTGTTACTTAATGGCCTTGCACACTTCTGCAGCCTATGGTCCCACATCATGCCCCTTGTTGTTAAAAACAAAATATATGTAGATTTTCTCTCTGCCTTGTCCCATTATTAAAAAATAGCAGATGGCAGGTCAATTTTATTTGCAGCTTTAAGACAATTGTTAAACCTCACAAACCTCAAACAAAAAAATGTGTCTGTGCATTTTGTCAAGATGGAAATGAAGGAACAGAGAGGTTAAATGACCTATCGAAAAGCATACCAGAAAATTTGTGGCAGCATCAAGAATGAAACAAAAATAAAAAAGTCCTGTCTCACGGTTTCTTGTACCAGCCATTGTACCATAAAGTCTTCGTTACTGTCCTTGTAATGCAATGCATTGCAGTGTACGACTGCTTCCACTGATGCTCTACCATTAGCAGCTTCACTGCTTAACATTTTCTGCAGATGGAAAAATGTTGCAATAAAATTTTTCAATGTAGATTATTCCCTGTGCGTAACAACTATCTCTAAAATCCTCATGTGATTCTTCAGTGTTTTATGCTTTGAAAACAATATGTCTTCAACAATTTTTACTGCACAAGCAGGAATAATTTAGTATTAATTTTTTGGGGTAGGATATTGGGATAACCAGAAAAGATGACTCGCTTCTTAAGGGAAGTCTAGTTGGGGCTTTAATTTTCTTAAATTATTGCCATCCAAGTTGAACACTAGGGGTCATATTTAGATAACCACTGACATACTGCAGAGCACATCCAGGAGAAAAAATAATCACGCACTCACCAATGACCCACGAATGTTTAACAATTCGCAGAGGAACAGCAGTGATTTTCATAGTATACAGCACAAATGCTGGTTTGCTGTGAAGTGCTGGGTCAACTCTTGTATTTCTGTGATTTCAGCAGGAGTTCGGAAACAAAGTGGGAAGGCTCACAGCATGCTCACAGCATTAGACGAGCTCTGTCTTTTCCCCTAAAGGGGAATGCCCCTGCACAGATGTCTCAGGGTCTGTGCTCTCTCCTTTTTATATTTTCAGCGCCACAACCATTCCAGTTCAGGAAAAGTGGGGCACAACGTTTCTGCTGTTGAGCCAAAGCGCTCTTGGAAAAACCAGGAAGTTCATTTAGGAGCTAGATTCAGAGGCAGCAACACCAGTAGTTTCATCAGTTTTACTAAGCTTTTGTATACTTACACATTTCTTTAAGTTAACTTTCACCACCTATAATCCCCACACAGAAGAGAGCTGACTCCCAGCAAAGTACCTTGACATTACATAGATTTCTGGAAGCCCAGATGATGCCGTTGTGAGGAACAGCTGTAGCGTAAGATTAATTTTTCACCATTCTTACAGTAAGAATGTGAAGAGACTGCAAGGAGATATGTGCTTTTGTGGAAGTGCAGCTCTACCGGTGCTGAGACACAGACGTGTTCCCTTATGCCGAACAAGAAATGCTAGAAGTGGCCTGGCAGTGTCTTTGCTCTCCCACTATCCCCAGCTGTGCCGTGGTTCCCCAGCAGCTGCGGAGGGCTCGCGTGCTCACGCTGTTACAGATTGTCGTAATTCTGGGTTGATGTCAACTTGCAGCATTGTCCTGCTGCAGTTCCAACCGATGAAATGCAGATGTAGAAAATAAGCATTAGCTCGTGCCTAATGCCTTTCTGTTCGCATGGCTTGCTTGTTTCCTACATTATAGTTGCCACTGTGTTGTCTAGTCACCTTTAAAAGTCCTAAGTACTGGAGTTTCCACCATTTCCTTTAGCAGACTATTTCACAATCTGAAATGTCTTGCTGTCAAGGAGGTTTTCCTGACATTCATCCTAAAATTTCCTTCTCTTAATTTCATCTCATTATTCCTAATTAAACTCCCATGTAAAGAATTCCTTCCCACAACTAGAGCCAGACTGCGGCTGTTCTTTCATGTATGTGCAAGCTAAAGAAGGAAAAGGGAACCTGAATTTACCCCTGCTCTGTGAGTTAAATGCAGAACCAGCACCGAGCAGCTGCTCTAAAGAATATTCTTTCAAATTTGAAGTGATGAACATATTAATATATACAGCTAGTTTGAACTTGGATGGTGTAAAAAATGTGAATCAGAACTGAAAATAAATACACAGTTCAAGACAAATAGAAGGTGTAGTGGATTTTCACTGACCTAAAGCTTTTTTAAGAACATTTGCTGCTATTTCATACTAAAGATATGGTGTCACATATGTATCTTTCAATCTTTCCTTGAAAAAGTACTGCTACATTTAGGTATCCCCACTGTTTTGTGGAGCTTCTTGTGAAACCCCCTGACCACTACAACTCTTTCTTAAGTGGTTAACAAGTCACTCCAAAGCCTTATTGCTTGTGACTTAGTAGTATCAGGTTATCCCTTGAAGCAGGGATTCATGATCAGTCATGGTGATAAGAAACCCTGGATTCATAGATTTGACTAAAACTCATCAGCACTTCAGGCATAATAAGAGCTAAGTCCATGTTGTCCTGGTTAAATTCTGATTTACCTCTCTTGTGCTGACGTTTAGGTCTCCCGTAGTTTCAAATTGACTGTGCTGTTTTTAATTTTCCTTCTCAAAAACAGTCGCACAATATTGCTTGTACACAGTGGCTGCTTTGGTTACATCTATCTCAGACACTGAGCCCTAACACTGAGTGGAATGACTGGTGAGATATTTCAACCCCTAAATATTCTGCAGGAAAACAAAAAAGCTCTATCAATATAAAAATTTAGCAGTATAGACATTTTTTGTTAAAATGCATAGCTGCTTACAAAGTTTGCTCTTCAGAAACCCATGTTTTTCCTTGCATATATCAAGTTTATCTGGTTTGATTTCAGAAAAGTCAGAACAGTATCAGCTAAGACCCAAAAGGACTAAACGAACTTCTGGCAGTCAAAAACCTACAGAAATAAAAAGGAACTTTAAAAAATGCTCCAATTCATATGAAATAATATACATTTAAAATATTCTTGTTTTCTTCAAGATCTCTGGGAAGATATCAGCTTGTCTTAAGAAATGGCTTGGCTTTAAAAAGCACACCAAAACACACCAAATACCAGCTATTGAGACTTAGGTCTCTTAACTGGGATACCGAATAATTATATTACTTCCATATTTCTTCCTGCTCGGGACAGAGAAGCACCGCACAACTGAGAGCCCAGGCAAACATGGCTTTTCCTACTCTGTGCGTGGCTGGATTTGTGGGTTCATTTCTAACACTCGGGCACGCCAAGGACCGTTGGGTAACTACCTCCCCTGGCTCATCTCAACAGGGTGGATTTGATCTGGGGACAGGCAACAAGGTGATGCTGATTCTGATTTTGGGGTGGGCGAGGAGACCACAGGTCCAGCTCATGGTTCCTGGGGATGGGCTGGGGCACTTCTGTGGGTTGCAGGTGGAAAGCCTGCTCCCTGCTCTGACTGTGTGTTGGAGAGAGCTTATTTGGAGAAAAGCAAAACAGGCAGGGAAATGGAAAGAAAAAAAAAAATCTGGTTTCTTTGAGGCCCTACTGACAGTTTGGGTGCAAAACAGTTATAGTGATAGCAATATTTTTTTCTTTCTTGGGTGCAATGCGACAAGGGAAGTGATATAAAGTCTGAGGCTAGTAGCTGCAACAAACCGTCCTCTCATGTGAGCCTTCACCAAGCTTTACTGGTAGTATTTTCACGCTGGTAGGTTTTAAACAGTTTGTTACAGTCTATCATTACAACCCATTTCAAATCATAAGGGGTGCCCTATTAATTCTGTAAAATGTCATCCTGAAAAGGGGAGTTTTACAGACTCTCAGAAGTTCTATGTTTTGTTGCTTTCCAGTCTCAGAACCAGACTTTTAATAGGAGGATTTTTCCCCCTCTTTCATGCTATATAGAAAATGATTTTGAATGAGCAATTATGTTTATTTTAACATAATCTATTCCTAAAATCAGACAGACTAAAAGAGAAGGATAAGTATTAAGCTAGAGAGTTTCTATCCAATAGCCATAGAGGACTATTTTTATCAAATGTGTAATTCTGGGACAAAAGAAACACCTGATATACTGAAGCAAGGCAGATGGGGCAACTCATCAGAGGCAGGTCAGAGGCTGGAAGACTTGGCAGAGGAGTCTTATACAGATCACCTCTACATAATATGTTTTTGTACTCCAATAGGTAATCACATAAATTTTTGTATTCCAATAGGTAGTCACATAAGCATCATCTGTGTGCTTAAATGTTGAATTTAGCATTTCAAATCACAAGCTGGACACCTTTCAAAATCTGGTGAGGAGGACTTAGCTTGGGAACCACAGCTTAAGCAAAACACTCCAGCATGGGCATTTGCTGTGGAGATGAAGACAGTGGCTCGTCTTTGGGGTACTAACTTCAGTAGTCGACTCTTCAGGTAACAGTTTGCCTGCTTGGGAGTAGCAGAGGCTCATACCAAGCATGTGGCTGAACATCCTCACTTCTTCTTTTCAATGAGGATTGGGGAATTCAGCACCTTGCAAGAACTGGGTAATGTTTAGGGAACTACAGTGTCATGTTTTGCTGTAATTTGCTGTAAAGCTGAGAAAACATTCCTTTAGTAAATCGTAGTTGGAGAATTACTTAAGCATACTGCAAGTCAAATTTTTGATGTTGTAAGCACTAGGACTATTTTCTGCAACCTACTTATCTGGGGTTTTATCCCGAACACATTAACAAAATTTACTGATTAGTTAGGGAATGCACCACAATGCCCCACAAGTACATCTTGACAAAATGTAATTGTTTTACTTCAGCAAACAAGGATATAAAAGGCAAAGACTGCAATATATGTGAATATGATAGTGTTCAGTTAAGGCCATGCTTTTCAAATGCAGTCATCATAACTATTTGTTTAATGTTGACAGTGTGCTTGCTGCATGCAATAGCAAATGAAATAATATTTTAATATCTTTGAGCCAGTATAACAAAGAACAGACATGACAGAAAGGAATGAAGATATTAAAATAACTAATTTGAGTTATTGCTGTTAACTTCCAATTTTATGGCTGTTATAAAAGAAATGAGTTGTCAAAATGGATTGAGTGGAAAGCTGTAACTTTGGTGAGACGAAATCAGGAGGTTCGAAGCACAGTTTCCAGACTGTACTGTTCCTGTCATATGGCTCAGGCAATGGTCATACCATGTAGTGGGCACTGGTTTTAGAATAATTTACCTGAAATCTACCCTCTCAGAACACCATATAACTTCTTGAAATAATACTTAGCTCTCCTAAAACTGTGAAAGAGATGTTGCAAAGGCTGAACCCCACCATCCTCAGGTTGTTTTCTTTTATCATTTCCAGGTATCATGTTTAGCCTTCATCTAGACAAAACTGCAGACAGAAGATGAATATCCATTGATTTTGCCCCCTTTTCTTAAATACATATCGTACAAAATATCGCGGGGAATTTAAATCTGTTTTGGCTTGCAAGAAAGCCCATAAAGGTAACAGGAATCCAAAATAAGGAATACATAATAGATAATATATAAAAATATATATAATAGATAAGGAAGCCTTTATTTATTTTCAGGATCTGAAAATAAAGACCCTGAAAAAATGAGATCTGAAAATATGAGCAGGCAGGGAGGGGAAGTCCCTACATTTCTATGGGCTGTGCCAAGACACGTAACAACAAACTAGGAAGAAAGCTCAGGACAGGGATAAATAAAGACCAGTTCACTCTAGCCTTGCCCAAGGGAGAGAGGGTGGGGGTCTCTGGCCATCCTGAGAGCTCTCTTCGCTGAAGGCAGAGAGGAGCTGTTGATCCAAGAGCTGTGCAGGACTGAAAGGTGGCCTTTGGATGAGGGGCTAAAATGTCACCTTTCCCCTTGCTTACCCACCCACCTTTCAGAAGCATAAGGTGATTGATTCATGAGACTGTGGCTTCCTGATATGATGTTTTGGTGGCAGAACCTGCTCAAGGTCCCCATTCCCCCACCCTACATGCACGCCGCATGGCAATGCTGCGGTTTCTAAGTGACCCGGCAAACAGAGACTGTTCGTTTGCCTTGGGATGGATGAAGCACTGTGCCAGGCAGGACAGTTTACTCACAGAGTCTCTACACCTCAGCACCGCCTGTGGGACCCTTCTTGCCCTAAGCAGCTCTGTCCTGGCTTTTCACTCCCTCCGCCACCAGTAGCTCGTTCCTGCCCCTCCGCAGCCCAGCTGGAAGAAGGACTGCCAGCACCGGGGAGCCTGCTAGGAAGGTCATGTGCGTGTGTGTACAGCAGGTTTGCTCACTCTCTTCCTCATATTCCAGGAGGTCCCCGGGCATGGAGGCATTTTAGGGCCAGATGAAAAGTGAGACGCCATGAGAAAAGTGGGGGTCTCTGTGGGCCCAGCCTCTCCTCTGAACTGTGATCAACCCCTAGGACACCTCATAAGACAATGAGAGCTTATCTGAGGCAGCATTAACACCCAAGAGATGTATTTGCACTGTCTAATTTTAGACATCTAACGTACATGCTCTGACTAGTCTTCTGAACAGCTCTGTCTCTCTCTCCATTAACACTGTCAGGAGCTCAGGCATCCAGGCTCCTCTCTTCTGCATCGTCTTCCACAGTTACAATCCCAAAGTGGCCCAAAATATTGAGATCACACAGTTGCACAAGCCACAGCTCTGCTTTCCTGACCTCAAGCGCCAGGAGCTGCTAGCTGGTGCATGAAGCAGAATGCCCTCAGCATTCCTTCTCCTGATGGACCAGCCCCTGCCATGCATGAGGAGGGACTGGTGGTGAGGAGGTCTCCCTGTCAGCAAGCACTGCTGAACATTTGCACCCACATGTTCTCTGTGGTGCTCACCTGGACAGACCCCTTCCCCATGAACAGCCATGCTTGAGCTTCCTCTGTCGTCCAAGGGAATGGCACAGGGACCCATGAGTCTAGGACTGTTACAATGAAGGCACACAGAACACAATAAAAAGCCTAGGAAACCAGCATTTTTTGCCTTTTCCAAGAATGGGTGATATTTTTATGAAGTGCCTAGCTCCCGCTTTATTCTCTAGTAGGATGTGATCTGTTATGCAACTGCAAAGTGCTTCAAATCTTATCCTTTAGTGACATTGCACTTTTTGAAACCTGTAAAAACGATGAGACACACCAGAGACCGAGGACTGTTTGCTTAGTGCATTACAGGAGCAAATTACTAGTGCTAACACACAAAGGATCTTTTGTGGTTGATCTCTCCATGTATCTGATTTCGTGACAGCTGTTGGCAAAGAAGATGAAAAGGGTATCAATGTTACAGGCGGCTATGGGGGAATGAAAAGAAAAATGTCTTCATAGTCTGTCAGTTGGTTTTTTTTAGTGCATTAAAGAAGTTTTAGCAATGTGCTATTTGCTAGTCACAATAAAAATGTTAAAAGTAACTAATAAGTAGTTCAAGTCCAAATTTTACTGCTCCCAAAACCAATAAAATAAAGGTTTACAAAACCTAAGGATTAGTGAAATATCTTTCAGATGAATGTGTTACCAAAAGATAATTTTTACTTTGGATTTTGTAAAAACCAATAAATGATACCAAACCTGATTTATAAGAATGGTATCATTGATTAATCTTATTTTTCTGAACTGAATGAAGGCAAACACTGAGCAAACATGAGAAATAATGAAAAATATGTGGACTTGAAAAAATACTACTGAAATTCAAGAATCAAATTTTAGATCTGCCAATGCAAAAATGGTTAACTGAATTTTCTATGAAAATATCTGACTGTCCCTTTCTGGGGAGCAGGGATCCTCATTTGCACAGACACGCGGTGGCATTCCCATGACGCCTGAGCCCGTGCTATTTTCCAGCCCTGGCCATGCATGCTAAAGGAGTGGTGCAGCTATTGTACGATGTGGATGCAAGAAATCGGCGTGGTGTGGGCAGCTGTCCATCAGAGGCTACAACCCCTCATCCCCCACTCACCCTGCTCAGCATGGCACAGAGCTCATCAGTGATTCTAGCCACTGGAAAAAAAGATCACCTTCTCTGAGTGTTTTTTCCTTAATCCTGTGCTGAATCACATTCAGTATACTTTCCTGATCCTATGGAAAGAGATCCAAATCATGTGCTCTTACAAGCACAGTCCCTCTTTCCCCTGCAAAAACTTGCCTGATCTTAGCTCCCCGCCGCCCTTGCAGAATGACTTGATCTGTATCTGATTTAAAGATCAAATTCTGATATTTTTCTTTAGGTACATTGATCCTGCAGATATTCAGATGACATTGTGGAAATTGAATTTTGATTTTGTTCTCCTTCACTCAGATTTAGGGTATATTCCCTGCTGTTCTAAGTTGCTATGGGACAATTTTTACCCATGGAGAATCTGTTTCCTGGGTTCTGAACCAGAATCAGACTCACCCTAAACAATCTTGCCTTTTATTTCTGTTCTTAGCAGAAACCTCTCAGTTCCCTCCTGGGACCTTCCCTCTCCCACATGTGGGACATTTAAGGCTCCTGTTTTTTTCCAGCGTGACTCCAGTATTGGTCTGTTTACTTAGAGCGAAAAAAATCAAGACATAACCAGAATCAGACATTCAGTTTCTGATTTGGTTTCGTCCTGAAAGCAGACTTGGCATGAAAATCAGCCATTTTAGTAAATCCAGCTAGCTTTTTCAACATACTCTTTGCCTAGGCTAGCAGTTGGAAAAGCCAGGTGTATTGCTCTGAGTAGTTCCTAGCACACACATGAACTGGAAGATACGCAGAATAGCACAGAGATTTTCAGTGAGCTCAATAGCTGTGAAAAGTAGACATCCAGACTGGCCAGGCAGAGATGTTTTGTAAGCCTGCATATACCTTCCCCTTGCACACAAAATCAAAACTCAGGCTGTTGGTTGGGAATATACATGATTTAGGAGATGAAGCCTATGTAACAACTCTGAAATTTTAGCACTTTATGTTTTAGCAGTTTAAGTTTAATCTTTTGTTCATCTTAGACTTAAAGACAAAAATAATAAACAGGAACAATTTCATAAGTGATCCAACAATTTTCCATTAGAAAGCAATTAATTCAGAAGCCAAAAAACCCCTGGACTTATTGTTATGTTATTTCTGTAGTATAAAATATGTTTCTAATATCTGTAATTTTATTTTCTTGAAATGTGGAGAAAAACAATGATTACAAGAAAAACAATTGGTGACGGTTTTTGCAATGCTCTAGCAGCACAGTAAATCAAAAAATACTCAGTAAATCCAAAATACTTTGGTGGACTTCACAGGATTCATGCTAATGTAAGAGACTAAGATCGTCTTCACAGTTATATAGGGCAGGCTGGAACCAATCTTACCATGCATTATAAAAATCTTAATCCACATCGTAACTTTACATGTGGAAAATTAACAAAGCAATATGGCAGTTGAGCACGAGAATTATTTCACTGCCAGTTGCACCCCATTGACAGCTATTACAGTATTGTCTTGAGAGTGCTGATTCACTCCCACAGCCTGAACAGTGGCGTTAAAGTTATTAAGAAAAATAACAGAGAAGAAACCTGCTCCTTATGTTATTGCTATTTGTTAACCACCTGATTTGGAGACACCTGGGCATGTACTGTGCAGATATAGCCTCTGTGGATGGGTTGGCTGCCAAACAGAGAACATGCAATCTCTCCTTCTCCGCTTTCCCTGCTCACTGCCTGGTGAACGTAGGTTGCCGCATTATGCAAGCTAACAACCTTTGCAATGTAGGTGGTTTCAGACAAATAGGAGAAAGGCAAACAGCGTGTCTGAGAAGGGAAACAACAGGCTTGTCTGGTGGCATCCCCACGCTGAGGGATGATTCAGGAGCTCATTTGGGTTTCTTTTCTCTTTCCCCAGCTTATTAACCTACTCATTGTCAGACGCCTTGTGACAAACCGAAAAGGACAACGCCGAATGTAGGCGGACTGTTCAGCTTTAGGTAGCTTTCCCCAAGCTGGCGCTTACTGGAACTCCCTGCAGTTTCTGTCCAGGGCATGTGTCTGGGTTCACTTTACCGCTGTGTTGTTGGGTCTTGCTCCTAAACAGAAAAGCAATACAGGCAGAGCGTGCCAAGGTCTGGGGAGCAGCCTGTGCAGCTGAGGGTGGAGGCTAGAGAACTTCTGCAGCCAAAGAATTTGATTTTCTCTTGATCTGAGACTTCAGTCTTACCAAAAAAACCCACTAACCACAAGAAAGGGAATTATGATCAGACATTGTTGTCTAGGTCTGATAGTGTTTTAAACTGAGAAAGTCTCTCAGAGGGACAGTCCAGTGAGGAGGAAACCATACAGCACCACTAATGATGCTTTAGTGGGCTAATCTACCCCTGTGAAAAGGGAGCAGCTGTGGTATACATTAATGAGAAAGGAAGAACCAGTCCAATGACGTTAGGAGCCTTGGAACAGCATAAAGTAATTGGACCTAACAGCAACTTTTATGAAGGATTTCTTCTTGGAAGGAGACAGCAAAAGGCAGTGAACAGTATGCAGATTGTCACTGTGAGCAGTGCTTCTAGCTGCAGTCCATTTCCAATGCTCTACCTGAAACAGCAAAAGAAAATGTCCAGCATTTCAAGTCTGTGGTTGACAGGAGACAAAAATACTGCACAAAATTCAACACACAATCATGCAAGCCTAACAGCCCAGAGATAATACCTGTTCTCTAACTGCAGTCTTCAGTTCTGCCTCACGTTCTTCTTCCATCCTCCTTTTTAATGACTGTTGCCTAGGACCAGGTGTCATCAGTCAAAAATCTCAACAGACTTTAAAATATAATTAAAACTGCCCCACAAAATAGCGCTGTTGTCAGCCTCTACACGCACACAGACAGCTTCTCCAGAAATATTCAGGAACCATGCAACACTGTTTACTGAGCAATAACTTCTTAGAAGGGGTATTCTGGCATTATGCATACACAGAATGACCACCAGCATTGTTGTACCAGGGTACTCTTTTGGTGTGTGAACCGAAGTGAGCAGCTCTGATGAGCAAAAGGGAAATGTACAGCTGAAGAAATCCCAGTGGCAAGACTTCTAGCGTAGTCTGAGGTTTTTCCTGTAAATGGGTTTTTTTCCTGTGCTTTAAGTTACAACCAAACATTTTTCTACAAAACAATAGCAGTCTCAGCAACAGTGTTTTGTTAAAATAGAAAAAAACAAGGACCAAAAACAAAACCTGTTTAAACTTTTTGAAGAACAGAGGAAATCTAACAGACCTAAGAGCTCTGCTTTTCTTTTCCCCTAATTATTCTTGGCCAGATGTCTTAACACTCACTTTTTATTTACTGATAACTGCTTTGAAATCCTGTGAACTCGTGTGTCAATCCATATGCTCTGTCACATGCAGTCAATTAGTTTACATTGTCTGACTAGTGGCTGTAGCCTTTAACACGTGTGGGACCTAACACAATTATCTCCAGTTATGGGGAAGTCTTACCATAGTCAGTAGGGGGATCAAATGAATGAGGACTGCAGGAGTACAGTGTTTGCTCTGCCTAGTATTTCCCAAGTATCAAGGTACAAAACCAACCCAAAAATACAAGAAAATCCAAACCCAAGCCCAAAATAAAGAAACAAACACCCCCAAACCTCAACCTAACCACAAGTAGAAGGATTCTTTTTTTCTTTCTCTAAAGCACAGAGAGTTCAAAAAAGCCTTAGAGACACAATTTATCATCATTCACACAGATGTGGAGTACTGATTTCCCAAGAGTATTCTTGGCCCTACAGCCTAGCAGCTGTAAATCAGAGATGCACTACTTGGTAGCAGTGGTGGTGGGTTTTCACTATCTTTATTTTGCTCCCAGAAAGGGCCTTTTTTAAGTACCCACAGCACCTCAGCTGTAGCACAATCACTGAATACTTTGGAAAATATCACAAACTAAAGGACAAAAGCATATCTCGAAAATCATTACTTTTTTAATGTAATAAATATTTATTTATAATAAATAAATATTTTAAAATATTTACTTCATATAAGACAGAAACATTAGCTAAGTTAAGTGACTAAAATAATTAAAATGAAAATGACTGCAATTGCAGACTGATTACAATAGTTAGATAAATTCGTATTCATTTCAAATTCACCTTCAAATATACTGTCAGACTTCCAGAAGAAATACTGTTGTATTATCAGAGCTAACAAGGTAAGAAACATCACTGCACAGGGAAGAATATGCAAACGTGTCCTTTTGTAATATTTTCTGAAGAGTGACACATTTTACAACATTAGATGCCCAGCCTAAACCTGTAAACATGTTAAGTAATTTCAGGTGTTACAGTACATTTAGGGGACATTAGAGTACATGAACACTCTTAATCAAGTAAGATCACCAAGAAAGACCAGAACAAATGCTGGATTAATTTCTCAATCTAAGAAGATGTAAAACTGCAGCCTTTACTGCTGTCAAATGGCCAGCTTTGAGAAACCACCAAAACACTTGGTGGATACTTTGGCAACTTTCCACATGTTACAGATCTTCAAACGTGACACCAAATTCAAACATACTGACCAAAGCCAAGTTCTTGTCCACCTCTGACCTGAATAGCACTCACAATCCTGCTCACATAACTTTATGTATGTTAAAAGATGAAAACACATCCTCTTAATCRTACCATCTTATTTTAAAATAGCTTTTGATGGTATTGTTTTAATAAAGGTAGTTGTGATGATTACATACAGGGTACAGGAAAAGCCTGTCTTTAAATGACTGCAGCCAATGTAATTTACCAGAAATGAATTTGGGCCAGGATGAGTTATAAAGGCCACTTTAAATTATAATAAGGTGTTTATTGTCAGGATAGCTCCTCTCCTTAATACAAATTCCCACTTTTCTCTCCCCCAAAAAATTGACAAATGTGGTTGGTCCAAAGGTTATAGTCTGCAAATCCTAATAGTGCATTAAAGTGATGATTAGATATTACCTGACTTAAAAGTAAAAAATATGTAGATGTCAGAGTAGTAAATCTAGCTGTACAAGCACATAGTCGTGAAAATGCTGTGATCATACTATGATCATGAAAGAAAGGTAGTAGTGTAAAACCTTTGGAATATTTTCTAATATTCTGATATTTTCTAATCTATGAAACTAAATGAAATACATATAGTATGACTGCAATAATTAAAACGGAAACCTGGAGATATATTATTGTGTAACAATGTATGCAGGCTTAATGTATAACAATACAACAAATAGCAATACGCAACCAACTACTGGTAATTACAGCCACATTCTCCACATGCTGCAGCGCAGAAGGGGATTCATTTAGCCTCAGTTCCACTTGTCCCCGGTCCCAGAGTCATTCTGCCAGCTTGTTCCTGAACAGTCTACGGTAAACATGCAATGCAGAAGAGAAACCAGGAAAGCACACCAGAGAGTGAGTTATGGAGAACAATTAGATATCCTTCAGATTTTTTGTCTCTAAGTGAGAACTGTATTATTTTTACTCAGTTAAAATGCCATAGGTATACTGTAGACCAGAAGGAACATATTAATCTTATTTTTTCAGAGAGAGTTCAGTTGTATATGGTTATTGTCCTAAAGCAATCAAGCAAACCAGTAAATGTCTCTGTCTTTTGCCTTTAGTCGCATTTTCACAGGATGAAGTGGAATACTATTGCTGCTGCAGTTACGTCTGTGTTCTCTCCTACATATGCTGGATAGAGGCTCAAATTATTTTTAGCATGCTGAAGTTGTTTATTTCATTCTTATTTTGAACATATAGCAAAGCATCCCTGCTGTCATTGGAAAGAGCTTGTGAAACACCATTTATTCCCTACTGGAGTTAAAAAAAAAAAAAAAGGGAAAAAAAAAGAAATCAAGGCCTTAACATCATAGACGTCAGTCTGGTTGAAGATCTAGTCTGATCACACTGACTGGTACTAGAGGAATCTGGAAGATTGGTGCTCAGTACTTACCCTGACCATGGCCACAAGAATTTTTTTTTCCTGGCCACTGCTTACAAGAGACTATGTACTGGAACCCAGGAAGCAATTACACTTGAAGTTATTCACTTATCTGCATTGAGGCTGGCACTGTACCTTTCTGAATTTGTATCAGTGGCTACATTTTGGTAACAACACAGTGAGGAAAGGTAAAAACAAAAAGGCGGCTAACACTTCTTCCAGAAATATATTCTGAAAAACAGATGAACTTGTCCCTTAGAACTTGAGTGAATATCATAAATAGTGTCATCTGTTGTGACTTGGTTTGCATGACTCTAGGTACCAATGATTTCGGCCATGCTTTTATTTCTCCACAGTCAGTAATTGCACAGGCAATGACCTTGCAAGGTATTTTTCTGGCATGAAAATCACAGTTTTAGTGCCTCTTCCTCCTCAGGTTGTGATTTTCTGTCAGCAGTTGGGAGAAATTGGCAGAAGTAAGAGCAAGTCAAGTACTACAGTGGCTGCACACTGGGAAACAAGATTACTCTACCTGGCCTTGGACAGAGCAACTAAGTCAGTCCTGAGCACTTGGGTGGTGAAAGGCTGCTGACAATGGTAGGATTAGCAAAGACTTTACATCTGCTCTCCTTGCTGAAGTAGGGGGCTCTCACAGCCTCCTTCAATCAGAATAGCAAAGTCTTATAACCTGTTGAAGACGCCACACAGATGTTTGTGGCCAGCTTCTTAGCTTTGCAGTCCTCAAGAAAGGGAAACCTGCTATTTCAAGAAGTACGGGACATCTGTGGCAATTTAAGTCTTTCATAGAGGACTACACAAACTATCGCATACCCTCAGCAGCTTATATAAGAATGATCCTAACTTGGTCAGTATAGGTTTTCAGCTAAACTTCTGCAATGTGTTCCCAATGGAGAGAAATAAAATACCTAATGGCAGTGTTCAGGATCTGGCACGCCTGGCAAATAAATAAATAAAACAAGCTTTAAAAGCCTGGAAGCTGCTACCATCTTTAAGATCTTGAAAAACAATTCAAAACAAAATCAAATTTTTTGAGCTATTAGACTGACCCCACAGCACAATACATTAATTTGGTGGCTTCCCATGCCTCTTTACTTTCCTTGTGCTTGGTATATACTAGAGATCTGTTTTGATTAGGGCCTCTGTTCCCAAGGGATTATCAAGGACTTACTTTGCAGTATATACCTAAGTGCATTGCATTCTTTTGCTTTTAAAATTCACCCTCCTGTTAAGCTTTCGCCCATTTCAGGAAACACTGGTAATGTTGTAAGGCCAGAGATCACTCGTAGCACCTGCACTGCTCTGTCAACTACTGATGTCTGTTATCAAAGCTTTCAGTTTCTGAATATTAAAATAAAAGTCTCTCCAGCCAAATCATTGCTAGACATCTTCTGGAAATAGCACCAGGAACTGCATGAAGGAACACATGTGCCAAAGAGCTACTTCCTATGTTGGTTTGCAGCTTATCAATTCTCATTATTGTACAATAAAAGAAATAATAAACTTTATGGGACAGTGTACCAACTTGTCCTCCCATTAACACTGGATTTACAGCAATAACTCAATTTACTTCAGCAACATTCATCTAGCTATTGCTCCCAGAGCAAAGTCTGGATGTACAGTGTATAGGAGAGGGCCATTTGAAATAGCATTTTGTTTTATGTCTTTCACAGAACTCAACCCTGAATTGCTCGTCAATGAGCAGCCCTATCTTCAGTACCACATTACACGGCTAACTGAAAACACAGCCCCAGCAACAGTGTGAAGGCGTTTACTGTCAAGAATACTAGAATGAAAAAAAATCAGTGGGAAAAAAAAGGAGCATCTAATCACTGTAAGTGGACTTCAGATGATAGATAAAGTTAGGGAAAAACATACAAGCAAAAAAACCACGGTGGAGCACAATGGACTAAACTTATCCCAAGTATAACTCCAGCCAGCTGGCCAGTATCTTGTTGTCAAAATATGTTTAATGAGGAAACAAAGAAACAAAATGAAGTAAAAATCTATCCTAGAACACAGCACATTAGGGCTTTTTTTGATAAATCAGGATGCCTTCTATAATGCAATTCTTTGAGATAAATTACTTGTTACTGCAACTCCAATATCAAGCTATGATCCTGACTCTTTTAGTGGCTCCTTTCATCCCCCTTTTTATTTTACAACGTTCTATAAATATCTAGTGTGCTATTTTCTTGTGATCACAGTAAAGAGGCGTTTTAGGAATTTTTGTACCTATATCACTGTGGAAACAAGATATGTGTATACATCTATGATCGCTCCTTCTCTAAAGTAGAAGCCTGCATTATCTGTGCAAGCTTATGGCTAATTGTTCTGCGTAAGATATGGGTGTCTTATTCCTACCCACTACCTCGGAAATTCATTTCATGTGGTTGCACATAGCAAGCTGTAAAGTAGGTTTTATGAAGCCAATAATGCAGATATAATACTTGAGGAATTCCTTTTGGTTTGCATATATTTATTTTTCCAAACATTTTGTTTGAGAGAAAATGAGATTGCTATCTGCTGTTTCCTTATTTTTTTGCAGGAAAGCAAAGGGTTGTTGACTTCCTCTCCCCTCCCTTCCTTCCTTCTTTCTGAAGGTACTGTACTCATCTGAAAAAAAGAGAACGAAATGATTGTTCCTGTTCTCTTTCTTAAGTAATTTGAAACACTGTCCCTGCTAGTTTTCTAAGTCTACTGCAATCCCTGCACAGGGGGAGGGAGAGAGAGGGAGAGAGAGACAGAGATTATCAACATGAGAGCAGGTAGAGAGTTTAGGGCAAGACTCCTTCCAGCTTCAGCAACTGGTAAGTTAAGTAAAAATGCTTTTATGGTTAACTCTTTAGAAGTGCAATATATATGCTTTTGTATTAAGAAAAGGCATTAATCAGATACACATTTAACTGACAAAAAGTTAATAACCATATGCATTGACAAGCAGTATATTTATGCTATAGATGCCTATAGTCTGGCTTTTAGATACTGGTGATAACAGCATATGGTTTAACCAATGCAGACAAGAAAGTGTTTTCCAGTGAGGCTGATAATATTCATAACATAATCTCTGTGAATTTTGCATCTATGGCTTCTGCTACCAGAATCTTGTTACAGGTTTCACTAACTTTATCCCAAATGTTTCTGCAAGATTCACCGGGCCGTTGCTGAAATAAAAAAGAAGCTGTCATATGCAAATTGATGTATTTCATATATCATCTGCCACTACTGAAGTCTGCTCCAACCCACCAACCTGTGCTATAATGGGAGAAGAATTACTAGTGCTTTTTTTTTTTCCTTCAAACCGTATTGTGTTTATGATTACACATGTTTATCTCTACTCATCTGTATATATGATTAGTCTGGGAACAGTGACATTTAAGACATGGTAAGACAGTTCCAGGTTCTCACTTGAAAAAAAAAGGTGTTCATGCTGTGTAGTATATAGCAACACCAAGGCTGATCACCAGCATCAGTAATAGGATGGACTCAAATATTTATTTGTTGTTTGCACTGTGGTAGATACCAATAATATTTTTCATGCTGGGCATAAATGTATCAGAACGATCAGAACTGGCACATAGAATGAGTGATTGAATGCAAGACTACGTTTCAAATATTGGGAGAGAAAAATACCCCCCCATGCTTTTATAAAAGCAGAATGCAGACGTGGGGGGAAGAACTAGGACAGGTGTCCATTACTCTGCAGAAGGAGAGGTTGGTCATCTTCTGATCCAGTATTTGTTCAAGCTGCAGCTCTCTGAAGCACAGGATCCTCTACAGGATGCCCGGAGCCTGGACAGAGCGGGGCTCCAAACGGCGGGCAGGCATTGCGGAGGGGCCACCAGGCAGCTCAAGCCGCCCGGCTCCCGCTCCGGCTCCCACCCGGGCACCTGGGCTGCGCTTCCACCACGGGACAGCCCTCTGCTCCCACCCCTTGCCGAACAAACTAGTGGAAAGGATTTCCCCCCCCCTCTATCTGGTGTCTTTCTGCAAGTTTTTCCACAGAAAGGAGTGATCTACCCCAAATTCGGCCCGATTTCTGGGTAAGTTGTAGATTCCCTTTGCTTTAGGAGCAGCAGATGGGCTCTGCCAAAGGAGGTGGAAATAACTTGTTTTCGAACTCCGTAGCTTAATATTGCAGCTTGGTCTAGTTTGGTACCAATTATTAGGTTTATTCGGTTATACTTAACCCACAAAGAATTGTCTGCTAATAGCCAGTAAATGCCAGATGTTGCCATGAAAACCACTTGCCACATCTTTCGCTCGGGATACCTGGGTTTATGTTTTACATGACTAAATACTGATTCAAATTAAATAGATTATTTGGACAGCTATTTTGACAGTTACATGTCAAACATCTGGAAAACCATTTTTTATTTCAAGTGAGAAGTAGAGGAGTCTCCCAAAAATTAAAAAAAATGCATAAACTCTGAATTTGTAGCGGTATTTTGCTCAAACTGGAGAGAGTTAGTCTGGATTGCAATCACCTGTAAGTTTTGATTTGGTTAGTTCAGAAGTTCAGTTTACCATGTAGGTAAGAGCCACTTGCAGCCTTCAGGTACAGATTTCGTTTCTGAAGATACTAAACATTAATGTATCCTTGATTTGGACCATGTATACAATAAATTCTTTCTCTGRGAGATTGTCTGAAATACATAAATAAGAATATGTGTGTTCATATTCATAGTAGGTGGCCAAGAGCAGTACATGCTATTTTTAAACCCATTCCCCAATAATGAGCACACAGAAACAGCATTTTTAAAGGAATGCTTCATAATTTGACAGTAAAAAATAGACCTTCAATTTTGAACTTCATTCTTAGATTTCACCTACTGGGTTTACTTTTCCTTCAAGTAATACCTCTTTGCAATCATTTGGAGTTTATCTGTTTTCACATTGGACAATTTATTGCTGGGATAACTGTAACATGATCTAGTATAATGGTAATTTGTAACACAACTAACATCTTTCTCTAGGTGTCAGGAAGAGGAGATTTTTGGCTGATGTGTTACCCTTGTCCCACATCACTGAGATATTTGCAAGCAGAGAAGGGTATAGTCTGAGGCTGGATTGAGTACAGGTCTACTACCAGCTTATAGCACAGATTAAATGTTTGTGAAATGAATTTTCAATTATTCACTTCAACATTATAAAAAAAAAATAGTGAAGTAATAAACCAAGAATGAAAAGAGAGGTTATGTTTATTTTGCTTGTCTTATTGATTCTATTGCTAAGAGCCGTATTTATGTATATAGCATACATAAGTAAACAGTCAGGCGGTGTATGTATTTTCCCAGATAATTGTTTAAAGCCATTCTTTCCATTTGATTTGTTCTCAATTTTAATGAAACAAAATATAGACAGATTTTGCTTTTGTTCTGAAAAACAAAAACAAAACTACACCAATGATGGCAAAGATGTTACAGAAACAAGTTGTAGCCCATGGAAATCCCAAGTTAACAGGTCTGATTCAAAAAGCATAGAAACTGATAGAAGTCTTTCTGTAAATGTCAATTGCCTTTTTATATTTAGGACCAGCTTCTTTAATGGTGAAAACTGTTGAGAATGTGAGTTTTGGATGCAGAATAGTAGCATTCCTAGTAACATTTTGGCATGTCTAATATAGAGTTTTGACCAGGAGGTAATTTGAATCTTTGAATTTTAAGGAGTTTTTTATTGTTTTCGCATTCTTTCAAACAAGCACTTCAATAAGAGCCTTGCCTTAGGACTATCTGGATGTAGAGCAGATACTGGTGGACTGAGAGGCATGATGTGCATCTCACAGATGAACATGCTGACATGTCTTTTAGGTGCTGTTTCTAGTGGTACCAGGTAGATATGCAGGATTTAGAGTGGGAGAAGCACAGGGGGATGAATCATGGTGGCAACTTAAGACAAGCCTCGTAAACAGAGGCAGAAGAGTATGGATTACCCCAGATAGCACTTGCATTGTTTCTAATCTTTGATACTGCAAAGCCTTGATGATGCAGAAAGACTTCTATCTCAATGGACCACTCTGCTCAGCCAGACATGTCAGCAGAACACCACTCTGAGAAACAAAAGTAGTAAAGGCTGCATAAGGTAATAGGGTTTTTCTGTGGCCATGGTTTAAGGAGACAAGTCAGGCAAAGGTGTGTAAGGAAAAGTGGCTTCTTATTAGTTGATAAGAAATGATCCATAGCTTCTGAGCATTAACGCATGTTCCCCAGCAGTAACTTATCCAATGAAACAAACTGCTCCTTCAGACAGACCTTACAAGTGCTGTTTAGACTGCTACAGATAGTTGTAAAATTATTCATTTGTTTGATTGACTAATTTTAAACCCCAACCAATTTTTAAAAATAGACCACCTGTTAAAACCAAATGAGTATTTTCTTCTTAAATGCAGTAGTTTTCCCCATTCTAGTTTACCATTCCAGAAGACCACTGAAAATGGAGGAATGTCAGCTTGGAGAAGAAAGAATTATAGAGAGAAAAATAGTATGAAGCCTTTAAAAAGAAAGAAGCAAGTCTGGAAAAAAGATGACTTGGGATTATCCTCTTTCTGCTGAAAAGCTGATATTCTGAAACTGAAACTGCAGCTCTTCATTGCTGTTAAAATGCAGTGGAATTTTATGGATGATATTCAGATTTTCATCCACTGAAGAGGCCTAAGTTAATACTTATTGGTTATTTAAAACATGTATTGAACTGCATGCTGGATGTCTGATTTTTCATTACGTCTATCTGGCAGGGACTAGTCCTTCTTGCCTGGCTTCTAAAATACTAATGATCCAATGAAAAATATTATTTAAACTTTGTTTTAGTTCCTTTCAAACTTAATACCTTTGTGACTTGCTTTCGTAAAACAAATGGTTTTATACTAGTGTTACCATGATCTTGATAAGCAAAACACAGCGTTTCCCTTCTAAACCAACAATGTTTAATGTATTGTAAAGACTTCTAATGTCACTGGAAGTAATTAAGCTAATCATATATTAAAAGAAAATATTTTCATGCTCTGAGGGTTACGGGAAGAAATTATGTTAATACTTGTTGGTTTTTTTTTTCACTTTCACTCCTTATTTCCTGCTTTGTATGTTAGAAAGACACATTATTAATTATTTGAATGAAGGATGAAAAACAATATTATTCTTACTTTCTCTTCCCTCCTTTTTCTACTATGAAAGCTAAAACACTGACACATTTTCCTTCTACTTTGTGGGTGTGCATGAATTCATATGATTTAAAAGAAAAAACTTAGGATAAAAAGTGTGTTTCCTGAAAACCTATTTTCCTCTCACCAATATTCATAAAAAAACATTCAACTTTCCAGCTGCTTATGCTCATTAGCAGCACTAGAATTCAGAGAACACTAAAAAATACAAATGTTCATTGAATCTGAAGGTTCATTTAATTACAAAAAGTTACAAAGTAAACAGAGTCTCATTCATACACTGATAACATCACTTTTCACTAATGAATTAGAGAACAGTGCAACTGATTTGAAACTGAAAGCAAGGCTATGAGAAGCGTCATACATTTTTAGTTGTTATTCTTAGACGATGTTGTTCTACAAGGAATACTAATGCACAGCAAGCAGGCATTACCCACGCAGTCCTCTGTCCGGAGGCCTGATGAAGAATAGAAACCACCTAATTTCTCCATGTGGAAAGAATTTTGCAGGGTGGTGTTCCCAGGGTGGAGGAGCAGGTGTGGTGGCTCTGGGGTGGGAGCACATGGCTTTACCCCTTCTCGGGGAGCAGCTTATTCTAACACCAGGCCCTCTGATAAGCCACAAGTATGTTGGCTGGGAGGGACAAGATGACTTCCAGTCTTCCTCTTCCCTGGTTTATTGCTATTCCTGACTGTGAAAAGCCACTTGTGCTTTAGTCTTCTCTGGTTAGGGTTGCAATGTATAGACTCTTTTTGCTGTGAGGAAAGACCTTTTGTTTTGTGGAGGGCTCTATGCTGGATCTGCTACTAAAGACTTTGTAAATTGGAAAGAGTATGTGCTCTTACGAACACCCAATACACTAGATTTAAACCAAACTTAAATATACCTACTCTAAAGGTATCCAGGAAGAACATGTTGGAATATAGTTACTATTTCAGGTTTAGTCCTCTCTCTGAGGTGCTTTCTAAAGCAAGTAGTGTTTCAGCTTTGTGCTTCAGCTCCAGGTAAAAATTATTTGAAAGCATGATTGGAATAGGGGGTGTCTTTCATACAGTACTTCCAGGTAGCACAATATTTTTCTACCTGTCTACTTTTTCTTAGAAGTATTTAGAATACATGTGTAATGAAAACAATATCAGGAGGTGAAAAGGAAAGGGATAACCTGTTTTTAGAGCATCTGTCAGCTTCTAAGGAACTGAAGAACTTGTTTGAACCATCTGGTAGGCACCAGCCCATGCTGGGTTGGTTCCCTAGCACAGGTTTCTGAAGCTATGAAGGGTGTCCTGTATTTGTCCAAAACTATTGTTCTGTGATAGGAATTCCAGAAAACTGTAGAGGACCTCCTGGAAGAGCAAGTTGACAACAATGTGTTTGTAGGTTTACCAGACACTAAACCCATCGATTTATAAAGGTGTGGGAAAATTGTATTTTTTCCACAGCACCACAGCAAGGAATCACACCTGCACGAATGCTATATCAAACAGTTTTTCTGCATAATGCTGCACTCACAATATGAAGCCACCAAGGTTTCCAGAATAATTTTATATATCTGTAGGTAACATTTTGTCGGGATGGTATGGAAGCAGTCACATGCATCAGAGAAATGACGCTGAGCAACTCCTCCTCCACATCTCCTCTTCCCTCTGCCAGAAAAATCAAATTACTAATCAAAGCCTTTTGATCCCAAATACATTAATTTCTTTTTTAATGTCCCACAAAAAGGGAACCCTCCCCTAAGCTTAAGCCACAGGTGAAGAAATGCGGTTGAACAGATGTCACTGGATTCTGTAGGCAAATCATCAGGACTCAGGATTCCTTCTAATGACCGCAGTGAGGATTTTCACTAGCTCGTTCACTACCAGATGCAGAAAAAAATGCATGAACAAGCACCCAGTGGAAGGCACTGAACGTGGCTAGGACAGGAAGTCGGAACAGAATTCACATAACTATTTATCCTCTGGGTAATGTCCCCCTGCCCTTACCACAGCCTTGCCCACTATCCCTCCAAAATACAGCAATAATTTCTATCAAATTTTCCAGGTTTTTGTACGTGGCACTTGGCATTTTTCCAGGGAAAAAACCCTGAATAAAATGATTTGGGGAGTGAGGGGGATTGAGAGAAAAAGTTATATTAATATATAAGGTGTTTTTTTACAAAACTTTGTTTTATATTGCTGGTTGGCCATTCTTAGTCATGGGGTAGAGTCACAGTGGTTTGATGGTTTTTTTGGTTTCCTTTTTCTTGTGATGACAATCTGAACTGAGTTAGTATCCAGGACAAACCTTTGGCATCACTAACGGTGAAGGATTAGTACTAGAGTGGTTTGGGAAATGTTCACAATTTCAGATTTCAAACGATGTTGAGTTTCTTCTCACTCTCTTTTTTTTTTTTTTTTCCTTTTGGCAAAAAGTAATTTCTTATTTGTTTGTAGCTCTAGTCTCTGTTCTATTATCTGCTGATGACATTTGGCTACGACTGAGCTGTCATTCCCACTCCGTATGCTAGTTTATTAAATTCAGTAAAACTGGCATTTTAAATCTGTTTCAGTTTAAAATAATTAACCTCAAGAATTTTTCCCTGTTGGTTGATTTACATAGAGATTTGTCTTCCAATTGATCAAAATCACAGAAGCAATACAAAATTTGTTTTACATTGCAGATTTTCTTTAGTTGTGGCGACAAACTAATGCTTTTTTAAAAAACTTTCTAGAAGTTAACAAAATAATTAAGAGCAATATGCCGGATGCATTTTGGGGATCAGAGAGGGAAAGCATTTGCTTTTTGCTGCTCAGTCAAGGACAAGATTCAAGTTTGGCATCACAGGTGAAGGGCAAAGCCAAAGAGGAATTCATCTTAAATTACTTCCTTGCAGGCACTTCATATGATCAGTCAAAAATACCATTTTATGCTGGAACTGAAGAACTAGGCACATTTCTCTTTAAACAAAATAAAATTATTTTAAAAAATGAGCCCTCATTTGAATGCAATTGTGAGATGTATGTGAAGGTGATAATTTTTCTGAACAATACATACATATTCAGCATGGTTTCAATGCTTTAACACAGATTTTACGCTCTGGCAGTCTGGAAAGAAGAGCTCCCTAGCCACAGTGCAGATACATCAAAAGTAGCTTCCTCCAATGCCCCAGTGATTTGCCTTAAGAGCCATTTTTAATTCTCTCGTGGCTCATGATTCTTAGTTTTTTCTATTTGGGTATCAACAGAATAAACAGAGTGGTGTCCTAGGAATGGCACTGACATCTCTAATTCCTTTCCTGTGTTTCCTACTGAACTTATGTTCAGAGGGAAATGTCTAAGTCACTACTGAGGCAGCTTAATTGCAAATGAGTAATAGAGGTTAATAGGGATTAATCAGTCTTTTCAGCCAAGCAGCTTTTCCAGCAAGAAGTCTGTTCAAACTTCAGCTGAATTCAAATTTATTCATCTTTCGTAAATGATTAGGAAAGCATTATCTGGTGATTACTTTTAATGAACTGGACACCAAGAGAAGTGTTCAGTAGCAGATATATTTTTCGTAATTCTGTTAGTTTCTGGATTAAATCCTCTTCTTTCAGTTCTTGTAAGATATAGCATGTCTTACTGGAACACACGATACCCACCTCTTTAGTGACCTTCAGTTTCACTATAAGTTTTGAATTGTGTGAAGCAAAGAATTGAATGCAAATTAAACATAAAAAGCAATGGTCCTGCTGAAGACTAATAATACTCCCCCATGTTTAAGTAAAACCAGACTTTCATTAAAAAACTATCCTGTTCTGGAGACTTTATATGAAAACTCTCCCATACAATCCTCTTCTCCCTTGACCCTTCTCCAAGCATATGCGCACATTTTACCTGGTACTTTCTTTTTTGAGGTACATGTTGCTTTACACACGCAACCCCCAGAAGGTACAATTAACTGCTAATGGTGTAGGAGGGTGCCAGCAGACTGGCTTGAAGAACCAAGGCTGAAGGTGGCCCTTAGCTACCGTTTAAGATAACAAAGAGGTGGGAGGAGACCAGACCATCTCTCTGGCCTCCATAGAGGTGATAACGGCACTGGGACACAGTAGGAAGGAAAGCTCAATCTATTTCCTTTTTAAAGGTCATGAATACCAGTAAAAGGTTTACTTTCAAAACAACAGCTAAGCCGGACAGTTATGGAAAGGCATGCTTTTTTGATCATTCTAATTTGGGGTGTTCTGCATAGCTCTGTTACTTGTTTTAAAATAATACTACTATACAGCTCAAAACCCCTCTGTCTCCACTTCACTCTATAGTGTTTAATGATTGTGCTTTGTAGGTGGAAAGATTATGTCCAAAGTGTTCTTTCAAGGACTCCACACTCTAGTCAATATTACTATTTTACTATCAGATCCTTCCTTATATTATTTATTTGTTCTTCCGTTCACCCTGTCTCTTATAATATCTGTATGGTGAGAAAAAAAATCCTAAAACTGCATTAGTGTTATCTGATAATTTTCCAGAGGAAAAACTATTTAATACATAGGATTCCTATGGTGCCAAAAATGTACTATTCTAATTTGCAGTGGCAGATGTGGAAGTAGACAGGAAACAGGGATGGAGTGATAGGACTTCTATAAACAGTGATTAAAGTAACTCCACATACTTTATAAAGGAAGGGCAGATCCATGGTTCCAGCCTTTGACATGAAGGCTTCTCATCCACTTCAGAAAAGGAAGAAATTTGTCTTATTGGCATCACCTCATAACAGCCAAATCCCAAATCTTGTTCTCACCTACACCCCAGATTTTCTATGATTTCAGTATAACGTGGATGATGCCAGGGAAAGAATTAGGACAGTTACATAGGATGAATTACTGCCGTTGTTTAATTGAGTAATTAACGTAGCTGGCCAACCCATCATTAATTCCAATAACTACTGAGGGCAGGATCAAACTGCATTTCCACCCGCTCTGCTGGCACCAGTTAAGCTTCGCACATTTGAAGCTCTGCTGCTGTATGTGCTCCTAATGACACTGTCATGGCCAATCTGATTTTGTCAGCCCTGAACTCTGGGCAGGGTCTGGAAACTCAGGATACCTATGACCAAATGCTCTTGAGGACCCAGTCCTGTAAGAATACTTACATGAGACTGAATATACACCAACAACATCAAATTCAGTGCAAAATATAACAGCCACAAGGTGGGAGACTTTGATTCATTTCCCTCCTCCTCCCTGAGGAGTTTGGACCCACACCTCTAGCCTCTTAAGTGAGTGCCCTAACTAGAGCCTGTGAGGATAACCCTGCTCTCCTTTGGCTGGAGCTGAGCCATTACGCAGATGAAAATACAAGTGCCAGAGGGCATGGAGAGGAGAGAATTCAGATGGGATAGTCAGGGGCTGCAGACTCTATCCCTCCAGAGATAGGTCTGGGCTCCCCTGTAGGTGTTGCTTCTCCAGGTTTATTGAAAGTTAAAGGCACTTCACTATCTGAGTGTTTGCATTTATGGCTTGGCTATGGTGTCAGGCTCCTTTCAGTTCATTCTGCCTCATAACCCCTTCTCTGCAATGCCAAAGCTCTAGAAGAAGGGACTGAGGCTGTAGTATGGGTGAGTGCAATTTGTTAAGTTACATCTTCAGCCTAAACTCAGACCTATACTCATTTCCTGGACAACAGCTCTCAGCACTCAGCCTTGGTTTTTTGTTTTCTTTTCAAAACAGGCGAAACTAGTTTGGGGTACCTAGGACAATTTCTTCTTGACATGAACACAGGAGTGCCTTCAAAAGCAGCCCACTGCCACATACAGGTTAGCCTACGTGAGGCAATAGTTCACCCCCACGTATCCTCTAAACTTCTAGAGGCAATAGTTCACCCTCACGTATCCTCCAAACTTCTATTCAGAATATGAATGTATTTCGCTTTCCTGTTTTGGTGAAAAAGAAGAAAAACAGAGAGGCATTGTACATTTGTACATTTAAAAGACTATGCAGCTAAAGGGTTATCAGCAAAAACGATCCAGTTTTACAGTGGCAAAATAATGGTTTCTAAAGATGGGAGAAATTGAAGCAGGACAGGGTCAGCTGTTCAGAGAGCTGGTGGGGAGATGGAAAGTGGGGCATGAGTGAAATAACCTACAGTACACGTGGGTTCCAGAGGCCTTTAAGGAGAAGAAATAGAGTGTTTCAGGGAGAGGTACATTGAGAAGAGCATAGGTGGACATCACGCCTCCTGCACAGTGCAGCTCTCACTGCCCTGGCTCCTCTCTGAATCTCTGGAGGTACAAGACTCTCCATCAAAGCACTGAGAGATATCTCACTTCCCCAGGACACAGTACCTATTTCCGTATGCCCCTCAGTCCACAAGAAACAGTTGTCTTTGGATTTTTATATTAAATAACTTTTGTCCACATCCATCCTTCATGGAATAAGAAAAAAAAAATCAGAATGCAACATCTTTGGATCAGAAAAGGTCTGAGCCACTGACAACTGGAGGCCTGAAGACAATGCTGGAAATTTGTCGTGATACTCTCTCCTGTTTCTTATATCCTTCACAAGACCAGTATCTTGAGTTAGCTACACTACTAGCCTGAGCTGATATGGCTGGTTTTACATCCTTCTGTACCTCACCAACAGCTCTGTTTCAGGCTACATTTAGCAGATTTCTGTGGAAGGAAAGAGAAAGGCAAGAGCTTGGTCCAAAGCCTACCCTGTCGTGGGCAGAGATGGGGAAGGCCTGTGCGGTGGACCCAGAGGTAGAGATCTGCCAGCAAACGGCTGTTCCCTCTCTCCTTCCTCCCCACCCCAAAGTAGCCTTGAATTCCCTGTTTGTACCAGAGAATCAGGCAGGTGGAAGTGCTTAGCTGAGGACATATAATCTTTGTCCCCTTACACACTTTTAGACCAGATAATTTGCTGTGCCTTGCAGGCTCCCACCATGTGTAGCTGTGGTTTGAGGTGACTTTGTGTAAACAGCTAAACTTCAGAGCCTGTGGACTTAACATCCACTTCGTTATCCAGGTTATCTATGTGTTGCTGACCATTTTAGCAGATAGAATAGAGAAGCAGAGAGGGAGTGAACCACAGATAGAATAGAGAAGTGAACAGGGAAGGAAACATAAGAGAACTAAGAAAACTCACAAAGAGGAAGAAAAAAAGAGAAAAAAGGAGAAAGGAATGTAAGAAAAAGAGAAATAAAGAGCCAAAACAGTAGCAAGCCTAAACTGTACTCAAAGAGCACTTCGGATGTACATTGAAATGACTAGAGATGGTCCATGAGGCTTAAGTACTGCTAGGGGCATTACCAGTAAGGCCCTATTGCAGATGTTCAGTGGTTAACCCAGTCATACTGCTCTGTGACCTCCACCCACTGTCTTCTTAGGCAACAGAAAAGTAGTGAGAACAACAGCAAAGGTCTAGCTAACCTAAGAACAGAGAACACATAAAAGCAACGAGAGGAACAGCAAACCATTTTGCTAAACTGAGAACACAGCACCCATACTGCAGAGAAGAAAAATGTCTACAGCTACCTCACTACAGCACCAGGAAATTTTTTTTTAATCCAACCAATGCCACCATTGAAAAGCAAATTATACCATAAACCACTCTATAAGCACATCTGATGCCACAAAAAGTGCCCCAGCTTTGGCAGGATGTGTGGTGGGACTGCTCCAGACTTTCAGCGGAGGAAATCTCAGAATCTAGTTTAACACTTTCAATAATTATCAAAACAAAAATTAGCTGTAAGTTATGGAAAAGTGAAGCATTTTCTCTATGACAAGAAATACCAAAGTACTATACTCCTGTAAAAGTGCTCATCGTGTCTGGCTCCCTGAAAATTGAGCACAAAACCAAGTTATACATATATCCAAGATGATTCCAAAAGCCACTCTATAGGCAGTGCAGGCAAATGGATATGTTTCCTAAACTTCTGTATTTCCCAGCTAAAATAAAACAAAAATTATGTAAGTTAAAATGTTAAAATTTGGGAATAACAAAGACAATGTAGGGAAGATATTTCTATTGCAGAGTTTTCTGAAAGAAGACCCATTTCTTTGTGTTGGTGTCATGTCCCAGATAATATTAATGCAGCTACACTGCATAGAAAGCCCTTAGAGCAGAAAGAATATCTAAAATGATCAAACTTCAAACATGAAGCAAGGAAGACATGCCAAAACAGAGTCAATGAAGGAAAAAAAATGGTTATTTAATATATAAAATATCTTTGAAAGTTCATTGCTTGTTGCATCCGTTTACTGTGTCATGTTAAGCTGTTTAAACATGGCAGATTTTTTAAGCAATTAAGTTTCTTAGGTGTGTGATTGTATGATCTCCGTTGTCTGCAAAGGTTACCGTCTGTTAACATATTGTCTTAGGATATAAGTAATTTTTTTTCCATATGTATACAATAAATTTGTCAAAAGTATCAAATTTTGGTCATGGCATAGATGAGTTCATATCTCATTGCACAACAGAACCCGTTACAAATAACAATGAAAATTGTGAAGAATTAGTTTCAGAGTTCATTAGAAGTCTTTCCATAAGCCTTAGTGAGCTCTGATTATGCCCTAGGAAGAGTTACCAAGGTTATCAGTTTTCCTTTACAAAGCATTTGCTGAGAAGAAAAATCACATTTGTTGATGGAAAGAAGAAGTTTTATCCTGAAGCCTGATACCAGCAGATGAAGGTAATTTCCCAGGGAGAAGTGAAAAGACACTGAGCTCCTCGGTACTATCAGACTAATGTAGGAAGAGAAAACCTGATCTGGTCCACTTCTCATTTTCAGTCATTCCAGATAATTTTCATGAATAATTGTTTACTTGTTTCCAATTCTATTAATGATGGTAATCCAGAAGGGGAAGAGAAATATTTATGGCAGTATTATTATCTCTGTAGTGTTCTCCATTTAAGCAGACATATCTGTCTCATAAAAGGCATGGGACAAGAAGTCTTATCTCAGAAGACAATTAAGCTGATGGTTAAATCATGGACTTCATTTGACACCAGGTATACATACATGTGAGAGAGAGAAAACAAGTGTTTGTAGAAGTGGTATTGGAAAAGATTTGACTAAACTCCACAATGGCTATTATTCCCAGCTCAGACCTGTTTTTTTAAGGCTTCCCCAACATTTGTATCTCCCTAATCAGTATCTGCACTCATTGATTTTGGATGCTTTCCCTAAATCCATGTTTATTTTTGCAAGGTAGTCCAAATTTCTGTCTTCTCCTGGCTCCACACTGTGGCAGAAAAAGTGCTCTCTGAATTTAAAATGTAAATAATCTTTTAGGTTAGCTTCAAATAATGTAGCATAAGGACTTCCAGGCTAATTTGGGTCTATTAACATATACTCAGTTTATATATAACATATACTCAGTTTACATACTCAGCTTGAGTATATTAACATACACTCAGTATATGTTAATGGAGTCCATTTTTCAAATTTCTGTGCTTGAAATGTGGATATTTATGCCTGGAGAACATGAATGGAAAACACACCTTGCATGGACTCCTCTAAAGAGTAAGAGAGTAGGGTTGACACTGATTTTAGAGAAGTTCTGATACGGGTTTGAACATGGTCTTTTACCTTCTGCCGTCCTCTAATGACTGTAGTCACCCAAATCTGGAGTAAATAAAATACCTTAATTTGAAAAAAACTGCACAAATAATCCATTATTGAATAACAACGCAGTTTGAGCCGATATCTAGTGAACCTAGTATTGGAATAACTCTAAATCTTTTCAGTGTATTTAGAACTTCATCATTCACCAAGGTAGCACCTACAAATGAAAATCTGACTGTATGAATGACAAGCGGGAGCACGGATTTTACAGATATGGATCATTATTATCACCTAGTCCAACTTCTTACTCAAGACAGGCCATAAAACTAGCAAAACAGACAAGATACACTTGAAAATTACAGGTTAAAAACATCCACATTATTGTTTTCCAACTCTCTGAAATTATGAAATTCCCAATAGAAAAGGAAATGAGGAATGGCAACATTGTTGCACGACTTCACTCACACACTGGAGGCAGCAGAAAAGAAGTGGAAGAGAAAGAAAAAAGGGGCCTATGGAGGGTTCATGCTGCCATTGAAGGTACCTAGCAGGGAAAATCATAAGGAGGGATCAGATGTGTACTAGCTGAAAATACCTGGTTAATAGTAATGGATACATTCATGTTTGTACAGGTATTCCTGGTATTCTCAAAGTCTAACAAATAAGTCAAAGCAGTGTGGCTTCATTTGGGAATACTGCTTCGCTGCTGAAGTGAGATAAATTCATTATAGTAAAGCCCCTTTGGTCAGATCATGAGACTAATGCGAGTTTTGCATAAATAGCTAATGAGTGAAAACTAAGTGAAGAATTTGGTGCTTAGTTCAACAGGTGTATGACTGAATACACTTAAAACCAAAACCTATTTGGAAGTGTGAACTGAATAAAGGAGATCACATTAAAGCTATTAAGATTACCATAGCCATCTCTACAATAACAATTTACAAAATTCAGCGACTGAAAAAAACCCAGCTGGTTGTTCGATAGGGCTGAAGCTCTCCAACTGCTCAACTTTAGCTCAAGAAATGTAATAGTATGTTGTTTGTTACTGATCCTCACCACATCCAACACAGAAACAGCTGTTAGATTTCATTCTTTCCTTATAGATGCCAATATTTCAGGCCCCAAGAATAGAGCAGAAATGCACTCTTACAGGGCGCTGTTTATAGTGTCACACACATTCGATTAAATGTGGAATTTCTCTTTCAGCTAAGAGAAGCTGTTCAGCCTATTCAGCCACCTTTAGACTTCTTACACTTTCCTCTGTTTCATCTTCTTCTGAAATAGCAAACACAAGTGCAAACCTCCTAATAAAAAGTAGCCCGTTTCCTTTTGTCAGAGGGTACATATCACTTTCACTCATCTTGTTCTCATTTCTGGTTTTACCATTGAGTTGCCCAAGAGCAAAATCAGAACAGTAGTAGTCAGTGTTTAAGCCTGAGAAACTTCATAACCTCAGATTTTTATGGCTGGGCTTATTATTAGTCTATAGACAGAAGACAGTTTCATACAGGAAGCAGAATCTTGGTTCTACTGAAGTCTAAAGAAAATTTGCTGTTGACTTCAGTACAGAATATTAATTGGAGACTGTAATAATGCATATGCTTGTAGAGTGAATAGCATGATTTACATACTTTTTTTAATCCTTTGTAGAAATATGATGAGTGGAAATGAGAAAGTAAGTAGTGATTCATATTCTGTATTAAACTCTCTTCCTCTTTCATGGAAGTTAACAACATTATTAGCTGCTGCATAGATATTCTATTTTGGAAACACCTCAACAGCTATCTGAACTCACTGTAGCCTTTCTTTTCCTTTTTTGAAAGGGCACGGAGAGAGCTTATTTGTGGTTCTATTTTTCAAAATAGTGTATTTCCAAATATATTTATTTACATAAAGAAAGAAACTGTGAGGATGTTTGTCTGTTCTAAAGAAATCAACTTTTTAATAAGCTCTTGAGTGCTAGGTTTAGGGTTTTTTTTTATGTTAAAGTGCCAATACAGCATGAAAACTTCTGTCTCAGTGAGCTTTGCAGACCAAGTTTTCAAAGCTGAGGAGCTGAAATACTACTGATAAAAGCTAGAATTTTTAATGTCTATCCAAGTTTAAACTAAGCGGGTTTAGAAACACACACCACTGTGCTACATAGAATTACATTTTAAATACTAAGTGCTGAAGAAAGAAAAGTTTTAAACTGCTTATGTAGGAAACACCAAAGGTCCCTAGGAGATATTTAAAACAAAATTTTTTCAGTTCACCCCCTCCTTATTTACTGTTAAGTGTTAAAATGAGGTCAACTACTCCAGAGTCAGATAGAACAAAATTACTGGGAAACTGTGCTATTAAAAGATTTAAAGTTCTGTCCTGAGGTTATTTAAAGAAGAATGGACTGCTTCTTAACTATTTCTTGCATGGTGGTCAAGTCTGTAGTCTCTTCTACAGTTTCCTCAGGACTCACATTTTTATGGAATTAAGTTCTGGTCAAGGTGAAGATCATGCCTCCATTCAAATTAACAACAGTTTGCTACCAATATGAAAGGAGACGAGAAGACATTTAATTTTTTCTCAATTAATTTCTACATCGTGGGGTTTGGCAGACTGAAGGGAAAAAAAAAAGCAGCAAGGTGATCCATATTTGGACTGCAAATCTGTACTTTCCCTCTCCTTTTAGGTGCTCTTTTGTTGGATTACATAGCACCTCTTTGATTGTGCTGGTCACTGACTCATTAAACACTTTCACTCGTAGGTTTGGTCCCGTGATGTGTGTAGCAGTGGACAGTGGAATAAACCCATATGCCCAGTGAAAGCAGCCAAAGGTTAGTAGTGCAAGGAAATTATTTCTTTCTAGTAATTTGAAGCAGCTCTTCAGCCTCTGCCATAACTCTGTGTTCCAGAAAGATTGAAATTTTTCATAAAACAGGCTATGGAAGAAGGGAGTAACTGGCAGCCAAGAGACAAGAGAGCAATTAGACACAACTCACTGTCACTTCTGTGTATTTTTGGCAGCATTTCAATAATCTAACAAAAGCGGTAAATAACATAGCTGGGTTCTCAATTGCTAGGGGCCTTCTGAAGCATTTTATACCCATATTGCTGGGAAACAATGAGATACACATGATAAAAGATATTTGAGGGACAGGCCCATACTTTGAAGGGAAAATTTTGGTCTACAGGCATATTTTATGTTCAGATTGTGTGAGTTTAACTTTGCTTAAAGTGAATTTTGAAAAGAAACTTTTTGCCTTTTGGAAAGAAGTAGAGTCTTTTTCGGTATTCAGAGGATTCCATTCCCCTTCTCCCTTTTTAATAAGTCAAGCCTTTGTACCCAGAGAGCCTTGAAGGTCTAACTGTTCCTTATTTTGCCCAGGAAGTTAGGTTGACAAAGAAACATTGCAGAATGCATACTCCCTAACAATCCTCTCTGATGGAACATACACACTTATACGTATTACATATATACCTATACACACACACAAATATAGTGTATATATATAGTGTGTGTATATATGTACACTATTTCTAATCAGTGAACTAGGGACCTAAAGTCACATCCCGGTATAATTATAAGATACCTGTCTCAGTTATAAGCAATTTTTTTTTAGTCTTTTCCACTATCACATGTGGTTTTTGAGTCATCAGTTTAGGGATCCTACAATTTTTGCTTCAATTACTACTCCTTCTTTGTGCATTGATTTGTCTAAATTTTCCATCTTAAAGTTTTGTCACTGAGCCTTTGGCTTCACACAGTAACTCAAAGATAATTCCACAGTCTACCCTGTTAGAAGGAAGTAATCTGTTTGCAAGCAGGTTTTTAAGATGCCTTCTCTTGTCCACAGCCTAACTAGGTCACAGAGATGTGCTTGTATCTATCTTTAGAAGCAGATTTATCCAGCACGGAGCTTCCTGAAAAAGAAACAGGAGCGTCTTTAGTACTCCAACCACCTTCAGGCTCTCCACCCAACATTTCCAAGAACGGTGTATAAATAGCATCAACATGTCACAGGTGACAGAGGGAAAATATGTCTAGTTTTCCAACCTAACCTCAGCCTGGTTGCATAGATGCATGTACACAAATACACACACACACATTCAGATAAGTGCATCCCTCAGGAGGACTACAAGGATGTCGTGAGGTTATGCAGGGAGAAAATCAGAAGGGCCAAAGCCCAGCTAGAACTTAATCTGGCTACTGCCATAAAAAACAATTTAAAAAGTTTCTATAAATACACAAGCAACAGAAGAGGGCTAAGGAGAATCTCCATCATTATTGGATGCGGGGGAAACATAGTGACAAAGGGTGAGGAAAAAGCTGAGGGACTTAATGCCTTCTTTGCCTCAGCCTTTAGTAGTAAGACCAGTTGTTCTAGGGGTACGCAGTAACCTGAGCTGGAAGACAGGGACAGGGAGCAGAATGAAGCCCCCATAATCCAAGGGGAAATCGTTAGTGACCTACTACACCACTTAGACACACACAGGTCTATGGGGCCAGATTGGGCCCTCACTGCAAGAAGGACATTGAGGTGCTGGGGCGTGTCCAAAGAAGGGCAACGAAGCTCATGAAGGGTCTGGAGAACAGGTCTTATGAGGAGCAGCTGAGGGAACTGGGGTTGTTTATCCTGGAGAAAAGGAGGCTGAGGGGAGACCTTATCGCTCTCTACAACTACCTGAAAGGAGGTTGTAGCGAGGTGGGTGTTGGTCTCTTTACCCAAGTAACAAGTGATAGGACAAGAGGAATTGGCCTCAAGTTGCGCCAGGGTAGGTTTAGGTTGGATGTTAGGAAAAATTTCTTCACCGTAAGGGTTATCAAGCACGGGAACAGACTGCCCAGGGAAGTGGTGGAGTCACCATCCCTGAAGGTATTTAAAAGATGTGTAGATGTGGTGCTTAGGGACATGGTTTAATAGTGGCCTTGGCAGTGTTAGGTTTATGGTTGGACTCGATGATCATGAAGGTCTTTTCCAACCTAAATTATTATATGATTCTAAGATTCTATGATTCTGTGATTCTAGAGAGTCAAGGCAAGGGGTAGCAGCCTAATTTAAGATGAACCAAAATTCATAACCAGTATTTTAGATACTTCAGGAGAAGCTCCCTGTATGATCAGTGGAACACAGAATTTTGCCAGAAGAAAATTATTAATCTGCCTAGTCACACTGTACCACTAGAAAGGCTCGGAGCATTCTTAGGTGTTAATTGCTCTGGAGAACTGAGGGGGGTTGTTGACATTAATTTTATGTTTAGTTTTATAATGGAGATCTTGCTCACCTATTTAGAACCAAAAAAAACCCTAAATTAAGTCTATAAAACTGAATGTCATTTGGAGAGTCGTCAAAGGTTTTTCCCCCCCCAAATCTGCCAGGTAAATATCTCTGCGATTAAAACAAAGAAAATAAATTAATCTCCGCCTTCTTATTACAATACAAAGTGAGAGAAGCCAAGAAACACGGCACAAAACCTGATGGTACACAGTGTCCTTAGATCACTTGGCCATTGTTTTCTCTCACAGCAGCACATGTTAATGACACAAAGAGATTTAACATTTTTTGGCTTTGTCTTTTCATGTCATAACCATAATAAATGTGCACATTATTGTTTGTATTGCCATATCCTTTAGATGCACCGCCAAGTTCTAGAGCCTGCGTATGCACAGCCAAGGAAAGGATTTTCCCCATAGATAGCCTGGCTGAATTTAATTAAGCAGAAACGTTGCCATACAGATTCAGCTGCAAAGCAGTGTGTCAAGGTAGAGCAAGTTTATGTTGCAAAGATGTTTTATGGGTCAAACTTGATTTAAACCATCAATTCCACTGCAGGAAGACCAAAGCTTCTTTGCTCTTCACTGAACAATTTAATTCTGCTTTAAAAGGCCTTTGTCTTATATGGGCCTTATTTGCATTCAGTTAAAAAACCCCAGCAACCTCCAAAACAATAAAATGGACAATAAAATGTTAAACCCAGGAGAACAGGAAGAAATAAATAGATTTGGTTTTTTTGTTTGTTTTAAGGAATTTGGGCAGCACAGAAAAAATCATATATGATGAAGAACGAAGAAACAAGTTTTAATGTGGGCAGTACTCGAGCCTCTCCCTTCTCCCGCTGCCTACAGCCGCTGAGCCCTATTACAAAGCTGCACAGAACAACTCCATTTGATGAAGAATTCAGGTCGCACCTCTCACATTTCCGCTATGGCCCTCCTCCACTTGGAGACATGGAAACATTCCAGGGGTCCTTGGAAGGAGGGTCTCGGAAACGCAAGAGCATGCCAACAAAAATGCCACCTTCTATTGCCCTCGAGGGTTCCTCATCACCACCAGACAGACCTGAAGATCACAATGACATAGGCTCCTCCAGTCTCCCCTTGGTGTTCCAACAGCCAGCACAGCCTAAGTACAATTCCCAGATGATCGACCTCTGCAACTTTGGTTTTCAGTTCTACAGAACTCTGGAGCACTTTGGAGCCAAGCCCATTAAGCAAGAACCAGTGAAGCCTAACATGACATGGCCCAGTAGCCCAGGATTCATGCAGGCTCCTTACCCTTATTATCCTAAAGTTCACCCTGGCTTAATGTTTCCTTTTATTGTGCCACCAAACTTTCATTTCAGGAACCCCTTTCAAATGAAAAGACCTCCAGAGCCACCCTTCAGGAGGGCTGAAGTAAGAGAAAGTGGTGAAAATAAACAGAAAGTGGAAAGAGTAGATGTCAACCTTCAGATAGATGACAGTTACTATGTTGATGTGGGGGGTGAACAGAAACGTTGGCAATGTCCCATGTGTGAGAAGTCCTATACATCCAAGTACAATTTGGTCACCCATATCTTGGGACACAGCGGCATTAAGCCACATGCTTGCACCCGATGTGGCAAACTTTTCAAGCAGCTGAGCCACTTGCACACGCATATGTTGACACACCAGGGCACTCGGCCACATAAGTGCCAGGTGTGCCACAAGGCTTTCACTCAAACCAGTCACCTTAAGAGACACATGATGCAACACAGTGACATCAAGCCTTACAACTGCAGGATCTGTGGCAGAGGTTTTGCCTACCCCAGCGAGCTGAAAGCACACGAGTCTAAGCATGAGAGTGGCCGAGAGAACATTTGTGTGGAGTGTGGTCTGGACTTCCCAACCCTGGCCCAGCTGAAGAGACACTTAACAACCCACCGTGGCCCTATACAGTACAACTGCACTGAATGTGATAAGACCTTCCAATACCCGAGTCAGCTGCAAAACCACATGATGAAGCACAAAGACATCCGCCCGTACATCTGCACTGAATGTGGCATGGAGTTTGTGCAGCCCCACCATCTCAAACAACACTCCCTAACTCACAAGGTAAGCCAGCACAGGTTGCACTCTCACCTTGCATCGGAAGGTAGCACAAGGATTACAGGCTACTAAAGATACATGTATGTACCTCCTTGGAAAGCAGGTAATCAGTCTATAGAGTGTCATGCTGGCCCTTTGCCAGCTGGAGAGTTTTATGCAGAGCAAAAGCCCCAGCAGTGCTGGCAATAGTGGAAGCTAGATGCCTGTCAGTCTTAAGAAAGTACACACAAAACCCACTTTGTTATAAACAGTTCAATTAAACCACCTGTGTTACTTCCCAAAACTCTGTTCACATCTCTCCATTTCTGGGTTTTATCTTCAGAATGACCTTCTGTAACATAACATAATTTTGTAGAGCTGTATAACCCCCTGAAATTTTAACAGAAATTTTCTGCTGAAAACCAGTTCTATTGCTTTGCTCCCTTAATTGGGAAGTAGGTGGATTTGCAGTAGGCTGTATGTATGCAGCAAAAGAAAGTGTATTATTACTCATCAGATTTTGAAGAATCATTATAATGAGACATCTAGGGGAAAAAAACAACCTAAGAAAAATTCCCCTTTGTGCATAAGTTATCCAGAATGCCACCTAATAACAGTGGACAAGCAGGTCCATAATGCCAGCCAATTTGTATCAAGCGGCAGTCTTAGTCAGTTTAGGCTAGGAGTGGGCTTTGGAACACATCTAGAAAGACTGCTTTCAAAAATTGGAAAAACGTAACCGTTCCATTCAAGGATGTCTGAAATTGGCTTATCCACCTTTACAAAAATGTTGTTAAGACAAGTCAAAACCCCACACATTTAATAAAAATTTGCTTCCAACTTTGCATATTTCTCCTTTAACACTCGAATTTTGGCTTTCATATGAAAAACATTTAAAATACAGAAAGCTACAGCATTTCAGTCTTATAGACACATTTTCTTTTAAGAACCAACAACCTCTACTTCCACATTTGCTTTTTCTTCCCTACTACATGATTATAATTTCTGCTCTTTTTGGAGATTCCCTGGTCTTTGGATTTACCATGCAAAATTCTACTAATTTAAGACTTGGTAGTTTTTTGTCACAGGAAATGCAATGCCCCTGAGCCTTTAGGGAGCTTCTGCTTCTTTGTCCACAGCTGCAGGTGGATTCAGCTGTGAACATAATTAACAGTACTTAGCTGCCCAAATGCAGCCTCATATCAGATAGGTGGACACTTCAAGCTGCTGTTGGTGTTCACAGTTTTAGCTTTGCTATTAACTGTGAAAACCACTGACTGGCACAAAAGTAGAGATCGTTTCAAGTCTTCTTTGTAATGAGGGCCTGCAGGAGGAGTAATTGCTCTCAGCACTTCACTAGTAAATCCTCACTACCTTCAGCAAGTTATACTCACACTCTTAAAGTGTTTATCAGTAAATTCATTGATTTTCATAGCATCTAAATGACTTTTTGAGGAGCTGGCAGTTAGATCACATGGATGTGAGCAAGAATATTGAATTATACATTAGTAAACTGACTGGATAGCATAAAAGGTGCTAGAAAAGCTCTGTAAACACTAGATAAAATGAGATCACTCCATTAGGGTTAGTGCGAGTCCCACTAAGAATGAACAGTTTTTTCTCTTCATCGAATGTAACACCAAATATCCTTATTTGGTGACATTGCTTAACTACTTCTTGGTTACTTCAGATTATTTTCTATAGCTTTCTTCAAAACAGGGTTATGCCTTTTTTAGAAGCCAATGACATTCAATTATCAAAGGTAAGAACTACTTTAGTCTCTTAACTGGTTAGCTTTTATTCTTGGTCAACAGGTGTACACATTTGACCCAACACTTTACATAGGCAGCAGAGTAAAACAGAGAAGCTCTGCTACTGACTGTGTCTCATTGATTTGTAAATTTACTGATGGAAACAAACCCCATTATTTCATTAAGCTTACATTTTTTTTTCCTTCTCTGCTTCTCAGATTCTTCTAAGAATTTGCCAGGGAAAAAAAATATATAAGTATCTATTATTTAAGCAAATGGTGTTAAAAGTGAAATAATTTGTTACCTACTTTGCTAGTGCAGAATGAATAATTCATATACTGCTGTACTGAAGATGAAATGATCTAGAAAATTTTCCATCTACAGAATTTTCTGATTTTTTTCTTTTTCTTGCAGGGTGTGAAAGAGCACAAATGTGGAATTTGTGGCCGGGAATTTACTCTGCTGGCCAACATGAAGCGACATGTCCTGATCCACACCAATATCAGAGCCTATCAGTGCCATTTGTGCTTCAAGAGCTTTGTGCAAAAGCAGACTCTCAAGGCCCACATGATTGTTCACTCTGATGTCAAACCGTTTAAATGCAAGGTAAATGCATTTGGTGGCAGAAGCATTAACCCACTGGATATTTCTGTGATATTATCATCTTGCGGTATGGTAGAATTAGAAGGACAAGAATTGCTAACACATACTGCAGTTGTATTTAAATTAGCATAAACAAGACTGGTTTTCTTTCTTTATCCAGGTTCTGCTTATGTAGCACAAAATAATGGAGGTAAATATCTGTGGTTTACTCCCCCTTCAATATCAGTAACTTTCACCCTCAAATATTTTTTTCTGCTTCATGAACATTTAAATGCCATGGTGGTTTGAGGACAATAAACATACCTGACATTTGCTTAGTACAGCCATCCAAACAGAAGTCTAAGTGCTTAATAGCTGGAAACACTAAAAACCTCGATCAAGTCGTGCACCCCGCAGAGGACCATGAACAAGCAGTAGCCATGACTTCACGCAATGATGCTATGCAACAGTTCAGGGAAGGACTCAAAGAAAGTCACAGCAAAATACAACTGCAGAAGGGATTTGAATGGGCCAAGTGTAATTACCAGACTGGAATTCAGGGCAGGACGTCAGTATCCTAACAAAACAGCCTCTGAGACCATGTGGCCAATGCCGTGCCAATTCCAGTTTGCCGCCTCCCTCCAGCACACTGGAGGCTGACAATCCCTTTCTGTCCTCTCTTCTCCTCCCTCCCCATAAACCTTTGAGGCTTTGGCTTTCTTGACTGTGCTCATCTCTAGTATCTTCCTTATGAATTATTCATATTTATATTCTCACTCTGTATTGGACACTACGTCTGTCCTTTTTGCTGCCTATATCTGGTTCATTACTGTAGTCATACCTTGTGAAATCAAAGGTTGTAGGTTTTATTCCCACTTTGATCTGCTCTAAGAGACCTATAAACACAGAGTGAAGCATATTACCCAGTTTATGCCTAAATAACTGAAGATTGATCTGGAAGCAATTTCTAGAACTCTTTCATCTAACATCTTTATGGAATTAAATATATTCTTAAAAGGAATATTTCATCGAGAAGCAGAGCTGGATGAAAAACTTTAAATGCAATTATTTTCTCTTGAAAAGTGTAGAACTTCAAAATGTCGTAGGAAAATATGGCATTCAGTGATAATGTTAATACAAAAATGTCAAAATGAATCTTTTTTACTTCCTCATTTTGCTTTGATAACTTTGAAGCATTTCACTTTGAAAAAATAGAAGCAAAGTCTTTCAACTTTAGCATTTTGTTTCATTTTAATTTATGTCCTATTAAAATGTTATTTTGTATATAGGACTTATGTTATTCTATATTGATAAAATAATTTCTGTTACTGAAATGCTTGGGTAGTTCCATGTCACGTCTGCTGGAGACTTCCATTCTTTGAGAACACCTGCAAATCTGTCTTTTTGTTCCCATTTGATCAAAGTTCTCCTCTGACCTCTCAAATTTCAGAAAAGAAATTCAATTGTTTGATCAGCTGTTCTGGATGCAGTATCTGGACCCACACTATGTTTTAAGTATGTGCAGATTAGCTGGAAGTTTGTGTTCAGGTTAGGGTTTGATGATGACAGACTATTAAAACTTAGAGATGGCAATAGTTTGAACCGGGAACTGGACTACCACCAGTATGTTTTCCAGCCAGTAACAAAAGCTCTACAGGAACACCTGTTTTTCTTATTTTTTTACTTCTCTGTCCCCACCCAATATTCCTAGGAGGAAAGAAACAAGTAAGCGCAGTGAACCAATTTCTCCTATGGCTGAAGGGATATGAATCAACATCAGTGCCCCTGAACGGAGCGGAGATTGTAACAATAGGCAAAGAGAGAATTAGGAATAGCTCTTTGGCATTAGGAACATCCCTTGCCTTTCTGGCAGAGCCCTTGACAGGCTCAAGCAAGTATTTCTGGCTGGTATTCAGAGGGTTAAGGCAATGACCAGATAGCAGCCTTTTGGCACCAAGCTCCTCCTCAGCAGAAGGAAGGATATAGCTGTATGAACAGTCTGCTTAACAATGGCTCACATGTCCCCGGGGAACCGCCTGCAAATAGATTTCATCTTGCTTTCTCTTGTACTTTTCAAAGCTTCCTGTTTTCTCACGGCCCTTTTGGACAGTTTACAGTCTTTCTCCCTCTCCCTCTCTCTTTGAGGAAAGGAACACCCTTCTTATAAAGAAAAAAAAAAAAAGAAGAAAAAGAATGCAAGGGAAAGAAAGCACAGCAGTAGCCTTTCTACTTCACCACATGCAATGGTTTTCTTTACCCTTTTCTCAGAGCAAAAGAAAACACGAGGCTTTCCTATGTGTCTAATCACAACTAAACACAGACTATCTGAAGTGAGGGAGTAGCAAATAGTTGTCCCTTCTGTTTCCTCATCCAGCTGCAGCCTGGATCTGTGTTTGATTTTTCTCTGAAGAGTGAACTTCTCTGGAGTGTTTAAAGGCCTGAGCCCATGCTGCCTTGTTTATTTCTGTCCAAAAAAAAGCACACTGAAGAGTTCTGAAGGAGTTGTACCAACTGGTGTAATAGTGCTAATTCTGATTTGTAGAGGAAGCTTCTATGAAATATACAGTTGCTTTTAGTGCTGAAGTCAGCAGTGTTTCAGATCTCCAATAAAGAACGCAATGAAGTTTTCTCCAGCCCAGCCAAACACACTTTGCAGCAGATGTTTTGAACTCTACTTTTCTCCCATCTAAAATCATGGATTTAGATCAGGAGTCAAAACCAAAGAAAATGTGAGAGATAAGTACTTTCGGAAGAAACAAAACAGATATTGACAAATCTAGAAGGGTGATACTTCATGTGGTGGCTTAGGAAGACAAAACCTAGTCTTGAACTAATTCAGCTTTTCTAGCAAACTGTACTGAAGTCCATGTCACCAGCCAGTGCAACAAAGTGTGTTCAGCAGACTTGCAGCTGAAGTCTTTCTCTCCAGGGCTTGAGTTTTATTTTCTCTAAAGTAGACAGCCTAACAAAAGGTCCACAAGTAAACCGTGTTGTTCCTGCTCTCCCAAGATCTCTTGCATGAACTTTGCATCTCCCTGAGTGCTAAGGTGGTTTGAGGGGAGTTCTGCTGGAGCTCCCTCCCATGCAACTGGCTCAGGGTCATCTTTCACACTGTGCTTGTCAGTGCTCACACCCCTGCCCTGTCACAGAGAAAGAAAATCTTGTACACCTTCCTAGTTCGGTTCTGCAGAGTCAGGCTGTTCTTTAAGCACTAGCTGTGAACCCCAGCTAGCTCTGAGTTGCTGTCTTCCAGCACGTGAGCCCAAAATGTGCTCCCTTCACCCTCTGGATCATGGACATTCATCTGAAAGTCGTCTTGTGTCTTTTGAAAAGGATAGGTTACCCAGAGACCATGCCACACAGAGCCATCATTCCAAAAAACAATTTTCATATCTGCATTTCTTTCATTTTCCTGCCACACCTCTCCACTCTAGTACCATTTCCTCACGTCCCCAGAGGAGATTTCAGGACAAGAACACATTACACATCCCTAAGAGTGTGCATGACTGAGAAATGGAAAACCTACCCCCTTTATTCAGAGACACAAAACTTTTACGCTGTAAGGAACTATCCTTTATGAAGTCCCCTGTCTTTTCATTATGAAGAAAGAGAAATAAATGTTGCCTTGACAGAAAAAAAAATAAATGCTCTTACCAAACCCATTTTAATACTCAGTATCTTACAAAGATATAGATTTGCATGAAGTACTCTAGCCATTCACCTGTTCAACCTGATTTTCCTTGATTACCAGTTTAGATAGAGAAGTAAAGACCTAGCTATCAGAAAGCAAAAGCTGGTGAGAACACAAGTCAGTCACAACACAAGCAGATAACCAGAAGTCTTCTGCTAAGAGGTATTAGAGAGGTATTACTATTGGCATTCTTGTAGCCAGAGAAATATTGTCATGTCATAGGTTGTTCCAGCAGCTGTCAAGATACAATCAGCTCCTGTTCTTCCTTGCGAATTTTCTGTGCTCATCAGTGCTTCTTCTCCTCTTTGTTTCCTCACAGCACTTTCTGTGTTTTTTTGGTGCATTCATTTCCCTGAATATAAGTCATCCGGCATGTTAGATTTGTTTGAATGCAAAGAAGAGACAATCCTCTTTCCTAAGTGGATGCATGGACCCTTGGAATCAGATATCTTACATTTACAAATTAATAACTCACTTTCAGTGGCTATTCTTCTTTTTTTCCCCACTGTCTTGGTGAATACTTTGCTGATAAATTTATTTGCTAGGATGTTCATTTTAGCAAAATGGTAGAGAGCAAATCACGGAAAAGGACTTATGCAGCTGAAGCAAATATTTTTTTAAAAGCAAGTGAATATTTCCAGACTCTTTCTTTTTGCAACATTGACTCAGGTCTAGTTTTTATTTAAAAACAATACCCTTGCAAATTTTTATATTAATTTATATTAATGAACTGCTTCCATTTTCCCTGAAGAGATGGTTTAAAATGCAAAGGATACTGTACTATTTCACCAAGTATTATTCCATTATCTACATTTCATCCAGATGTGATGGCTTTGTAAATTCGAATCAAAAAGTACTGTAGCAGACCTTCTGTACTACCAAAATAAATTAAATCAGAAGTTAGATTAGACCAAAAATTTGGTGGAATCTTAGTAATTGCTTTTTAGTCATTTTCTCCCAGATGAGTACACTGCTTGATGGAAGTTTCGGTTACTCAGTAATGGTTATTCTGGCTCATATAGTAATAAAAATCATAAAAATAAATAAAATCTGATGGTAAAAGTATTTGTCTAAAACCATTCCAAAAAAAGGAGCTGAAGTAGAAAGCAAACACATAAGTTTGCAGAGGATGGAAATAGCCACTTGAATGTGAATAAAATTATAAATCGTGATAAGGAAAGACCAGAAGACAAGTAAGACTAGAAGCTTGTAATAGTGATGTCAAACTATCATGTCTTAAGAGTACATTTGATTTATAAGGGATCAGACTACAAAAGGACCCATCTAGATAAACAACAACCATGAAAAAAAAAACCCTTATTGTTTCATCAAAGGGAAACTTGCACGATCAATAGCTTGAGCTGGCAGGAACATGCTTCAGGGAAAGCTGAGTCATTCTTATAGCCCCATGACTGTTTAAATTCCAGCTTACTCACCAGCGACACCAAAACACAGAAGTTGGTAAACAAAAGATAAGAGGATCAGAGAAAAATGGGAGCGCAAGAAACAAGGCAAAAAAAGGAATTGCTTTTTCTAGCTTTAAGCAAGATGTGCAGCCATTTCATTTCCACTTAAGGAGAAGTAATATTCTGCTTGACTGTTTCACAGAAACTCTTCATTGGTTTTATTTTGTATCTCCATCTCTGCCTGGCATTGTCCTTGATTAAAGGCTGGATTTATAAACTATAAATGAAATGGTTCACCAGGGCAGAAAGTTATACTTTTAATTTCATTCAAGTTAAGAGCCTTCCACGTTACACACTTAAGCCTCTCCCCTCCTTACAACAACATTCCCTGCTTTTGGGGAATCCTTGACTGCGTGTCCTAGTCACCGAATTTAAAAAATGGCAGCAGTGCAGAAGGCCCTAGATAGATCAGACTCTACCACATATTCTTGTCTGTAGGATTTTTGCTTCTATCTTTGAAAAACAAATTACAGCCAGAAGCTGCCAGGGCTCAGGTTGAGAAGAGTAGGTTCTATTTCCTTTTAAAATGTTCTCCTTGGAAGTACCCCTTCAAACTAATGATTTTCACTTTTATTGTTTTTACAGCTGTGTGGAAAGGAATTTAACAGAATGCACAATTTAATGGGACACATGCACTTGCACTCAGACAGTAAGCCTTTCAAGTGCCTCTACTGTCCCAGCAAATTCACCTTGAAGGGAAACCTAACCAGGCACATGAAAGTCAAACATGGGGTGATGGAAAGAGGATTTCATTCTCAAGGTAAGATTTCAGCAAGATTATTCTCTGAGAGATTTGAAGATGCATATCAGTAAACCCAAATGAGCTTTGTACCACAGATCCACAATCTTGTACCATAGATCCAATGCTATTGGAAAAGATTGAATCCCATAAGCCTGGGAGGTTGTTATTAACCATCTGTGCTACAGATCAGAGATCCCCAAGGTAGTGACCCTAGTCTCAGAGACTTTCAGACTAGATATCTGATGATGTAGAGGTACAGACCAAGATGGAGGAGTAGATGGAGACAAAATGAGACGGTATTTATGAGCACAAAAGAAATAATTTTAGCGCACTAAGTTGCTGTTGTCAGGTGTTAGGCAGAATACAGTCAATAGTGTGAGAGCAGAGGATTTATCAAGCCATACCAAACGTTCTTGTACTTAAACCCAGGGCTCCCCATCCATCACTGTGAGAAGGTGCAATATCCACAGCATCACAGAGCTTATCCCAGCATGTGGGTACCCCGAGACACAAATGGGAGCGAGCTGGTGGAGACTCAGCCTTAGTGAGGCTGTGACACATGTAGTTGGCCAGGAGAATGATTGGATGACATGATTTTTCTAACTGAAGGTATAGTTCCATTATTTTTGAATAAATGTTAAAGTTTCAAGAGGTTTGATTCCCAGACACCACAGCCTAGCAGCCATGGACAAGAAGACATTTTTCACCAGACACATCTGGTTAGGAGTTTATAGTTTTTCTCTCACATTTGAGTTACATCATAAATCATAAATTCATTCAAAGCTGACGGAAGCAAAAAATCTAGGAGATTTCATGGGTCTTGCTCACTGCTTATTGGATTCCAGTCTGGAATGGGAATGGAAGCCTGAATGGCTCTATGTCCAGGAGCCTTAGTCACTCTGTACCACATTGACATAGCTGACGTTAGGCGAAGGCCATAGGCTCAAGACCTAGCTTACAAAGAAGCATGTGAACAGGAGGATACACTCCTCCCCCATCTCAAAGTATATGGATTTTTGACTACCCAGGGTATCCTGCAAAGCATTTCCTACCTCCCATCTGCCACATACACTTCCTAAAGTCAGCCTCATGTGTGCACACATAGCAATGCTATCTAAAGGAGTGGGGGAATTAGGGAGGATTGTTTTGAGAGTTTGAGTATCCAAGATATTTTGTTTGTTAAGACTTTCTGGATAAATAATTCTTTCATGGGTAAGATTTCTTGCTGTTCCTCAAATTCAAGCTTTAGGGTAGCCCAGCACATGTGTAAAACACATACTCTAATGCAATTTGGCATAAAATTTACAAAGTTCCTAACAGGTAATGAAATAAATGCCCCTTTGTTTCCTGTAAATCTCCTACAGTGCCTTGCTATTTACACAATTGTTTGTAAATGAAGACAGCCTAAGAGCTTTTCAGTGTACAGAGATTCTTCAGCCCTTGAGGCTTATCAGACACAAGACTATTTGTAAGGACTCCCACCTGGTCATTAACCATTTTAACAAATATAACCTGTTGCAAAGTAGCAGCTGTATCTAGAGAGGCTGCATAGATCCTGCAGAAACTGGATTCAATTACTGAGAGAAAAAACCAAACCAAACCAAAACAAAAGCAAACAAAACAAAGCAAGTAAAATAGTAGCTTTCGCAGATATTTGCTATTGGGTGAAATCCTCACCCCAGTACTGTCGCTGTTCTTTTAATTAAGATGGACTATGCCTGCAGCATCTGAATCTTCTTTGGTGCATCCCAATGCTCAGAGCATATTTGAGTCCACGATTGCCTCCTGGGTAACATCTGGATTTCCAGCAAGAGAGGAGACACTGTGACAAATATTAAGACAAACCGGATCCAGGACTACACTCAGACTTACACTGCACTGCTCAAAATCATCATTTGTTTATAATGAATTCCTCAAGCTGAAGCACTATCTAGTGCATAGAGCTTTTCAGTGGCATGAGTGGCTTCTCAGTGGATGAAAAGGGAAAAATTAAGGACAGTGGAGGTCATAGACTGCTGAGACTTGATTGTCTTTTCATTTTTAAAGTAGTAACTTTAAATCAGAGTGTCCATAGAACAAACATATTAACATGTTTTTAATCTCTTCCACTCCTCTGGAAAAAAAAAGTACAAAACCTGGGACTTTGATTATGGCCTGTGATGCTTTAGATCAAAGTTTTCATTTAAAAAAAAATAGGAAGGAGGAAGTGGGTAGGTTCACTGGCAAAAATAGTTTACAAGAGGCCAGGCCACTTCACTTTTATTCCTAGCTCACTCATCAAGTGTCTGGCATGCACAGCACAATGTTTTGTGTGTCCTGACCTGGCTGTGAAGTGTATACAATAGTACTTCTTTTAACAGCACCTCAAAGGAGATGCCATGAGATGTAAACAGTAAAGTACTTGGAGATAGCTGAGTGGAAGACAAAGGTAAAGTATGAAATAGAATGCCTCCTCACGTTTTGTTTTCTAACCATGTATCACGTAGTAAAATTTCCTATATATAAATTGTTCCTTTTCTCCTCCCCTCAAACCATTACAAGGTTTTGGAAGAGGAAGAATTGCTCTGTCCCAGACAAATGTCCTGAGAAGCTTGGAACAGGAAGAGCCCTTTGATCTTTCCCAGAAAAGCCAAGGGAAGGGAATCTCATTTCATTCGGATGGAGAGAGTGCCAAGGGAAGCTCATGCCAGGAAGAAGAGGAAGACAACTGCTATGAGGCAGAGCAGTACAGCCCTGGCATGTACCACCACCACAACAAGYTGTGTGTGGCTCAAGATCTGTCTGGCAAACCTGAGTGCGTGATGAAGGACATCAGAGAGTCCTACTGCAATGAGAAGGAAGAAGTGCTAAGTGAGGGAGGACTGGAGAAGAGAATGGGAAATTCAGACAAACAGGAGAGCCACGGAGAGAGAGACCTTACAAACAACAAAGAACACCTCAGCTTTAGATCCTTTGAAAAGGCCAGACTTGGCCACTCTCTCTCTGATTACCTGTATTTCAAGCACAGGAACAAGAGTTTGAAAGAATTGCTGGAAAGAAAAATGGAAAAACAAACAATGCTCATAGGCATTTAAAATGGACATTTTAAAACAGCTGGAAAATGGGAACCAGATAGCTTTTAAATGAACTGTAATTTACCAAAGCCTGGAATTTTGTAGTAGTCTTTAGAAATAAACAAGCCAAATTAATAAAAATAATTTAAGGTAAAACACGTATATCAAAAAAAATAAAGCAGTCTAAGGTCACCAAGAAATGCAATAGATATATTGAACAATAACATTTTTATACTTATCCATTTGATGTATAAGCAGACAATGGGGTGGGTACAGAAGTTTATTTTCCTTTATCTGTGGTGGTAGAGACTTAGACGCAATTTTCTAATTGCATACTTTAGCATTTGATTTATTACCTGACTAAATATATATGAACAATTCTAACCACACATCTCAAAAAAATCTGAAAATACTAAGTATTTCACAGTATAAGCAAGAGTACTATTAAACATGGTGTGCATGAAAGTGCTGTCACTCTCAGAACTAACACAGTCCAAATACTTTCATTTACTGAAGTGACTGTTAGTTCAACCACTTACAATGAGAAATGGGAAACAAATCTAGAAGAAATACTAAAGTCTTGTGAGATAGTGAAGGGCAGCTCTGTAAGGCTGTGAAAGGACTGACATTTATTATAATTACAGAAGCTTTTCCTCTCGCACAAGGAATGTTCGTGCTTTGCTATGTTTCAGTCAGTATGGGAGTATTCAGCAATTCTTCAAGTAAAATAGCAGCATGGACTGTGTTGACATTTTGTTCTACCATCTGCTCAGACCAATATGTCTAATGAGCAGCAGCAACGTGTGGCATTTGCAAGTCTTGCTGTAATTACACATAAAGCAATACAAGTAATTTCATTGAGAAGATAATTCAATTTTGCCATTTATCTCTTCAGTTTATCTTGGCTAGCAAAGATGATTTTGAAATACACAGGTCTGATCAGATTTTATTTTAGAAGGTATGCCAAAAAAGAGCCCTTTACAGGGCAAGCAGTACCTCACAGAGGAAAACGGTTTCTGGATTTCCTCTTATCGGAGTCAGAAATTTTCCCTTATCACAACATGACTTGACCAGTAAGCTCCAGGCCTTTCAGAAGAATTCCACTCGCTGTTTTTACTGAGTCATTCCCAACTTTTCATCCTCTGATTCCCATACAGTTATATGTCCATAACAAAGATGCTAAAAGCGCATTCCATTAATTGCATACCATTAATTGCAAGAATAGTTCGACCAGCACCTTGATTCCTGCATCTTCAAGATAGACGACAAACAGCCCCACATCATCTTATTGCTTATAAGGAATTAATGCTTTAATAAGTCATTTAACTAGTCCTATGTAATTCTGACATCCCAGCTCAGAAGGTTAAAATCCATATATATGGTACATCTTTTCCAAATACTACTACCTTCTTTGCTTACCTGCCAAGTTCTTGATTTGAAATACCATGCTGTCATGCTCAGTATATAGCAAGTTATAATAAAATATAGTCATACACTTATGGCTTGCTAAGGCTAGAGTCATGTAGCTGCAGCTCTCTGCCATTATAAGAAACCGTTCACCTTACAGAACTAATGATTCTCACGCCTACCAGTTAATCAGTGTTCACAGGGCAGCAGCCCTTATTCATCATATAAAACTGGATTTATGTAGTCCGAGGTTGCAGAAGGTGGTTTCATTTTTCAGGGTTCAAACACAGCATAATAAAGATTCTGAATAAAGAGCAGAAAAAGCTGTTGATAAAAGAAGCTGTAACATATGGGTGACTCTTCTAAATGTAATTAACTCTACAGCTGATGTACATACTTTTTTAAAATAAAAAGGGTATTACAAATTGAAGTGGAATGTAGATCACTTTAGGCATAGAATTAATGATGTCTTTCAAAATGAGGTGTATTTCAGAAGTACATAGCCATGTTTTTTCAGTGATGAACTGTTTTCTCTTATACATTCAACATCCTTGCCTTCACTGCAAGATAACTCCTCTTGAAAAAGGAGCCATCTTTCTTTCAAGGAAGACATTGTGGTCAAGCAGAAGAATCAGAAAATTTTCAGAGTAATGTGTGTAACTGCACTCTTTCTTAGACTAGAGGGGAAATGATCAGGTAGAAAGCCAGCATGGTCTAGGAGATAGTCTCTTAGAAATGGGAACAAGTCCTTCAGTTACCTTCTTGGCAACATCTTGTCTCTTGCCAGACAAAAGCTCTTATTTGAGAATGTGTACAGCCAAGAGCTGGGAGCCACTCACTCTTAGAAATGTCTCAAGGTGGTGTAGTTTCCAGCTGTGCATGCTTCAAGATCAGTCCACTCTACCTTTGCAGCCATATTAGCTCCTATGATAAGAGGAATAAGCAAGGAATCAGGAACCTGGTTGCAATGTCTAGAATGGTGATCATGCAGGTGAGTTGAAATTAGCAAGTTGCTTTACTTCTGTGGTGGGTAAAGCAGAAAGGCATGCAGTCCTTCCATTGCAAAGCCCTGTCATCTATGCATTGGAGAGTGTTATGGGACAGCTAGACAATCCTTATCAAGAAAAAGACAAATGATTACATATCAAGAGCACTCCAGGCAAATGGAGCAAAGGAGACATTTTCAGCAGAGCTCAGCTCCCAGTAGATAACATCATAACCACAAAAATGATGTTTACTGGAAGTATGCAATCCAGAGTTCCCTTACAGACCTCATAAGGGAAAGTGCCAGACATGTTCTTAGGAAAAGAGATCACAGCAAACAGTTCTGGGTTGTCTGAATGGTTAACCCAAACACTTTCAACCACACCATCACTGCAGCCAATTTATCTACTTCTACAATCCCACTTCTCATTGGGGCAAAAGCAACTGCCAAGCTCATACAGCCAGGTGGAAAGGAGTAGAGGTCCCCAGAATGGCAATGCTATTTGGGAATAATTTGTAATGTGAATCGCTTTTCTTGCATTCTTCCTAGAAAGCGGAGAGTATTCCATTACAATGAGGCCTTGAGACTGTGCCCAGTCACATAGTCACTCTAAGCTAATTCACAAACACCCAAGGCTAATTCATGTTAGAATAGTACAGAACTCATCTAAAACTGTAAGTCACCAGACAGAGGAATTGCAAATAAAACTATTGCTGACATAAGGAGACAGTGCCAAGTGACCCAAGCACAGAGATTAGGAGATTATAGTCCTCCCTACTGCAGAACGTAATGCAGCTGGGTCTAAGACACTTGTTACAAAGAGGCCCCAAGGGACAAATTAAAAGTGAAATAACAGCCTTCATTGTGAAGCACCTTGCTTTTCAAACATAAGTTATTTTCATGCTATTTACATTGGCACTGTTTTGGGAACAGACAGTAACAGCCTTTGCTTTTTAATAGCTTTAAAAATGCTTTATAGAAATTTGCTCTCATAGTGATTTCCCATTTCTAATTTTCGAGGGATTAGCTTCCTTGTTTTGCTTTGAGAGGCTCAGAAGTCCTGTAGAGACATTGCCTGTGTCCTGGACCTTGGGGGACACATTTTTTTTTTCCTCCTTCTTAATCTGAGTCTATCTACCTTCTTGCTATGTTGTGGAAACAAATGTATTTATCTGACTCTTCTCTGCTATTAGGGTTTTCAGCTTGTGGTAACACATGAAATTAAAGCCCATTCTCCACCACCTCTATGTTAAATCATAGCCATACCATTTCCCTGCATTATTATATGAAGCTTAACTTGCTCTTGGAGAGCATCAGAGCAAATAAGAGTGGCCACAAACTCATACAACAGAGGTGCTTTCCAAACTCATACTTACCGAGACGCTTCAAGACGCCATGCTGAGGAAAGGTAAATTGGCCACATCATAATGAGTCTAGGCAAGTGAAGGCATGTGGTTTGTTAAATTAGAGGCTTTTCTGCTGTTAAGAGCAGCAGGGAGAATTCTGCAAGACACAGAGTAGGTGGATGAAAAGCTAGAAGTTGGGTTAGTAAAATTGAAGGGTAAAGAAATACAACATATTTATCGAGAAAGTGAAGTTGTAGGTAACCCTGGAACAAGCTTTTTTGAGTGTGGCCATCAGGACTCAGCCATTAACTTGTGAACCTCAGTTCTGGCTGCCAGGCAGCCTCCAGTCTGTGAAGGCAAAGACAGGTGCTCTGTGTTCAGCAGCTCAAAGGATAAAACACTTCATTATAATATTATAATAGAAGTTTATCCTGTGCTATGTCCTATAAAACAAGTTACCGGAAAGACCAAGTAATGCTACTGCACCCACCTTTTTACAGCTCTGTGTTGGTCTACTAGCTATTCTCCGATTTCTCTCTTCATATGGTGCTGCTGGACTCTGCTGTTGGGAGTGTACAGTTAAGAAGTAATATAAGTACTATATTTATTATTCCAAGAAGTTTTGAATAATTATTAACCGTTCTGAAAATAAGTCATGTCTGTTCAGCTGAACAAGATGTAACAGAGCTAACATTTGTACTCCTAACAGTTTTTGCAAATAATGTGGTGTACATTTATTTCACATAGAATTCCGGGTTCCTATTTAAAGCCCCAAGTCAAAAAATGGACCAACACTCTGTGAATATTTAGTTTCTGGCTTTCTATCTCAATAGTAAAAGCATGTATGATGTATTGTATTAATTTAAGCAAATAAATACGTACTGGAGAAGCTGCTGTACTTTGTGTTGAAATAGATCTGGCACTCTAGCTATTTTATATAGTAGATGCATGGGACTGGTCTCACAGGGTCATACTTCACTCAGCACCACTGAAGAGTGGTCCTTGTAAAGGGAAGCCTAAATAAATGATGGAGGACTAGTTAGAAGACAAGGGCAGAAGAGCTGCCAAGTCCTCTGAGGTAGAGAGATCGCTTCATTATTACAGACTGCAGGGAGGTCATAAAGAATGCTCTGGAATGATTATGGTATTTGTTAACTTGGCATCAGACAAGCTGAAAAAGAAAGATGTAATTATTACCTTAAATGTTTCAAAGATCTGCATCATGTAAAAAGAGAGGAAAAACCAATCAGATGTGTTATAAGATTGAAGTTAAGAAAGTAGGAATACCTTTATAACTTAAGGAATAAGCAGAAGACCCTGAACTCAGAGGCTCAGAGTTTCTTTTCGTAATAAAAAGCATCACCTTTAAGTGATGAGTAAAAGCTTAGATTTGTTTGTTTTAATGAGATCCTGACGGAATTGGCATCATCAGACTTCACAGAGAACATTTTAAGCTGTTTTTGAGCAGAGAGAAAGCAACTGGAATGCTGGCTATAAAATAACTCAAGTAATAAAGAAAATAGAGATATTCAGTTTCTAATTCTCAGAGGTACACACCTTAAAAAGTGCAAGAAGGCTTATACAAACACTAGAAATACATGTAAGAGGCTAAATGAAACAGAACTAAGCCTTTTTTGCTTTCCTGTTTTCTTATTTCTTTTTTTTTCCCTTCTGTTTTGATTGCTGGTAACAACCACTATGAAGAATATAAGCTGCCTCTACATGAGGTGGAGGATATGTTGGGGGGTGACATAGTTCATTCTCATGTGACTCAGTATTAGTGAATCTCAAAGTTTCCCCTTTGCCAGTCACAGAAATATAATTTAGAAAAGCATATGTTTGGTCCTTTTCATGAATTTCCTTTTAATTTTTGTTGAAAACTGAGCTATGCTCACTTATGTCTTCAAACAAGCACAAATAAAGTAGAAGAGAAAGAGACCCTCTCAGATGTTCCCAGGGGGCTTTTCTGTGCCTGTAGTGAAAATGGTGAAAAGCCCGGTATATCTAAAGTATTTTCGTGGAGGCAGCCAAATAAGTATTGATGATACGGCAAAAAGTGGTGAATGATTAAAAGGAAAACCAACCCTAGTTAGGTACAAACGGTATGGGATATCTCTGAGAAGAGCAAGTCACTGTCAAGCTGCAGTGTGTTAGACCTCCAACAGATTAAAATCCTAGTCTAAGTAACAAGGTTGCATACACAATGTCTTACCAAATTTGTCCCATTAATACAGTCTATGGCTTGTGTAGTGTGATACAGCTAAATGTGTTTGCCCACTGGTTCATAATGCAAAAATCTGATCTAAAAACACTTGCAGGTTGTCAGTCATTTCAGCACTTGTAAATGATGAAACACTAAATAGATATCATTGCTAATGCTGTTCCCAGATAGGATATGATGGTATGTTGGATCATAGAGTATAAATTTCCTTAGTGATCAGCCTGCAGTGAAAGTACAGCTGAATAGAGCAGCCATTTTGTGAATAAGCCGTCTGGTGTCCTATCATTCTGTTTACCCTGTGTGAAAAAATACTGTATATCCAGTCCAATCGTATAAATTATTTGATTTGGATGGAGCCAGACACCATTGCCTTTCAATGAATTACTTCTTGGATTGAAAAATCTCTTGTAGTATGAGAATTTTTGTTTAACAGACCTTGGTCAATTTATATCAGTGGAGAATGTTGGCTTGTGTTTTTGGAGCTGGTATTGTCTGTTTGTACTGTACTTTTTTCAATACTTAAGTACCCTTACAGTTCTGAATGGAAAATCGTTAAAGAATAAATTATGATCAAGACACTAATTAACCAACTAAAAGATGGAGTGCAGTAAAATGAGAATGATGGAGTTATGTGAAAACAAGAAATGTATTTCTACCCTGTTGAGAGCTATTATAAAATTAACGGAGATGGGATCAGTATAAAGTTGACAGACAAGGAGTCACAGAACTGTCTCTAAAAGAAATATAGCTTAGCAAGTTAAGTGGCAGATATAAACCCAGAAAAATATCTATCAATACAGAGCGATATCTTGCCAGGGAATTCTGCAAGACGCTTAATTCTTTACAGACCTTGCCATTTTCTACTACAGGCTATAGGACTTTTCTAGAAACACTAACCCTTCATCTTTTTTATTTCATAGGCCAAGATAATTTTTTAAAAATCAGTATATAAAGCATTTGTACAAGAGAGAGAATCAACTCTCCAGCCAGCCAGCCACATAAATATGATGAAAACTGACAACAATGGTGAAGTCTTGCTGTGAAGAAAGTTACACTAATACTGAAACAGGATCATGCCTAGTACGATCTATCTTGGAAGTCTATGAGAGCAGCACCAAGACCAGACAGGTCCAAGGTTATATAGGTCTAATAAATGTACATGCAAACACTGCCTGGGAGCTTAGAAAGAAATGTGATCTTACTGAAGGGAAAAAAACTAAAAGCTGTCCCCTAATGAGAGTTTTTATTAAACTGGGATTAACTACATTGCAAGTTCTAAAAGGATTGTATGAAGCAGACTTCTCATGAGCGGTCAGTTGAGACTAGACACCAGCAAAACTAATGCCACTCTGAAATATTTCCTACAGAAATGTTTGGGGTTGCTTACAATAACAGTAGCTCATACTGTTATGATGATAGCAACAAGTGATGCTTGTTGCTATCACTCTGTGGGAGGCAACCACCCCACAGCCAAACAGCAGAATGGATCATGAGAGAGGATTGTGCAAATGTCACCCACTCCAGTGCAGTTAGTCCATTTTAATTATATCATCCCCAGGTTAAGCAAACCTGCCTAATTTCACTCTGAAGGAGATGAGGCATGCTCGTGCAGCCTGTTCCACCCACTTTTCTATAACATGCAGCTGTTGGACAAATACATTTTATATAGCTCCATTTTACTAATGAACACCTGATGAGGACATCCACTAACATGCCTGATTTCAGCAGTGAGGTCAGCGGTCCTCCTACCTCAATTGCATTAGCAGATCCAACCCCTGTGTAGCATGAAACCACCCAACTACTCACAGCCTGTTGGATAATGTAGGGCTTTTTCATTTCCGTTCCCCTAGTAGTCTCATTGCAGGAGTCTAATAACCTTGCAAGTGGTTTGACCTGCTTCCTCAGTTTCTTACAATCACATACTTCCAGGTCTATTTTTCCAGGGCTTCAGTTCTGCATTTTTAGGCTTCCACGTAGAACCAATTTTTGTGTAGATCTTAACATGCATACTGAGGACAGTAAGTGCAAGTGATTACTTGCAGGCGTTTTTGACAGATTGTGGCAAACTAGCAAATTATATTTTCTTATGCTTCTGCTTTTTTATTTTGTGTTTAAAAAAATAATGTTTCATTTTTTTTCCATTTTACTTTTTCTGATTAACTCCTCAGGACCCTAGTGCATAGACCACTGATCAGCTTCGTACAGGGGACCATAAATTTTCAGGGTGATCTACTCTGAGACAACTGCAGCAGAGCTATTTCCATCCTTTTCTTATGAAATGCTTGAACGAAAAAAGAATACCTCAGTGTGATAGACAAGCAGACAGAATGACAGACTATTTCAGTGTTTCAGGGTTTGCACTTTTCAGATTATGGACTGAATATGTGAGTAATAGCAGGAAGTGGGAACACACGGATTCACTCATAGTGGACAAAGACTGTTAATCTCCCTTTTATCTTTATATCCCATGGATTAGCAATCTAGTCAGCCAGAGGATATTTATAATGCAGCTATTTCCATATGTGAGTTCTTTCAAAGATGTATGAAAAAATCCCTTTGGATTGACAGCAACCATAATATCCTGCCAGTCTGGATATGAAGGGTGGTCTCATCCCGTTCGTATTATCCCAAAAAAACAGTTTCATAAAACAGACCAGTCAGCAAACCTAGACTTGCTCTTGTTGTGCAAATGCAGGTTTGTAAGTGCACAGTTAAAAATCCCTTTGCCAAAAATAATCTGCCATTTTCTCTTGTCTGCAGCTCAAGCACCTCAATTACAGTATTGTCAAAAGGAGAGGAGCATTTGCTTGTGCATCCGAAGATTTTCCCCATTTTAATTTTTTGTTTTCAACTGTCTTCAACTTTTGACCTTAAAATCTCAACCTGAATTGCCATGAGTCATATAATAAAAAGTTAGGGGAGCAGGGAAAGATAGCACAATCATTTTGGAAATCTAGATTGATTTAAAAAATAGGTAATCTTACCAATATTAAACACGTTCCAACCTGTATATTAAAAATCCCTAAAATTTCTTTCATTTTAGAGCCTCCTTATGATGTTAACATGAAGATGAGGCCTAGCTGCCCAGCAAGTAGAAAGCTATCCTACACTGTTCAAACCTGACAACCCTCCAAAAACATTTAATTAAACATGTAGCTTTTCAAGTCTTACTCCGCAGTTTTTTTGTTATGTTGTACTTTCACATTACTGACCCTCCTGCTGCTTTCTGAATCAGTTACACAGGAGCATGCCTGAGGGCAAGGCCATCAGAGCMACCACACCTCCCTCAACCTGCAGCCCCATCCTTTCCAGCCAAGGCGTCTCCTTGGCTGGTGCCTCCTGACCACTGCATTTTACAAACGGGTTACTGAGCAAAAGCTTTCAATCTTGGTCTTGTGGGGTGTAAGTCATTCCAACCGGTTTTACAGGAGAGATGTGAGGCTTTTCCCCACCAGGTTAGAGGGTGACAAGCCTCAAATGGACCCAATGGCTCCCAGGGCGGAACTGGCCGCACCACAGCTGCCAGCAATGCCCAGTTGCCCACAGCAAGGTTGGGACACTGGGGTCAGCCTCCCAATGGTGGGAGAAAGGGATGCAAAGGGTGTACAAAAAGGGACTACACTATGTCTGTGTGTCACCACTGCCATGAGTAACCACTTATACTTTCTCCTATAAAGCTCCATCTGAGTGGATGCAAGAGATAGGGTCTTGCTTCTACCTGCTCTGTGCATTGGCAGGAATCATTTTAAGAAACGTGCATTTCAGGACAGCATGAATACTCTTGGGAGCAGCCAGCTCTGTTGAAAACCAGACCCAGAGCTCATCAGGGGAGAAAAATGCAGTCATAGCTGAGACACAGTTGTGTATTTCACTTCTTCTAGCTTCTCCCTGCACTTAGCCCGACCTCCATTTTCTGAGGTCCTTCACCACTGCAGGGTATGAGCCCTTCTCATAACACCTCCAGTAACCATCTGACAAGGATAGCCAGTCCTTACGCTCCTCTTCTCATTTTTCGTTGCAGGTTTCTAACACCTTTAAAGCAAAGTTATATATCAAAACCCCAGTTTTTCCTCCAAGCACTGGAGAAAAAGGCCTTCTTCCCTCTGGACCCCCTGACTGCCTCTCTCAACTTCACTGCTCCCTCAATGAGTGGGTGAACTCATTTGGTTTCCACACTGATGGAGGTGCTTGAACCCATTCCTTTCCTGGTCACAACCCTCCTCCTCACACCTGCGCTACTTTGTCTTCTGCTAACCTTTGGGTCTTTGACTTTACAACCTGAATAATGTTCTGTTAGGCTATACGTTTTGTTGTTATGGAACCCTCCTTTATGAGAGGAGGAATAGCATCACTGACCTCAAGTGCCATCAGACTGTGCTCCCTGTCTTTTCTAGCAATCTTTTTTTCTCTTCTTCTCTTTCTTCCTTTTGCTTATTTTTTATTCTTTCTTCTAGGCAGATGCAACAGGCACATCCCCTCTTCAGGTGGGAAGCAGTAGGTGGTTATGTCAGTCAGACTATAAGATCAAATGAAAATATAGAGCAAAACTGCATGCTGCCTACCTGTGCAGCTGAAGCACATGTTAAGGTTCACTGTGCAAGAAAGTAATAGTAGCTTCGTATTTATGATGGATGCGATTGCACTCTCCACCTTTAAATGAAAGTTTTAATTCTCTTGTCTTTAGCCGTCTCAGGGACGTTGTTTCTAAAAGGGTAAATTTTAAAACTATGATCCACAGGAAAGCTGAATTGACTTTCAGAACTGACTTTCACTTTACCTCAAACCAATTGTAACACAGTAAACAGGACTTCATGGAGCCAGTTCAGCACACATGAACACCATCCCAGGTCTGTTCCGTGTCTTTAACAGGGAGCAGATTGGGCCTGACAGCCAGAACAGCAGTTGTCTCATCCACTGGCAATGACAATATCAACCTGAGCTGTGTGCCCATAGGCAGGGCATACACGGAGAACTTACATATCAATGTAGTCCACCACACAGCTGAAATGGAAAACGGCTTTAGTTGTCAGTTGAGGCTGCTGCCTGATGCTTACGCTTTCAGCCCATTAACTGAGGAAGGGATGTACCTAAAACAGGTGCAACTAGACCTTTCAACTTTGAATGCCTGACCAGCTGCCAGTTGGCTATTTACAATAGAAGATGAAACAAGGTTCTGACAGCCAAACTTCCTTTGCTCTCTCTTCCTCCTCCCATGGCTGAGCAGACTCTGATCTGAAAATGCTCCTGTGCTGGTGTCTGACTAGACAGCATTACCCTGGTAAAGTGCAAACCTGACCCAGTTTGACTTGGCTGCTCAATTTTGAATGGCACACAGCCAACTTGCTACCAGTTGGGTTATTCATGCTGCAATAGGAAGCAATCTTCCTGACATGCAAACTTCCTTCTTCTTCTGCCTGAGCAGCAGTGCAGGCAGTCAAAGATGCTGAGTTAGATAAAGAACAATTTGACCCTGTAAAGATATGGGTCTTGACCCAAGGCTGTGCTTCAGCTTCATTGTGCTAGCCAGCAGCAAAAACCATCATTACCCATGCAAACCCTGGAAAGACAGAAAGGAGTTCTTGCAATAGAGAATTACTGTTACAGCTCCTATAGCAGCACTTACCCCATATTCAGATGCAAATGTGTGATCTGGAAATCCTTGGTAAATAAAATGGGCCATGGAATTCAAGGTGCCACTGCAGAGTTTGATTACATTCATCTTGCTGTCAAGAATGTTAACCTATTAGAAAAGACTTTATCATCTGCAGGTTAAACTGGTTATATGAGATCACTTACTTCCTCTCCCTTTCTGTCCTCATGGAAACTCTTAACTCCATTTAAAGAAAAGGTTACATCAGCCTGCAATGGGTTTTGTTAGTCTAGTCACTTGAGCTATTGGGCAATATTCTCCCTGAAGAACAGCAAGCTGGAAAAACTATCTGCCCCATCTAAGAACACCAAGGCACCGATACAAGCCATGTGTTTGTATAAGGCTCTCCTTAGTTCATTACCTGAAGGGGAAGAAGAGGCTTGGAATAGCAGGAGGAAAGAAATGGGGAGCCTATATTTTAGTTTCCAACTGAAACAAAGATGTTCTGTTACTGCTCATACCCTCACATTCTCATGATTTTTACTCATTCTCAGTTTGTTACACTGTTGTATCATGGGTGTAGCTGTGGGACTAGTTTACACTCCAAGGTGGTAGACGTTGGAGTTCTACCATACTGTTCAGCTGGGTAACTGGAAATCAAAGTCAGTGATAAGAAAGTGTTCAGGGAAATTAAAATAATTGGAAGTTTGTTAATACCCAATTGTAGGCTCCATGGTACACTGTATTTGYCTAAGCCAGACAGATAAGAAATACACAGCAGGATTAAAGTAAGAGTATTCATAGAAGAATATCATGCTTCACCAGAATAACTTCCCCTCCAAGCTGCTTCATCATTGTGACCATGGTGTTACTGAGTCAGGTCCCCATGAGCACCTTTCACCTCTTGCTGATCATTTCCACTACTTTCCCAAAAGACTGAGAGGTGAGCTCAGGCAAGGGCCATTCTCACAAAGCTGCTGTGTTGCAGGGGAGGACGTGGGTTCACATTGGCTGAAAACATCCCAGGGCAGCACCCAGGGAGCTTCCCCCAAGAATGAGGACCTTCTACTAACCATCCTCTCAGTAAGTATGCAGGCGACACCAAGTTGGGTGGGAGTGTTGATCTGCTTGAGGGTAGGAAGGCTCTACAGAGGGATCTGGACAGGCTGGATCGATGGGCTGAGGCCAACTGTATGAGGTTCAACAAGACCAAGTGCTGGGTCCTGCATTTGGATCACAGCCACCCCATGCAATGCTACAGCTTGGGGAAGAGTGGCTGGAAAGCTGCCCAGCAGAAAAGGACTTGGGTCAACAGCTGGCTGAACATGAGCTGGCAGTGTGCCCAGGTGGCCAAGAAGGCCAACGGCATCCTGGCCTATGTCAACAATAGTGTGGCCAGCAGGAGCAGGGAGGTGATCATGCCCCTGTACTCGGCACTGATGAGGCCGCACCTTGAATGCTGTGTTCAGTTTTGGGCCCCTCACTACAAGAAGGACATTGAGGTGCTGGAGCGCATCCAAAGAAGGGCAACAAAGCTCATGAAGGGTCTGGAGAACAGGTCTTATGAGGAGCAGCTGAGGGAGCTGGGGTTGTTTAGTCTGGAGAAGAGGAGGCTGAGGGGTGACCTTATCGCTCTCTACAACTACCTGAAAGGAGGTTGTAGCGAGGTGGGTGTTGGTGTCTTCTCCCAGGTGACAAGTGATAGGACAAGAGGAATCGGTCTCAAGTTATGCCAGGGGAGGTTGAGATTGGATATTAGGAAAAATTTCTTCACTGAAAGGGTTGTGAAGCACTGGAACAGGCTGCCCAGGGAAGTGGTTGAGTCACCATCCCTGGAGGTATTTAAAAGACGTGTAGATGTGGCGCTTAAGGACAYGGTTTAGTGGTGGCCTTGGCAGTGTTAGGTTTACAGTTGGACTCAATGATCTTGAAGGTCTTTTCCAACCTAAATTATTATATGATTCTATGCCTTTCTGGAGGGGTGCTCCGCATTGCCAAGGAGCAGTGCAGGGGGAGAAAGATATGGTGACCTCTTCTGCTATTTACATGAATGCACAATATGCAAGGAGAAAAAACAAGTAGTGTTTAGATTCTTGAATTTACCATTTTTTCTGCAAAGATCGATACCCACTTGTAGCTGTGCAAAAGAATCTGAGGAATAGAGTTAACAAAGGCAGCGGATTTTAGAAAAACAGTAGCTGTGAACCAAATATCAAGTACCCCAGGAACATAATTCTGTTTTCAGCCAAGATTCTTGATGTAAAACAAGCTAAATCTGGAGAGTTTGAGATTTGGGGTGTGTGTTGCTCTCTATTTACAGAGAAAGTACACAGAATTCTGTCTCTTTCAATACAGTAGGGACAAACAACAGGAGGCAGTTTCTTTGTTCAGAAAATCAAATCTGTTTTAAGCCGGCATTCTGTCCAAAATTAGAACTTTCTCTCTCTCTTTGGATTCCCTCCAGGGCCATGCTGCTGGTACTTCCTTAGCTGGCCCTGGCTTTTTTTTTACTGCATTTTTTTTAGGTTCGCCTCACACTCACACATGTGCACCTTTATGATCTAGTCTGAACCCATCGTCTGTGTTTGCAAAGTGTCCCAGAGAAACCTTTTTTGATTGGTACAGTCCAGGCTTTCCTTAGCACCTTGCTGGTCTGTGACTTGGGTAGCAGTTTCTACCGTTTCATTTGTTGCTAAGCAAAGGATATTTAATTATTTTCTCAGTGAAGTTACATGGGAGTCTACTAGCCACCTATACTGAGGTTTGAGATCATCAGTATTCAAAATTATGAACCCTGACAGCTACCAGCACCTCCTCCAGCCTAGAAGTGTTGTATTTATTAAAAGAAAACAAGTTAGAATATGCAGGAATTCAACCGGCGGGTTGACAACATGATCAGAATTGAGAAGGTGAATCTGAACTATATAAAGGTGTGCATTTAAAGTGGAGCATTCTTACAGCTTTAGATTGTTAGGTGCTAAGGTAGCATGAATTTGGTTTGATTAAATTCCCTTTGAATTTGGATTAAGCTACATAAAAATTTAATTCTTAAAAACAGTACACAAAAAGGAATTAAATGAAATTTACCTAATCTACTTCAAAATTAATTTGGTTTCACATCCCTGGGGGTTACCATGTACGTCTAAAACATAAATATTACCTCCCTGACTCCTTTCATGACATCCATGAAAACGACATATGGCTGTTCCGTGTAATATTAATATATACTGACATGCCTGAAACAGTATGTAATAGGCATTCAGCATTGTTCTGAAAAATAACTCCAACTGATGATATACAAAACAGAAGGGTGTAACAATGCGATTCTTCTGCCAAATTTGCTCTTAGCAGCAGCAGTTGTTAGATGTGACTCACTAACACTGTGATTTAGTAAATACTTTGCTGCTTGGGAGCGTGGCATATCCCTAGCTAGTCCAGTTTAGGAATCAAATAGGAGAGTTGTCTTAATTCATCGAGTGGGAAAGGGGCATGAGCAAGCTGCTTGGTTGGTATTAAAGCTGGCTGAAATCCACTTAAACAAGAGTGGCAGTTTGATGCTTGTTTTATTGTTTGTGTCACTGAAAAGTAATTTGACATATCGCCTTAGAAAAACGCTTTCTGAGCTCAAGCTTTTGTAGGATCCCCTTTTAGCAAATGGAGGGCAGTAATTGTCTCAGCCTCCAAATATACACCCCCTGTTCTTGTGAATCACCATCACAGAAAACAAAGACACTTACAATACTTTCTCTGCTGGCTATGCAAGGAGATTGGCTTCCTAGTGAGCAGCCAACTTACCTGGATAAAGGTAAGTAGCATATACACCAACTTCTTCTCCCCAAAATGTTTCAGTATAAATCAAATCTAAGTCACATGTTACACTAGACAAATGAAGAGCTAGTGATGGCAAGAAACATAAGCTACCAGGTGCCCAGAAACGTTTAGAAGCACAACTTACGTTACCTATGTAATATCATCTAGTGACTTCAAATAACATTTTTTTTTTCCAGAATAGATTCCAAAATGTAATCTGAATCTTTTCTGAAGTAAAAACCCTTCTGACTGCAGAAATTTTCACTTAAATCAATACAGCTTTGCAGGAGAGAAATAGGCTGATTTGAAACAGCTTTTTCTGACAGAAGTTACTCCGAAAGCGTTTCTCAACTGTAGCCACTCCTGACCATATAAAAACTTCAACTCTTCCCTAAGACTTGAAAGCTGTGATGGTTACATGTGCAGTACTGTGTTCCTTTGACTTTTCCCCTTCCTTTAAAATGTAAACCCATGACAGATCCATCTATTTGTTTATCTTTCATAGCACAGAGCCATGCACATTTCTTGTCCTATACAAATGATTAATAATGTCATGACTTTTTAGCCACTGACTATGAAGAAACACTTTGCTTCTTACCCTCTGCTTCATAATTTCAAGTCTCCCACCCCCATCCATGACACACAGGCCTGTCATTCTCTTTCACTGTCATTTCCTTCTATTTTATCTAAATGTTTCAGAGTTTTCCCCAGGAAATTCTTTTCTATTCATTTTTGGTGTTTTTAAGGGAGCAAACAAGATGAAAGCTTAAAGAAAAAAATGTTGTCTTTCTTGACATTGTAAATATAGCTGATGTTTCCCTTTTTGTAGCTATGTGGGAAGCAATCTGGAAACTATTAAGGTAAATAGCAGTTAGTGAAGCCTTCATTTTACAGCATAACAGACACTGCTGAAACTGAGTATCTTTCCAAATCAGTTAAAAAGCAACACAAAGTCAGAGCAATGGAATAAGAGATTTCAGTAGATATCTAAAGCCTAATTCCTCCTCTCCACAGCAAGACATGTGAAACGTTTAACTATTTGTTGGTTCTTATTAGTGGTTTATATAACTGGAATATAGAGCCAGGAATATAACTTGATTGTCTTCTTATGGTGAACTTGATTGCCGTCTTATGGTGTAAACCAGGAATAACTCATTTGAAGTTGGGTTGTTCTCATGTGAGAGGTTGCTAATCAGACTCTGGTAAAGCAGATGAGAGTAGTTTCCTTTTCTCTAGCTACTTTTGTGCAATAAGCAATATGCAGAAGATGAAATGTCTCTCCACATTTTTTACTGACACCAATAGCCACTATGTACACAATTTGCTGAACACTGTCTTCCAAAATCCCCATTGGATAGAGTAACTGGATAGTACAGCATGGTGAAAGAAAAGATAATCCTGTAGTCATCAGGAATTCCTCCACCTTCAGTTATGTCTTCTTAAAATATGGTAATTAATCTAACAGGTAGGAAAAATTGAGAAAGAGGAATTCCCCTTGTTACCATGGAAATTGCAACTTGTCTGACTGACAAAGGAAAATAGATTTGTGTTATTAATAACTTCAGAAGCTGAAAAGGACACAATATTTATAGAATTGGAGAATCACAGGATAACTGAGGTTGGAAGGGACCTCTGGAGGTTCTCTAGTCCAACTTCTTGTTCAAAATGGGTCCAACTAGATCAGATGGTTCAGGACATTGACCAGGTGAGTTTTGAGTATCTCCCAAGGATGGAGACTCCACAGTCTCTCAGAGAAACCTGTTGCAGTGCAATGGAAATTTTCCAGTCAAAATTGTTTCTTACTCCCGTGTTCTGATTTGTGCCTGTTGCTTCCCGTCCCCTCACGGTGCCCGTCCAGGAAGAGTCTGGCTCTGTCTTCTGTTTATCTTCCCATGAGACAGTTGCAGATAGCACTTAAATATTCTCTGCAAAGTTAATTTCCAACCACTCATCCCACTCTCTGTAGTGTTGCAGGAGGGTATTCTCTACTGGGACTTTCGACTTGTCCTTGTTAAACTTCCTGAGGGTCCTGCCACCCTATTTCTCCAGCCTGTTGAGAATTTCAGGTTCCTCCCAGCATGCCCTCCAGCATATCTACCATGTCTTGGCTTGGTATCACTGGCAGGCTGGCTGAGGGTGAACTTCCTATCATCCAGGTCACTAATAGAGATGTTAAACAGTATGGGTCTCAGTATCTGCCCCTGATGGACACAGTGAGTAACCAGCCAACAGTTGGACTTCGTACTCATGGTCACACAACCCTTGAGCCCAGCAATCCCGATCTTCCACTTAACTATCTGCGTATCCAATCCCTAGCTCATCAATTTGGGTACTAGGATACTATGGGAGACCATGTCAAAAGCTTTGCAAAGTGTGGTGCAATCATCTCATCATTGGATTCAGTTGGTCTAGTGGCAGTGACCTTTGAGCTGCTAAAGATTCGTACTGATTTATTGATTTTTGCCTGTTTCTTTTCAGCCAGTAGTTTTGACCCTGCTATTTATACTCAGTTAAACCTTCTGGTTTCTGTTGTCCAGTTGATCTGGTACTGTTTGAAAATTCAAAGATCACGTCAAATGGGTGAAAGGAGGAAGAGGAGCCCATGAAAGGAGACCTGCACTGTCTTATGGCTCCTGCTAGGTGGTACAACACAGTCACATTTGAAACATTTTTCAGTCAGAATGCTGTTTTTCTCTACTGGCCAGGATCCCTAGCTGACTGAAGCCTCTGGGAAGGCACTATGTGCTCTCCTCCTCTGAAAAGAAAGAAAATTATGTATTGTGCTTGCAGAGCCAAGACGTATGATAGAAGATGTAGTTTATTCATTGCTGATAGACAATACTTTGCAAAGACACCATTCAGAAAACAAGTCTTTAATTTCAGCTGAAATATAATAAACTTCAACCACAAAGAAAACCTTTACTGATTTCAAGGAATTCCATGATTTGGCCAAAAAATAATTTATTCTTCTTCATGGAAGACAGAAAATCTTTGGGGGAAAATTTCATCAAAAATTTAGTTTTCTGCCAAAGAGCAGTTTAGCTAGAAAATATTTCCAATCTGTCAGCTAAGGCTAGGTGTGGTGAGTCACTGGAACCCAGCTGAAAATTACGTCCTGTCATTTAAAAGTACAGGTAGAAGTAATGACACTTATGTACACTTTGTAAAATGTCCCAGGTCACTCTAATAATAAAATGCCTGCTTGCAAGCTGCTATTAAAACTTCTGTTGAAATTATTCAAATGAACATTTCAAGTATATGTTTGAATACCCAGCATAAGTTATTATTATTACAAAACACGTAGAACAGTGTGGATAGTCCATTTTTTCCCTTACAACATTCCTATAATGAAGGAAAGCCATACAGGTTTACAAATGTTAACAATAGTTATGTAGTGTTAGGGGGACCAAGTGAAATAATTACCCCAAATCTCTGATTCATCATACCTCAGAGATGTTTGCCCTGTCTCCAACATCCATGTGACCTCACAAATGCCTGACGTGCTCTAACAAAACTCCATTGCATTCTTTCTCAGGATATTGTAGTTACTTCCTTGTACTCTACCGTAAAAGTATTAGAATAGTAGCTCATGTGTCATTATCCTTGACATCAGTTCTTGCAAATAGCTTCTTAGCACATATCTAAGTGGTTCCCATTTGAATTTGTGTAAATATTTTCTGCTATTCAACTAGAAGTCACTTAATTTTGCACCTGTCCCTTCCTCAGTTTAAATAATACACACATATTTCTCCTTCCTGCTATTGTTCTCCCACATAGGAAAAGTAGGAAGATCCAGAGTGTGCAACTTGTAAAGGAAATTACATTAATGTATATTGGAAAAGTACATTAATAATAAATGAGTTAGCAAGTGCCCAAGTTTGCTACAGAAAATATCCAACTCTCATTATCAAAGGCATTTTTCCATAAATGACAGGTATCTATGCTTCTTTGCATGTAGTCTACATCCAATTTCTATTTCACCCAATAGGAATGGTCTTGTTTTCTTTCTCCAGCACTGACAAAATCTGTGAAGAACAAGACGGCAAATGATTTATATATTCTGTTTATTCAAAGTCCCCATGTATGTCATTAACCATGAGGGATTATATACCACATGAATGAGAGGAGGTTTAAATCAATAGTAGTGGAACTGTGGGGGATTCAAAGGAGAGGGTCTCTAGATGTAGAGAAACACTTTGAGCAACATAATTGAAATGTGGCACTAACCAAGGTTAAGTGGCCGACACAACGAATTGCAGAGCCTCAGCGCAGAGGTATCTTGATAAATTTAAGGACTGGGCCAACAGGTAGCCCTTAAGTTTCAATAAAGAAAAGTGGAAGAAACCCATGCACTGGTATGGCTGGGAATGGACTGACTAAGAGCACCCTTGTTGGACATCAGGCAAACCTGCATGATGCGCTCAGGTACTTTAAGAGGACTATAGTCAGCAGGTCAAGGAAATTTATTATCACACACTATTCTGTGCTGCTGAGGCTGGCTCTGGATTATTGCCTCCAGTTTTATTCATCTCCCTTCAAGAAAGATGTGGACAAAATAGAAAGGGTCCAGTGGAGGGTTACCAACGACCAGGGGCCTACAGCATATACTGCTGTGAAGAAAGGCTGAAGGATTTACTTAACCTAGGGAAGAGAAGGTTAATGGGTGATCTAACAGATACCAGTCACTACTTGGAGGGTAATTAAAAAGATGACAAACCAGTTCTTGGTAGTGCTAGATGATGTAACAGAGACAGTGACCAGAAATTGTGGCTTGGGAAGTTCAACTTGTACATTAGGGGCATTAGAAAGCATGGTTTTGCTAGCAAAAACTACTGCAGCACTGGAACAGGTTGCCCAGAGACATCTCTCAGTCCATGGAGGTTTTCAAGACTTGGCTAGAAAAAAACGAGATTTTCTGTTTTCAAGATTTTCTGTTGCGGAGGCAAGTAGAAATAGTGAACATATCTTGGTGTCCATTTGCCTCTTACCTGGAAAAGGATGACTATTTATTTTGCATAGCTGTTTATTTTCAGGGAAACCACCTTCCTTCCAATCACATACTCCAGAGGAATAATATTAAGAGGACAGGTTTCAAAAACTTTATTTTCAAAGTATTGGTAGAAAGTGGTTGGAATGGTTAAGCTTTTTGCTGTGGAGTCTAAAGCATCTTTAGTTGCCACTGTAGAAAATGTATGGGAGGACACCAGTACCTGTCTAGAGAAGCTGCAGATTCCACACAACACCAGCCTTCATGGTTGAGCATCTTAAATGTACTGGAAAAATAATGTTTTCATACCATGTTGTGCGAGATCTCAGAGAGAGCATAAGTGGCATCATTCCTTCAGTGATGAAACTTTCACAACTACAGTGACAAATGATGGTCTATTTTCATCCTGCTGCAGAGACAAAGTGCAAGAACAGTTAACTCTGACTTTTTGATTTTGCATTTAGTGAAGTTAAGTTTCAGTTGTGTTCACTGTAATGTGTTGGTGCAGCGTGTGGGCACTTTTCAGGCATTTCAGAAGTTTTTCTAAACACAGGTAATACTAGACTTCTGGCTACTGAGAGCCACAGATACCAAACTCAGGGTACCAATGCAAACCAGTATAACACATAATCAGGATAGAAAAGTCCATCATGTTTAGTAAGTATGATGGGGTGTTTGGTTTTTATTTAGCAATCTGGTAACGTGTGTACTGTGAGTTAAGAGTAGAAACCATCTTTAACCACAAAATTTTTCTGATTGTTCTTTTATGTCTAGAGGTGGATGGATGAAGGTCACTATGACCCCTGGGGCTTCTTTAAAACCATACATAAATAATTTCAGCATTATTCTGTATTTCCATTACTCTTTGAAAGCATTCTAAAGATGCAATCACTTTAATAGAATTATAGTTTGTGAAGTTCTTGAGAGTTAGCATCTCATGTTGAAAATGATAGGGGGCATATATTTATTGTATCAGTGTCACAGTAAGACAAATTTTAAAACCTTTTACGCAACAAGGTGTTTCCTCAACGTTATCTCTTCTGATACCTGAAACTAAGGTCATAGTCAAATGAAGCTGCAAAAACAGTGGTGGAGTTGAAGCAGAGCATCTTTTGAGTACATGTAAGTTCAGTGTGGCCAGTAGATGCCTGTGCTATGTAAGAATACCAGCAAGTGCAGTACAAAATTCAGCAGGTATGCAATATGAATACAAAGTCATATTTACTTGCAAAGAATCCATAAAAGAAATTTTGTCTTACAGAAGTTGAACACAGGACAGATCTATGTTGAAAACACCTAAAATATGTCAAGTAGTTGGACTTGGTAAACAGTGCTTATGGGGTCAATGACAAACTTGCAGTTGTCCTCCTAATACATCAGAAACTTTAACTATATACTTCATTACATCCACAGTATGTAAGGAATTTATTTTATTTTTGTCACACACAATGGACTCAGCAAATTTTAAGTAACTATTGTCTAGGTGAAACATTATCTCCTAGTAATGAATTAATTTTTTCTGCAGTATATTAATAGATTTTGTTTTGTAGAATAGCCTGCATAACTAGCACTTGCTATCTAGATCCCCAGCTGCAGAAGGTTTCTCCTATGTACATAGAGTTTGCTTGAGCTTGTCACTCTGTATTTGACATACAGGACTTTGAGACACAGCTCTTTTTGCAATGCTTGAACAGTTCTTGCTTTAATTTGCCTTCATTTGCCTTCTGCTGTTGCTGATTCAGCATGATGATATCTGTATTACCAGGTCTGATTTCAGCTGTAATGCTTTGTAATACTGTGAGCTGATCTCACATTATTTCATCTACCATACTTCAGAGTGCACGTGCAACTATCTGGTCCCATGAAACAGCAAAATACTGTTCTGTGTACTTGCCCAGTTTCTCTCCATGCTGCTGAAATTTATAGCCTACTATATATTACAATATATAGTTTAGGCACACAAAAAGTTGTTCTATGCCAGAAGAGCAGTAGCACATTTATTATTAGTGAGAGGAAGTGCACAAAGCACCAGCTGGCTCTCAATGGAGTATGCAAGCAGAACATTTTCTTTTCTCAGAAAGCCCTTTGGCCTCACTAGTTTTCAGACATTTGAATCCATCAGTAAATATAATTGCAGTCTGACTCTAGCTTCACAAACATGACATAGGTGGGTCCAGATTTAGCAAGACGTCTTCGTCACCATTTTGCTGTAGAAATGGTGAATTCGGAGTCTCAGTTTATTCCATAAATGTAAAGAATCAAGAAATGATAGGGAATGGCTGCAGCTACAGGCAGCAGCAGCAGTCGTGAGACGCGCAAAGAAAGATCTATAACAAAGGTAAAGGTCCTTGCCTCCTGTCTTACCTGGCAGAGAATGAGGTGCGTGCTCAGTGGCAATATTGCCCCACCAGAGAAAGAGAAAAGTATGTGCGTAGATAAAGATCAATACAAGGAAAATGGCTTCCTTGCAAGTCAGGGCATATTGAAATAACCTTGCCAATGACGAGGCATAAATCTTACCAAAAATGAAGGGTTTATTCACTTACACAAAGAAGAAAATAAGTTAAATTAGACAAGGCCAAAATAACCTTTGTGCAATAAATTGCAGATCTATTGTGGGTTTTTCTACACTTCTGGACTGAATTTGTCTCTGTTAGTCAAAAAGACACTTTAAAAAAATGTCTGATATTCTCAGTTTTATACCTTCATTTTTTCTCTTAAGGTCATTTAGGGAAACAGGAAGCATTCTCACTCACTATGTTTCTGCTTATTGTTTAAACAATGGCATTCTCTGAGCTGCCCTTTTAACCACATTTACAAAGTCTACAGACTGGGTGCTTAGCRTTGGAACCCAGTGGAAAATCCTCTAACAGCAGAAGTAATCAGAGCTGAGCTGAAGCAAAGTGACACACAACGATTTATACCAGTGGATATCTGGCTTCTATATTTTCTTGAGTTTCTACAGAAGCCCAGGAGCTTCACATATCTGAATGAAGCCTACTGGGATGCTGTAATACAAAAGTAGTTCTATTCCAAGATAAGGTGTGTTTTATGGAAACATTCAAACACCTTGGGTTTTATGAAGTTTTCAGGTTAATTGTGCTGGAATTTAAAAACTGTCAAGATTTCAGGATGTTTGGATTTGCAAAGCATGTAGGAAAATTACAAGATCACATCGCTTCCCATCATCCTCCTGCACCTCTATTTCTGGCACAAGGGCAGGCTTTGGAAGTAAACCAGCTTGGTTAAGAACACTTACAGTGGGCATGTGACTTGACTGCCAGGAGCTATTAATTCATTTCACAGCTGGAAGTCACTGAGATACTGTATAGCTACCAGCCAAAACTCTCAACAACACTTTTACAAAAGGCATCCAGTCTGGGGTGCCTCATTTCTGGAACACCCTACCTTGTACCTGATCTTCCGAGCTGCCAGACAACACAGAAAATCCATGTGAAACAGCATCTGAAAATCAGTCCCTGAATTTCCAGAGACAGTCTCTCCAAAACTGAGGCAAATATCAAAAGTTTCACTGTAAGTACATATTTGTCTATAAGATACCTGGAATATTTCCAGCACATAAATGTTACTTCTTAGCCCRTCAGTCTTTCTGGCTAGCAACTCGGGAATCAGGTTGGCTAAATTGTCTCAGGTGGTCCTAAGGAACAGATTTCAGTTCTCACATGAGTTATCCATTATGGTCATCAGCATACAGAGGAGATATCTCTACTTGTGCTCAGAATCAGAAAGAGATGGCAGTCTCTCATGCCATTCATAGGAAGTTTTCTATGTTATTGCATTGCGTAGTGGAACTGATTCAATTATTCAGCATTACAGTAGTTTTCTATGTGTTTTCATTTTAAAGAATATATTAATCGGAAGCATATTGGGCTATTTAATAGTATATCATGGGTGTTGAAAGAGCTGAGAAACATTCTCAGCATACCTATGAACGAGCTGATTTGTTACTACCCTTCCACATTTCTCTGATTTTCCCTAGTTCACATCAGGAATTGTGACTGCATCCAGGATAGGAAAACAGCTCTGATGAAGTAAACATCCACTGATGTAGTTTTCTTCTGACATGGAGAAGCAGTTCTCACTTTGTCTTCCCCACCACTCTGTTTTCATGGGTCTCCTTTCTGAACGTGCAAGGTTAAGGAAAGAAATATTAGGAAACCAAACAGAAGACCAGCATAGTACGACTCTAACTTGCAGCTTCCAGGCTGTCTGCATAAATGTCCAGACTCATTAAATGAGCAGTATTGCTCAAAACACACACTAATGGCCTGACTCACTATTTATAAGACTGACCTTGAATATTTATAAGACAAAAACCACATGTGTAAATTATTCCCTGCAGCTAACAGGAAGACTAAGCATTTATGCAAGCAAAACGTTATAATAACATGCATGATATTCTCATTGGCAAATTAGGCACAGCGTTACACCTCTCGCTAAATGATAGGGAAGGAACAGGACCAAGCAGAATGCAATGGGGAAAAAAAAATCACACCTGGCTTTATATGTGAGCACAACGGAGAAGAAACATACACTGACATGTCATCTTGGGACCACAGAAAATGTCTGACTGCTGAAGCTTGCTTTGGGTAGAAAACTGCTTGCTCTTTGGACATCCAAATCTGAGCGAGGGAAAAGATACGGCACAGCAAGTCCTGTATTGCTTATAAGCCTTATACACAGCATGCATCTCACACAGGAATAATCAAAGCCATGCATGGATATTGCTTCTTATTGCTGCTATTTTGGCAATACCCAAACTCTTTCTGTGATCTGGACATTTCTAGGTATGTCATCAGGATTTGGCAAGAGGTCTTTAGACAAATATCCTTGGGAAAAACATCACTACAACCCCCATCCCTAGGACTTATAGGAGATAAAAGTGGCTAATTATACAGGTACTCCATTAAATAACTGACATGGGAAGTCCTGACTTGATTCAGGAAGTTGTACATTCACTCTGACCCTAAGAAAAAGACACTTAAAAAACCAGTATAAATATAAGAAGAATGTTAATGAAATAAATGGAACTTCAAATTGTATACTTGTTGATAAGAAAGATTCACCTGTAGTGGCTATATTTAACCGGTAGGTAAGAAATAGACTGTGGGCAGAATAAAATGGTGCCACAGCAGTGAGTTATTTAAAATAATCTGTCAACGGAAGAACACTTCTTTGCTCCACTCTCTGGATGTCAGAGGATATTTTTAGGCACCCCTGCTTAGGAAGAAAACAATAAAAGCCAGTTACTAGCACAGGCCCTGATTCAGAGAGGTTCTCAGCCCATACTTAAAACACTCTATTGAGTCTGGAGCAGTCATTTTAGGAGTAGGCAGGAACAAGGGCTAACTATAACCAGGTATGAAGCAAGACAATTAACTGAAAATATATGGCTCTTAAAATGAATAAAAAGTGAAATAACAAGCTTGGTTTCACTGGAAGAAAGGGGAGCTACACCCATGGCTACAATTGCACAAGCAAGGATTTGACTTTCCTTTCTCTGACTTAATGTTTCAGTGCTATTCTCTGCTGATATGTAATGGGGGGTGGAACAAGATGACCTCCAGAAAACTCTTCCAATATAACTTACTCTACAGTTCTGTGATTAGTTTGCAAGAAAAAAAAATGAACTCACACAGGTGTCAATAACATGGTTACAAATATATGTAAAACAAACAAAAAAATCTAAAACTGGCTTTGGTAATGCAAATATGACAAGACACCACAGTTTTTCAATCACATTCTTCAAGGCAGCAAACTACATCTTATGGATACCCACAGCAGAGAATGATACACGGCAATTTGAGGGAGAAATGCCTTGCAGCCCGACCAGTTCTGCCTGTGCAAAGGTCCATACTGTGTAAACTTTCAGGCCTGAAATTTGTCATGCTGCTGTTTTCATCTGTGTGGCCGGCCATAGAGAGCTGCATTAGGGCAATAGCCACTACAGGTTCTTTTCTAAAATAAAGCATACACTTTTTTTAGCATTTTGTGAGGCATTTTTCAAAGCTTTCATTTGCCAATGCTTACAAATCTTAAACCCTTCCAAAGGGTAGTAAAAGTGCAGCAGAGCAGATTCTGTGGTCTGAATTTCCCCTGAAAGTACTTAGCCAGTCGGGCAATTTTGTAAATGTATCATCCTTTCTCCATCACAGTTCTCTTTTTCTGTCATTCTGATGTGAGAACTGATAAAGCTTCAAACATAAAGAAGAAGTTCTCAACAATGTCTCTGCCTTTTATTTCTCCTTTTTTTTCCTCCCTTCCCTTTACCCCTCCCAAGTGATGGTATTACAGAGAAGGAAGATGAGAAGTTTCTCAAACTATTTTGCTAATGTTTAACCATACACTTAGGACTTTTTTAATTAGGTAATGTGAATTTGTGAACTGATCTCTTTTCCTTTTCTAACAAGTTATGTCGGACTCCCTAGCTCCAGTTCTCCAGCACATGGTGCCTGAAAGGAGTGCAGGACCCCTCTGTCTAACGGTTAAGCCAGCAACTAAAAAATCATCATTAAAATTCTGCCATCCAGAGCAAGGTCCATTTACTGCCATAAAGTTTAAAGAAGTGCTGCAGCACTTGTAAGTAGTTATAGGTGGAGTAATTACCAGGGAATTGTTACCTGGGAATTCACACTGCACTCTCTCAGCTGTTCCAAATGTTACTATTAAGTTACCTTTTCCATTATTCTGTTCTAAAATTTTCCATCAAGATTGGTGCTGCCAAGTCTCCTGCTACAAGACATTTCCTGTTCCTAAAGTAAACGTGGTAATTTCTTGCATAGTAGTGGGCCTGAATTACTTAGCACAGGCAAGACTGGAGGTGGGTAATTTTCTATTTTATTTTGATGTTGCAGTTTCTGGATATGGCTGAGGTCCTAATCTTTCTTCAAGCATATCACAAAGGTCAATGGGACTGAGACCCCACAAACTTCCCTTAACTGCATAGAAACTGGAAGCAAGGACTAGGTCAGGACTTAGGATATTGGACATGAAAAGCACATCTTACAATCTACCTTGAGTACAAAGCCTTGAAAAAAACACCTTTAACGTGAACTAAAAGGACAATTTCTTTTTTGGAGTAGCTGCTGGAGTGGGTGCAGGGGCAGGTCACTGCAAGCACCCATCCCCTTGGGACTCCAGGAACAAAGAGCCCCAGCGATTTCAGACAAACAGTCATGTTGCCTGGGCAAGGATACCACCAGCCCAAGCAGCTAAGTCAAAGCTTTGTGTCTGGCAGAAGCGAGTGCACTTTTTTCCTTCTGCCTCATTCCCGAAGCAGGCAGCGGGTATGACTTGCACATAGAGCTGTTGTTATTTGGTAAGAAAATTAGAGCAGAATTCTGGTAACATGGTGTTAGTCCACATCATTGTCTGCTTTGATATTGTATGTGAAAAGGAGACGTCCCCTTAAATTACTCCAAAGATAGCAAGAAACATTAAGACCACTGCTCTAATGGCCTGTTCTTACTGATACGGTAAAGCAAAGCTCATTTGACAGGTGTCTTTTCTTTTATTCTGGCAAATTGTGAAATTTCAGAAGACAGATAAAGGCTGATAGTATGTGAAATTAAAAGACTATACACAGGTACTGTCTAAGAAAACTTTGTACCAGCATCTCAAGCAAAAATACCAGGAGGTATGTCATATTCAAACAAACCAGAGAAGTAGCAATAATTCTGGATCTAAACAGAGAATCTAACAATTGAGTATTTGAACCAGAGGCTGAGGGCACTAGTTCTGTCTAGAACAATCCAGGTAGCAACACAATGTTAATATTATCCCTTTGAATTTTGGGTTTTACAATACGAATCAGACAAGCTGTGGAAAAGGAATAAAATGTGCTACAGTTCCACCATAGATAAAAGTATCTGACGGCGTTCTGGAACGCATTTCAAATCCCGCCCCCAGAGAATTTTGGACATTTGATTTTAGAGATGTTTACTACCAAAAAAGAGTAATGTTTGACCACATAGCAGAGGTCCTATAAAGAATTGATGAAAAGACTATTCATGCCTGTTCAGGTTGGCTACCAGATCATTGCTGACTATTGGGTTCCCAAGGCCACCTTGTTCTCATTACACCATGTCTAGCTAAATTTGGTGATTTTGAGTCCAATGGGTGGAATTAGCCACACTAGCTATCATCTTGCCTATTTGTACAGCACATGATTGTAATATGATTTTGAAATTTGCACTGCTATGCTCTGGATAGCAAAGGGGCAGCAGAGAGGCTAGGTCTGTGTCCAGAACTTTCACTGTAACTCATAACCCTGACACCCCAAGTGAGCATGGGGACCAGGGAACCCCCCAGCTGCGCGATCACAGTCCTCAGTACGGAAGAGACTAAAAAGAGAACCTTGTCTATACAAATGTGTAGAAGTTGACTACTAAGCCAGCTACATGGTGGCATGCTGGGAGTTTGAAATCTTCGTGTGCATTTGTTTCTCACAGGACAGTGGGGAAATGTAAGCCAGGATAGCCAGTAGCTCACCTGGGTGTATAACAGGACAATTCAGTTTGAAATGAACCTCCAAAGGTCCTCTAGTCCAAAACCCCAGCTCAGAGCAGGTCTAATCAGGTCAAGTTGCTTAAGGCCATGTCCAGTTGAGTCTTGAAAACCTCCAAGAGATTTTACATCCTCTCTGGGCAACCTGTTTCAGGGTTTGATCACGCTCATGATCACTTTTTTTATCCTAATACCTGGTCAGAATGTCCCATGTTTCAGCTTGTACCCATTGCCCTCTGTCCTATTATAGTGCATCTCTGAGAAGCGTCTAGCTCCACTTTCCCTTTGTCCTCTGATCAGGTTGCTGTAGACAGGAATAAGGTTTTCCCACCTTCTCTTCTTAAGGCTGAGCAAACCCATTTCTCTCGGCCTCTCTTCCCCTGACCCGCTTGGTGGCAAAAAGGCAGAGTACCTCAGTCTTTCCCCTTTCGCTTGTCACTAGTTCCCCTGCCTCACTGACCAGTAGGCCCATATTCTCCTTAATCTTTATTTTGCTGCCAACATACTTAGAAAAACCTTTCTTGCCATCCTTCACCTCCCTTGCTATTTTCAACTAAGCTTTGGCTTTTCTGAAAAAAGCCATGCATGGGCAACGTCTTTGCATTCCTCCCGGGTACCCCATCCCTGCTTCCACCTTCTGTGTGCATCTTTTTCATGTTTGACCTTGGCCAGGAGCTCTGTGTTCATCCATGCTGGCCTTTTGCCAGCTTGCTTGACTTTCTGCACATTGAGATGGATCATTCCTGTGCTCTGAGGAGCCTGTCCTTGAAAATCAACCAAGTCTCCCAGGTCCCCCTCCTTCCAGGAAAGTTTCCTACAGGATCCTGCAAGCAGGTCCCTGAACAAGCCAAAACCTATTCTTCTTAAGTCCTGGATCTAGCTTACTCCTCTCAGGACCTTAAACCCCACAAGCCCCATTGTTGCTGCAACATAGGTTGCCCTTGCCCTTTACGCTATCCACCAGTTGTTGCTCACTTGTGAGTCGCAGGTCCAACAGAGCACCTTCCCTCACCAATTCATCAGTCACATGCATCAAGAAATTATCTTCAATGTGTTCCAGAAATCTCCTGGATCGGTTGTGCCCAGCCACATTGCCCTTCCAGCAGGGTGATTAAAGTCACTGATGAGTACTAGGGTCTGTGACTGATACTTTCTCCAGCTGCCTGAAAAATGCTTCTCCTGCCCCCTCTTCTTTATCAGATGGGATGTAGCAGATATGCATTGCAGCATCACCTGTGCTGGTCTGTCCTCTGATCCTTACCCACAAGCTCGCTACTGGCTCTTCACCTCTCCCACGGCAAAGCTCCATGCATAAGACTCCTTTATACAGATCTCAATTTCTCTGCCATCCCTGTCCACCCCTGCCCTTCCTGCATCCATCCCATGCACTCTAGTCATGATAGCTATTCCACCACTTCACCATGACCCTAATGAGGTCTTAGCTCTGCAGCTGTGCATAGGCTCTCCTCCTGCTCGTTCCTCATGCTACACGGATTTGTGTCCAGGCATTTGAGATGGGTCCTAAGTTGTGCTGCTTTTACAGGGCAAGTGTGAGAGCCTCCCCCGTCATGCTGTCTCCCAGGTGCATCTGATCTGCCTCTTGTGCCCTCAGTTATCTCCAGGTTATGGTAACTCTCCCCACCATACCTCATGTAAAGCCCTCCTCATTAGGTTAGGAAGCCTATTTGCAAAGACACCCTCACCATGCTTTGTCAATCATACCCCATCCCAGCTCAGTAGCCCTTGCTGCGACTGTGGTCACAGAAGCCAAAGCCCTGCCTGCGACACCAGCCATGCAGCCAAGCCGTGACACTCTGGGTAAGTCCACTTCTGCTTAGGCCTTTCCCTCTCTCACTGACAAGATCGAGGAGACACCACCTGCCCCCCTTGCCCTTCACCCTATCCCCAGGGCTCTGTAGCCACCCTTAATGTACTCCAGGTTACTCCCAGTAGCATCATTGGTGCCCACATGGAAGAACAACGAGGGGTAATAGTCCAAACATGAACATGAACAAGCCTGGGCAGCACCTCCACAACTTCCAGATTGGTTGTCAGATTGCTGCCTTCATCTCCACGGGAAGGAGTCTCCTATAACTATCAGACCACTTTTACCCTTCATGAGGACACCAGGTTCAGGCTCAGCTGGCTCTGATCCCATATGTCTGATTTGCGCACATGGTCCCTAACTTAACTTCACTCTGATACCAGTGCTCCTGCACTTATTTTGAGTTGCTGCTTGGCATAGAGACTTGGGAGCTGACCTCACCTGAAAATATACAAAAGGGTTTGTAGTTAGAGCACTGGTACTTGCAAAAACCAGCATCTGTGCTTGGGGACGTGAAGTCAGACTATCTCAGTTTTCACTGCATGTGCTGCTGGAATTATTAGGAGGTCCAGACAACTGCAAAGACACACCAAAAGCTCCTGAAGGAGCTCTTCACCCAACTACCTTCAATAGCACAAGCAAAGATAGATACGGAAATAGGACTGTATTTCACATTACAAAACATGGGGCCAGTACCAGTAGTAGTTTTATGCCTTCCTAGTCCCTCTCACTGCTTATATTTATCAATCAGATGAAAATAAGGTGACTTAAAAGTAGGCTGGAAGTGGAAAAGAAAATCAGACATTTGCTGAGTTCAAAACACTGTTCATAAGCAGCAGGAGAAAAGAGAGGAGGAAGGGGTTGTATGAGCAACATCTACTTTTAATAAACTTGCTAAGGAGTATGGGGCAGCACAAGGGCATGTAAGCAGTCACAGTAGATGAAGCTTTAAAACAAACAAGTTGCTGCTTATTTTGCAATAATATTTTTTAGAAGGATGCAATCTGAAACAACCCTGAGGAAAAAAAAGGCAAACCCAAAGTTGAATAGCTCTAGACCTATACTCTATAGGTCTCCCTACTTTCTATAGTGCTGCAAAGATCTAACAAGTCTTTGTTTCAAAAGTTATTTAAACTTGTGTAGAAGGTTCATTAAATACACAAAAACTTTTCTTGAGGCCTGGAAGCGTTCCTGAGCTCCCCTGCAATGACTAAGACCTTCACCTTCATTTTTATTGTTTTGAAGCAGAAGATTAACTTGGAAGAAGCACAGAGGAAGTGATCCTTTCTTAGCAAGACTCAAGATGCTTGTGGAAAGGAATATGAAAAAGAAAGAGGTATTAACCCATCGAGAAAAGCATAAGCATCTATAGCAGAGGAATATCCATTCTTTGAAGACTGCACATAATCCAGATCCCATGTGAATGTAAAAATGAATGCTTTTACAATTCAAGTTGGAAAAGGTGCCCAACCTTCTCGTAAAGGTATAGCAAAGTAAGCCTTTATAATTGTCACTGGTGTACTACAAGTAACATCAGCAGCCTGTCTCCTAGGTCATTGATTAGTATTTCCACAGAACACTGTAAAAACTGCATTGTGACTATTGGCAAAGATAAGTTGTTTCAATAAATGCAGTAAGTTTCAAATTAAATGCTATAAATCTATAGGTTTGCAGTCTATGCCCATCACCAACCACGTGAGGCTGCCGACTAATGCCTGGATTTTCCATTTTAAGATAGCACGCCTTAAACATAGGGCAAACTGTTCATTCTGCCCTGCCCTTACATAACTGACACCGCAGGTAAAAGTTATCCCGTCGGTAGGAAAATATGATCAAGAAACGCCACCTGCTGTCTCCTGGGTCACTGTTCCAAAAAGCTGCTGGAGTGCAAGGACATGCACAAAACTTATGTTTCCTTTTATTGCAGGAAGAACATTTGAATATAATAAACAGCAATCCCTTCCCACATAACAATACCCAAAAGAGCCCTCAGATCCTCATCTGAGCTACTTACTACATAAAGCTTTAAGCAGCATTTCCTACAGAAGTCTCTTGCAGTGAAACCTAGAAGAAAATGCAGCGATTCACTTTGAAATGCAAATGCCTTGTTTCTTCCAGATTGTTCACAAAAAAAAAATATAATCTATTAACTGAATTTCACAACGTTGGCTTCTCTTTAATTTCAAGGTTCATCCTTGATTAAAACTCCATATAAGCAAAGTACAATTATTCCACTGTCTGCAATAATATAGTGCACATCCTATTCCCTGAGGCTGTCTCCAAGAAATGCTCTCTAGTAACTCAGCCCTTGACATTTCAGCCACCCTGACCCAGCAAAACCCCTAAGTAATTGCTTAACTTCAGACAAGTTCGGTTTCCTGGTCTTGGGCACTGGGAAACCAGAAGCCAGCCACACCTAAACATACTAAACAAAGCACATGGCTGAAGACTCTTCCACACAAAAGCCAGTGTGCTCAGGACCTTGATGCACCAAAAGGTAAATTTATAAATACACATTCAAATCCAAGCTTTCCTGATTAACAAGCCTCTGTGCAACTTGTATGAAACAAATCAGACTTTGAAATCAGCTGCATAAATATTAGAAGTTGCCCTTTTCTTCTACCTTTTTTCCTAAGGGAGGATGTCACCAGTCTTCTACACCACTTCCAGAATAACCTTCAATATTCTAATTGTCTGAATTCTGTGTGTGTTTCTTTGAACCTACCCTTTAATCCTTCTTGGGTCCCTGCTTTCTTTTTCTACTGAAGTATTGTTAATTATTTAAGGGCATCCCCCTTCTCTCTCAAGACAAAGAGATGGTGTTTCTTTAAAACAAATTATCGACTTAATAGTTAGCTTGAGTAAATCAGCCTCAAGACAACAAGTAGTCAAGAGAACAAAGAATGGAAAACATCAGCTATATTGAGAATTGTAATAGAAGTTATCATTACTTCAGTTTCAGGTAGGATACAGCCTCAGTCAGGAATCTAACTAATTCAGATTAAAACAAACAAACAAACATGCACATCTCAGTCCTAGGATGAACCAACTTCTAGCAATTAATACAAGTTTGGAAGTGCCAAATAAGGAAATTACACAGAATTGACCTTCTATATTTGCTATGTAACAGGCTAAATTATCTTCTATTGCCTTTTACATCAAACAGTTGTCCTGATAGTACCGAGTAAATTGAAGAGTAATTCACTCCTTTAATTTTTTTGAAACTAATCCTCGCCACACTGCAAGCAGCCTTTAAAAATCCTGTATCAAATTTATTTGTGGAGAAAAGATTGGGAGCTACTTAAGGGTTCATATTGTATTAGAAGTGTTGAAAGAATTTCCAACTGAGGGAAAATGGTTAAAAACCTGTACTCCTGAATTATGTGTGAAATTATGTGCTACAGTACTTTAACATATGCAACCACTCATAAAAATTGTGCACACATTTCACAAAAACCTGATACAAACTTCAACTTATTCTTCACTTACACTTGCATGAAATTCCATCCACAGTGTAACAGTTTTGTGTATTTTACTATTAACAAGACACATTGGTGACAGAAATGAGTGATAGTGTTAGAGCCTCAAAAGGAAACCTCTGACCTGCTGTAGCCACATTTGCTTTGATGGCTAAAGATGTGTTTCTGCATGGATGGGTTATTTTTTTATTCAGTGACTCACTGGCTTCAAGAAAGTTTCATATAGCATGCACAGATCCATTCACAGGAAGAATCCTTTGAGTTCTGAAATTTGCTTGAGGAGGGGAGAGACAAAATAAAAATAAAAAGAACAGAAGCCAAAGGAGAGATAAGGTGGTGCAACTTGGAGAGTACCAAGCTGGTAGTAGTCTTGTGCTCAGAGGACTGCAAAGTTCTGTAGCAACAGGCCCATCACTTCACGTGCAGAAGTAAACCAAAAGCACCTGAGTGCCAGCCAAGGTACAGCTGTTTCCCATTCCTTCTATTATGGATGGTGAATGAGAAAAGATTTTTGGGTATACAGGATTCATAGTTAGAAACAGCTTTTTGTTACCAGAACCAAGCACATTTGGCCTGGAGTCATAAAAGCTGGGTCAACATGAAGCTTCTTTGTACTGTTTTTATGATCACTTGCTCTACGTATGAGTGAATTATGCAGATTATATGTAATTCTAGTCTAAAAAAGTCATCATACTTGCTCTAAGAAACTTGTTAGGACTTAGCTGCAAATTTGTATCAAGATCTGCTTACCCTGGAAGGCTTAATATCAGAAAATTTGAAGGAAGCAATATGTGGGGCCACTCACTCTGAGACTCTGGCTTTTGTTCAGGAATCTTCAAGTGAGAAAACAATCAGCTGGTTACCATGCTACCTCCCATAGCATTTCCATGATCCCATTTGATATGAAAAAACATACTAATATATTGCTTCTGAAGGAAAAGATATTAAAGGGAATAAAAGATGCTTGCTTTCCCGTGATTCTCTTGAGATGTACAGAATTTGAATAAACAGTTAAAGCACTTCCATGCTCTTTTATCTAGGCTCTGGACTGCATTTATCCTTTCAGTCAGAACACTACATCTGATGAAGACCGAATTTTCTTCTCATGAACCACAAAGTCAGGTCAGATACACATACTATTTTGTTCACTTCCATCAGGACATTTAGCACAGGAAAATCCTGATTTAAGTGCCTGAGGAGAAACTTCAAACCATTCTATCACTCTGTTTCTGAACAACACACAAATACCCACTGTCACGGCTTGTTTTTAGCATCAAAATTCCAACATGCCAGCTACATGATCTGTATTTAAAATGCAGTTTTGCACAAACAATTGCTCACTGTGGAGGAGGAGAGAAGACATTTTATTTGAACCTGGCTTCTAAGAGATGCTAACAGCAGTTCAGTTTGCCATCAAATATTGAACTATTCCAACAATAGATTTGACCGAAGTGGTTTAGCAGCTTGATAGCCCAATTGCTTCTGATTTAAAAGCTTTGCAGGGGTCTTCTTTGAACTAGGAATCTGGAAGAGCATGTCTTCCAATGTGCACATGCTTATCCGTCCTGAAGCTTGTAGTTTCATATAAATATCTCCTAATTTGGCAGAGAGGTTGGGGTTTTCGTCCATCTTTTCCCTGACTGTAGCCAGCTAAGGAGGAGAAAATGACAGACTATTAAAGCTCAGCAAGTGAAGATCTCATTCAACCACCATATTGAAGACAAGCAATCACTCAAAGAAAAAAAAAAGTACACAACGTAAGATATGTGGCTAACGCAATGACTCATAAGAAGAGGATTTTTCGCAGCACACATTATACATCACCAGACAATGGTGGGAATGCACTGGATACCTATTAGAGAGAGTTTATTAGATTTAAAACTTCCTCAAAATTGTACAGTCCTATTTTCAGCCCTAGTACAGACTAACACAATTATTTTCTATTTAAACCCAGGAAACATAATTGCTTCCGGGAATCTACCTTCCAGATCAGCACAATTCTAATTATTATTATATATCACAGTAAATGTACAGTACAAATCAATAAAAATCAGACTACAGAACACTGAGAGGTTCTATATGCTATATACAGAGTATGAGCTCAAGCATAAGTAAATCTCTTAAAAATTGTTACTGATCAATAACCCTTTGTGGAAGGAATGGGTTAGGACTAATGCTTACTCTTCTTAGGGACTGTTACAAATTTGCCAAACAAAACCAAAATACAACATCGACACACGCAACATTTATTGCAATGAATTTACAAAATGAAATGCTGCTTAAAAAAATTTCTCTTCAACTCAGCAGTTAAAATACATGGGCTATGTTTTGAAAGGTATGCCCCCCTTCTACCTAGTTTTTGTTATTTTATATATCAGTTATTCATTTTGTTTAATAGGCAGCAGTGAAAGGCTAAGTATTTAATTATTAACACAGTCTTGTTCCGAAGACATGCTCAAAATGAATATGCTAATAAGTTTCAGGAAAAGCAGCAGCAATGCTGCCAAGCTGACAGGGGTACATATGTGCTCTGAAGGAAATCTTCTTGGTGATCAATACTGTAAAAGCTATTTTTTATAGTAAAATATAGTAAAATAGCAAAAGCTATTATTTCCCATATCACACTTCCCTGTATAGCATCACAAGTCTTTGCAAATATTACCAACCTAACAATATCACTGTGATCAGAACTTTATTCTCATTTTTACATCAAATGAAAATAGCATAGAAGACAAGGGATTAAATTATTTAAGGAATTAAATTATTTAATGCCACTAGGGAATGCTTCATCTACATTCAGATGAAATTTGAGCTTCTAAGAGCAAGATCCACAATAAAAAAGGGAAGTGGACAGCTAAGTGCTTTGTCCAACAGTCCAGAAAGCCAGCCAGCTGCTTTGGCATCTGAATGCATCAGAACTCAAACAACTTTAGCAGGGTGAACTCAGGCACCTGGAGTTCTGTAGCTGAACCACCGTCATCGTGGCTCAGCCAAGCACCATGGACCTCCTCTCATTACTGTATACTTACCACCTGCTCAGAAAACTCAATTTTTTTCACAAAGGGAGGAGTATCTACTTCCACTGCTGCCTCTAATGTCTTTATTACTTCTTCTAGCAAACCAGATCTGAGCTGGACAAGAACCTTAAAAAGAAAATAAAACCACACCATACAAATGGTACTTATCATCAGAATGCAAATTTTTTAAAAAGTGTTATACTCATACATGATGCAAAGCAGGACAAAATACATTTCCAGATGCTGCGCTGATAAAAACCCATTAATCATGAAGAAAGCAAAGGGAATGATCAATTTCCACAGAGGTTTCGGGTTTTTTTGCAGCTGGGACCTGGAAAGGAAGGGTAAGCCTGGAGGCAGAGCTCCTCTGATGGAGTTTCATTAGCTGTTCTTGAATAAAGTCATTTTTTTCCATAGCTTAGACAGGTCACTTACAGGGCACATACAGTAGACTTTCTCTCACGTTGTAGACCAGGCAATTAAAGAAAGAAAATGGTTGTATGTACTTATGGGGTTAAGGTTCATAGGGCTGAAGGAGGCCTGAAGTGGGCAGAGCACAGCTAAGGAAGGCATTTACTTGGAGCTGTGGTTTTTTAAATCCCTTGTAGCAAGAAAGCAAAAAGTTAAAATGTCATAATTAGAAATTGTTCACGGATGTGAACAACTCACAGATGTAGGACTGGTCTACTTTCCATTCCCATCTACGGTAGGAAGCGATTTTAAAAAATGCGGGGAGGGTGTTAACAATTCAGAATGTAACTCATCCAGCTGACAGAAATTGTCTGTTGGCTCAAAAACAAGCTCAGCAACAGTACTGATACACGCCTGTGCTACTAAGAAGCTGGCCTTCTGTTACCTTGCACATGGTTTTTTTTTGTCCAGTATAGCATACTCCTCTGCAAGATTTTAATACAAAGCAAGCATACTTACTTTAAGATTATTGTATAGTTTGTTCTCTGTTTCCATTATCTGGGAACAATAAAATTTGGCTTGCGGTACATCATTCTAGGAAGGCATTATAAATAATAAAAAAAATACAGTTAAACATATGTAACACACTTTCACAATAGAAGTTCAAGAAAAACAACAGTCTTTCACAATTTTTCAATGAATCAAGCACAAGCATCTAGAACCCCTTCACCAAGACCCATAGACTCCAAACAGCATCCAGCCTGTGAAAGGAACACCCCACGCTGGAGTTCCCATGCCATCTCGCTCTTAGGCACATCAGACAGTACTCCCTGCCTCAGATCAGCAGGGAAAGGAAGCATGTAACCAACAGTGAGCATGACAGCACCTAAAATATAAAAGATCTACACACATGCTCAGTTTGGCACATGTCAGAGTACTTAAATGAAGTACAGCATATGTTAATGTGGATTTTTATCCTGCCCAGCACTTTTAACCTTTTGGACATACTCATTTACTGTACTGTATCTATGCCATCAACTGATTTGTATAGACAGGAAATGTTACACTGACATTTACTAGACCAAGCACTGTTACTCGGGATCAAGAAACATCTTACTCACAGCAAGATGTACTGTCAAAGATCATGCAGCTTAAGGAATAGTTAAATGTAATGTGGAGCAAAACAAGAATTTTAACTGATTTTTACATAAAGCAACAGCATCAAGGATATTTCATGTTGTTTCAGAGACAGAGATTTTGTTTTTTAACSTCAATGCCAATGAGAAGCCCTGTCATGCCATAATGCACATGAATAAATTAATTTCAATGATGCTATTGTTCAGTACCTCTGTTCACAGAGACAGTGCAAAAAAGACCACAGGGTGCATAAGAAAATTTTAACAATTCTAATTCATTCATTCAAATCCACGAACAACATCAAATTGCTAGCTTTTACAGTGCTTCTGACCTCTGTTTAGACATGAAACAGAGAAGGTTCAGAATTTCCTCAAGCTGTACACACAAATTAAGGGCAGAGGAAATACCAGACTTTAGAATTTCCTATTTGTTATTCTCCTGCTCAGTCTTTCACCCTGTATTGCCTCAGAGCCCCTTTATATCAGTGCTAAGGCACATGAGGTATATGAAAACCTTCCCCTGAAGAAACATGTGGAGAAAGACAGGCCACCTCCCAGGCAGTACGGCAATACACATCATAGCCTTTGACTTTGCCTCCCCAGATAAACATTTTAAAGAGATGATTGTGCAAATATTTTAAATTATCATTTTAATTCTATTCAAAGGAAACCACCACTAAATAGCAGTATCTGCAGGACTGGGTCCATGGTTACATCTAAGCTGCTGGCCCAACTCTCTTTCATTTTCTAAAAATATTCTATATGGCATGGTCACTAGCACAAAATACCTGTGCATTAGGCTCAAGACATATGTTTAAATTTCAGAATTTCCACATTCACTTTGTGTGGGAGTTGTCTATAACCCTACTCTTTCGGGGGCCTAAAAGTTCTCGTACTTGAAGTTATCACATAGATCAGTTATGCTTCCTCTATGTTAGCTTCCTTTCACTGACTATCTTACTACAATAAAACTATAGAGCTTCAGGCACAAACCAAAACAAAAGGTACTGTACCTGCTTCAGAGCAGCTGCCACAGCAAAGCAGAATGCTCGCAGTGGTAATGTGTCACCTTTTAGCTGTGCTTCTTCAAGCAGTTTTGCAGAGATTTTGCAAGATTCCAGGTTGTCCTGCATAGAAATTTCAAACCTAAGTTGCACTTGTTATTCTTGTGATCTGAAAGGACTGTAGGCAATTGCAATCACATTCAGAACGCATTCAGAAGTCAACGTAGTGTAAGAGTACCAAGGCAATCCATATCTGAACCCAACCAAGCAGATTGTGTGCCACACTTCTTGAGAAACACAACGTCAAAATATGATATTCAAAGATACAGAGTTCAGAAAAGGGTAAAAATAACTTCCATTACTTTAACACCTACACCTTGCCCCAACTGTTTCGGCTTCTACAAGAGATAAAACAACTCCTGCAATATGCTAAAACCAACAGACACTTTCCTTCCCACTTTCCAATCATTCCCAAATCAGGAAGAAAGCTGACTTTTTGTCCTTACTTTATTCTAAAAGCTACATTAGATAGTTAACAAAAATCAGTGTTTTCTAAGCATTGAACTACTCAGCACCATTACACTAAAGAAATCTGCGTATGTGCAAATTTGAACATTCAGCAATTTTTAGCCTCTCTTACAGATTAAATCTTGCAAAATGTTTCGTGAGTATATATTCTAATACTATAACTTAGACATTTGCCTGTTTTCCAACACAGACAGCTTCCATTGTTGCTGGGACTATTTTCAATAGGAGTCTACAGCAAAAGGCAATGAGTTTACCTGTGTGCTATCTCACAAACCACCAACTCTCGAAAACAATGCTCCTCACACTGGAAATTATGAGTAGAGCTGACTGGACCCCAAACAAAATAATACCTGCCGGTATTATTATATAAAGCTGGCAGCAGGAAGGTTTTGTAACAACTGGTACCACCAATATGGATAAGAGTCTTCATATTCCTTCCTAGTATTTGTTGTTGATTTCTGTTTCTGCTGTTCAAAGTGTTACTCCTGCAAAATAGTGGCCATGATTTAAGGGATAGGGTCATCCTTTGGATGTTTAAGGGACATTTTTCCATGCCACTGCTGAATGGCCTGCACAGCTTGTGAAAATACCTTTTAAACCACATGAGAAACCTTTGGTTTAAAACATGTTCTTTGAAAATTCAGAAATATTCTGACCACCAGAAGATTGATTATTACTACATAAATATTTTGTCATCAACAAAAGGCGTACAGCCCCTTCCTGCACTAAAAGAAGGACCATCTGTTACTTTAGAGGACAGCAGTGCCTTACAATGATTTAAAACATCCCAGAAGTGTTTTAGAGTTGACCTCAATAACACTTCTGTACAAAGATTAAACATTAACTCCTTTGTTTATCCACTACCAATAATCTGAGCTTTAAGCCCTGTACATTTTTCTGTACTGGTCTCTGGCATGGTTACTCAAACCAAGAATTAACCTGGTAAAAATCCAACACTGCTCTTAATGATACCAGCAATATTATTTCCAGTATTCAAGTAGTGCATCTTGAAGGTATTTCCCTTCAAGATTTTTTCCGAAGTTTCCTATGTTGCATCAGGAGCAAAAACACTTTTGAGCTTCATGGTTTCTCCTCCTACCACTAACAGCTGAATCAACAGATTAAGCTTTTGGAAGAGGTCCACCTAATCCTCTTTAGTGCATAAAGGGTTACTACAGCTTATTCCCTTATTGACAGTATTTTATCTTAATGAAAAAAGACCCACAAATTTATTATGGCTGTTAAAACAACCAGGTGACAGTTTAGAATAATTTCCCCTCTATTTTTAACAATTCACTAAACAAGTAATGATGGGCCAGATCCTCTATTGAAAATACAGGTAGGGCCAGGAGTAGAAAACAACAGAAGTCTCTCTCCCTGTTGCACATGCCATGGATCCAAGCCTTCTGAGATCAGGCCATGGAAAGAACCATGTAAAGATTTTAGGGAAGAAGCTACAGCAGAGGGAGTAAAGGATACCTCAGAGAAGCACAGTGGGTTTCTGTGAAAGCCTTTACCTAAACAGGCAGAGTATAGACCAAGGAGCAACCCTGAAGTGGTAAATATTGCCTCAGTGGATGCTAGTAGCAAACACCAGCTTACAAACTTTCTGAAAAAGGCGCCTTCTACATAAAACTGGTAACATCCCTAAACTGACTGTAACCATCAATCTCTAGCTGTTTTTAACAGCAGACAACTTCCACAGCAATGTCTACTGCCCCACTCTCCAAACACCAAAGCCACGTGGCTATTTGTATTTCCCCTGACCTAAACGCAGCCCTGATTCATTACAACTGAGAATTTCAGAAGCACATAAATTACTGCTGAGCCTCCAATTCAGGCCAACTCCTTTTTATCACAGATGCACTCAGTTTCATTGTATGGTTAACTGAGAAACCTGAGGAAGTTTAGTCCAGTGGTATAATTTTTCCTCAGCTAGCGTCTTTCTTCCTAAAAACATGGGGAAATTGAAGAGGAGTTTGGGAAGGTCCTATGTTAATATTTCAAATTGCAGAACTGACTCAAATGTGGTGACGAAGATCAAAATAAGTTCGGGGATCTCACTTTGCTACAAAAGGGAAACAGTTCTAAGGAAACACTCGTAGAATTTACATAGCCTAGTTTCTTACTGTGTTCATGCTCTTCTTCTCTGAGCTAAAAATACAGTTAAGCTCAAGGGGCAGCCTGTCTCTTACTGAAGGCATTAATTTAGGTTTCTTTTCTCCACTCAGCTACCCATTTTCATCAGGCATGTAGGAACAGACTACCTTTGAGAACTCTAATCCTTGTCAAATTTGGGTGCAATTACAGAAATGGTTCAAGGTTACTTGGAGTGAGAGGGGAGAAATGGATGGGAGATGTCTAACAAACAGAACATATCATATATATGCCTTGTCTCTTAAGGAAGTCGGACTATAAAACCAATATTGAGGGTCAAGCACAGAGCGTAGTCTGAAGAGATACACAGATCCCAGAGAAAGAATACTATCAGCCAATCAAAGGCTGTATCAAGTTTGTTCCTTAGTGCTTATGTTCATGTAATTCTTTAGAGATTTGCTTTGTGACATTAGTTTGTAGGGGAAGCTGTATCATGCATAATGAAGCAATTTAGGACTTAAATATGTCTAAAATACTTGCACTAGATAAGAAATCATGATGGGGAACACATGGAAATTTTAAAAACCAAAAAAAAGGAAGACATAAAGAAGGTATTTCAAATACTTTTTCTTCATGTAAATTGAAAATACTTACCAGTTTGTAGCATATTGCAAATGCAAGTAGATAGGTTTCTTTGTTGAAAGATATACCTTGTTTTTTCATTTCTAACAGCACTTCCAAAGCACCTATCAAAAATACATTAGTGTTACTAACTTCACAAATTTAAGGCTGCACATTTAGTAACTGAAAAAAAAAAAATTTCAACCTGGTATGAGCTCAGTAAGTCTATTTCAAAATAAGAATGTAAACTGAAATCTGTTATTTTTTAAAAAATTAATACATTTCAAAAGGTTTAATTTAGGGTCAGATGGATGTAAATATTTCTTCCCAGCAAGGAGGTTTTCAATCTACATTAGCATTTCGCCTTACTGTTCTATTATTTTCATACAAATCTAAAACTAAATTCTAGATACTTGACAAAGCCACTCTCATTCTTCCTAACTGCCCAGAAAGCAAGCCTTTTAAACACATGATCAAAGCTTCCACCATTTTAGGCAAACTATCTAACAGCTCTTCAATAACGCACATGCTTTACTACATCACAACACTGGTTTGGTAAAAGTAACTGTATTTTTACAGTGGCTCGGTCTCAACTTTTAGGACAACCGCTAGACTTAGATTTGACAAATGTCAAGAGACCAAGTGCTGCATATTCAATAAATTTCAAATTTAATATTCAACAAATTCCAAATACTCCATACTCAATTTAAGATTTTCTCAGGGAAAGTCTTTTCATTCAGGTCAGATGATTCCTCTTTATTCTTAAAAAGGGCCAAAGCACTTCATTTGAAGCATCTGACTTATTGCAGTAGCCACTCTGCGTGGCCACACTAGTAAAACAAACCAAGAGGAGACTACGGTCTGGTTTTCCTATGAAAGGAAAAAGGGTACTCTTCCCTGCTCTGACGCAAATGCAGAACTGCCAAAAAAATCATTGAAGAACTTACTGTTCCAAAAACCATGTAAAACAAACTTTGAATTGAGAAAACAAAAAGCTATGGGAAATTACAAACCAAAGAGAAGTTAAGTCTTCAGAGAAGGGGGTTTAGGAAACAAGCCCCACCCTGGATAATCACAATTCTGTGCAACTGAGAATGGTAAGAATACCATTGGAAGTATGAAACAAATACAGCCTTCCATTTTTATTACACACTACAGGGCAGTTCATTCACATCTACACTGATTTACATGATGTTTGTTTGGCCTCCTAAAACCATAAACCAATCAGCAATATTCATCAAAAATATATATATTTATATACACACACGCACTTACAGTGAGAAGCATCCTCCTCAAAATGCATTTGCCTTAGCAAACACAGTACTTACTTTCAAAATGGCCCTTTTTAAACAACATAGTCATCAAAATATGGAATGATGTACTCTCTGAGAAAAAACCACGCAAATTCTGGAGAAGAAACATACAAATAGAGCAAGCGTAAAGAAAGTTAGGACAGTGAGCATTCTTACTGTGCACAGCATTTAGCAGGTCTTCCTACTGGAATAAGCCCCATCTTCACAAGTTCAACATTTAACACTCTAGGTTCCCTGACTGTCCCTCTGCCAAGTAACCTCTAAAATACTAGTGACTCAGTACGGTCAAAAGCTCATTAAAATTAAACAGAAATTTCCCAGAGATTCCCACTATCTTTTTTTTTAATGACAGATTGTGACCTCTAAGTTAATGCAAGCAGAAGTCACTGACTAATGGCAACTCCAAAATCTCAGCAGAAATCCGGCTTGCAGCTGATTAACAGTATCTTTGGGGTAAAGTACCACCACCATGAAACTGAAGGAATTTTTTGCTAATCACAATATCAAATGATGAACAGATCAGCACAAGGGCTTGAGTGATGACAAGCAGAGCAGCAGAAGAAAGAACAAGTACATTTTACATTTCACTTCAATCACACTGTGTGTTGGGAATAGCCAAATAAAATGACAGAGGTATTAAGTCTAAATTTATGCAGCACAGTCTGAAAAAGTGATACTGTACCTTACTATACCCATCAGTTACTAAGTCCTGCAAGTACTGCAGGATCTGTCTTAATGACATAGATCTCAATCAAAACAAAACAAAACAAAACAAAACCCACACATACTCTTACACATGCCTAATTTAAGAATAGTAGCCCAAGCAAGATTCCTCCCATTTCTGGCTAGGTGTTTCTCAGGCCTTAATGAATTAACATCATAGAGATGACTTTCCACTGGCCGCTAGAGATTTTTGAAGACACATTATTGCACAGAATCTTTTTAATTTGTTATACACTGGGCATGATTAATATCTTGTCATAATAGCATACATAGCATTTTACAGATGTTCAAAACCAAGTCCTTAAGTTTCTTCAGCACTAAAATGGCCAGGTTCCTGAGCTGATGAATACTATATCACCTCTACAGGGTTCAGAGGGAGTCTGAAGTACAGAGTAACATGATAAATCTGTTGGTGCAAATAACCCAAGGGATTTCAGAGGGCTACTACATAAAAACTCAGAAGCGTTCCTTTCCAAGAATGATCTAAATCAACACAGGATGCAGGAAAACATGCAACAGCTGTGTTCGTTTGAGGAATTATTTTCCAATCAATACTTTTTATTCAAATGATGCAATTATACAGAAATACAATAATAAAGTTATCAGTCAAACTAGTATTTAATGTTTCTTTTAATTACTGTTTTGCTATTTTTAAAATAAAAACCATGTAATCTGCATCCTTACATTAATGTCATAGACATCGTTGCTACTGCACAACATGTACTTCAAGTCTATGAGCTCATGCAAGGCTCATGCGTAGCATACCAATTACTTATACTGGACTAATAATAACAACAATATTTTCAAAATATATAGGGGAATTACCTCATCTTTGATAAGTTCTACTGCAGGTCTTTCAAGGTCCAGATCATAACATAGCCTCATAAAAAGGGGCCCAAACTTAAAATTATGTAAGGCTGTGATTCCATTCTGTTCATGGTACCTATTGGAAAGATTAAAAAAAAGTTAATCATACAGGGCATGGAATTTGTCAAGGCAAAACAGCTTTAAATAGACAGCAAGAACTGTATGTGGAATGACAGAGGCACACTTCTCTCTGCACCAGCCAATGACATTTAGTAACAGGAGATTAATTTATGGAAAAAATATTGTTTTGATCAAACTAATAAATTAACTAGTAATACGTAATCTCTTCCATTTCCAGTAAAGTAACCTGCATTGGATTAGTAATAGAATGGGTCTCTGCCACAAAAATTCCCAGCTACTTTACCTTCTATTCACAGAACAATAGCACAGGAAGTTGCAGCAGTCTATTTTAGCAGCAGTACCTGCTAAAATACCTCAACTTTTTCTCTCCTACACTAAAAAATAAATAAACAGATAAAAATAAAGTGGTTTACTTTTTTCTTTATAGCTCCTACACTGTAATTGCCGGGAAGGCTTTCATTCGCAAAACCTCCTGGCCTGCCACTGCTGGGTCCAGACCAGTTTATAACCAGGTGTGTACTGGCTGGAAAATGCCACTGAACACACCAACACACCACTACCTCTCAGCTGAGAGATGATGTTTCTGTGTGGCTCACCATTCATTCTGCATACAGTAGGACACCACTTTGCTCCCGTAGCTTGACTCTCCTTTGACCTGAGAGTCTCTGAAGAGTTGAAAGACGCAAAGTAAATGAAAATACAGCCGTAATTTAAGGTATTAACTATGCACATAGCCACTGAATTAGGGCAAGCCCTCAACTGCAGACAAAACCCGAGATGATGATCTAATATAAGCAAGAAAATAAAGACAGAAAAGAGTGTTACCTGGTTTGTTAAAAATACCTGTAAATAACTTTTCTGGCTAGTTCCACATCAGATGAAGTCTGACATAAATGCAGTAAATTTTTTAATTCATTTTTGAGAATCATTCCATTTTTCTTTAATTTTTCTTTAATACTTTTAAAATATGGATCTGAAAATAAAACACATTATACAGCAGTCTGCAGACAATTCCATTATCTGTGTTGCATACTTGGTACCTGAAACATGGAGATTCAATGAAGCAGAAAGCTTGTTTTTTTCACCAAGAAAAATGCACAAAGCTTCTCACAGACAAGCATGCCTAGGTGTCCCCACGAAGTCATGTCAGATTTGGAAAACCAAGAAGATGCTTATTGTGAACTTAACTTCATTGTGTATGTTATGGAATATATCAGGTAATACAAAAATTTTAAAGGGGAAGGAAGTTTTATAAGTCACATTTTCTGCCTTCTGTTCTTTTTTTAAAAAGCAAGCAAACAAAAACAAACCCACTCAGCATTCAAATGAGCATAAGAACTTCTACTCAACATTGTTCATACAGAAGATTTAAATTCCTTCACAACTGATGCAAACTCAGTCTCGTGCATAATCTATGTATTTGTATAAATAGTCATAAACTTAGAGTTGCTTCTCTCCCCTCCCCCCCCCAAAAAAAAAAAGAGGTTTCTCTATCCAGCACATTTTCCTACCACAAAGCAAGCATGTACCACCTGACAGTCCCATTCCTCTAATGCTGCTGTCCCCCATCTTGGGCAGGGAAGTGAACTTTTTTGTAGCAGTTGCTGGGTCACTGCTGTTTCCAAGCTAGTAACCTACTCAAGAGCTGCAAATTGAGCACCCCAGAGAACAACATATTCACCTACTGATGCGTATCTGTTGTTACATGCAAATACAAGTCCTTACTCAAGACTGAGATGCACTGCTGAATCCTGTGAAGTCAGAATAATGTGTAAGTATGCATATATAATGGTTGTGATGTGTTCAAAGGTGTGCAGAAATTTAAAAAACACCTGGGATCTGAACTATATTTGTAAAGAACACATAATAGTCATTATAACTACTGTAGGTAATGGTTTAACTGCTGTAGTTAATAGTATAACTATTATAGTTAATAGTTGCATTATAACTATAATAAATAATGGCTATTATATATTCTGTGTAACAGAATAGTTATTGCTGCTTTTTCCATTTCTAAACCAAGTTTATTACTTTTTTTCATCTTTCAAGTATTAGGTCTAAACACTGAGTACAGAAACATGCACATATACACACAAATAGGTGCTTAGCACATTGTTTTCATCAGTTCTGAGAGGCTACTATTTGTACAAAACAGAAACGTCAACTGTCACCCGTAAAGCCAAATATTTGGCTTCTACAAACCTGTTTTAGCAAGAGTGATTGACCCATGGCAATAAATACAATGTATCTCAACTACAGGATGAATAATCCCCAATATGAGTACCTCATCATCACAGCAAAATAAAACATTATGACTTGCCACTGCCCTATTTAAATTCTACTTTTACTTAATATAGAAAAACTAGAGGTTTCTCTAGTTTTCATGTTGAGGTTTCATGTTGACTTTACCTCCCTCTGTGTCCCAGAAAACTTATTTACATAAAACTAAATTTGATTATTTGTCTCTTCCTTGTCACACAAAAAACATTAAAATTAACTACATTCTTTGGAGCAATTGTCAATTTGTATCACTAGAACACCTGCACGTGATTAAACAGGTGCAGGAAATGGAGTTTTACCTAACTTTTCTCAAATATTAAGGACGGATTAATGTTTACATTTATGTTCCTTAAAGAATTTGTATACGCTTTAAGCAGCGTATACATAAAACCCCCATAAGAAGAAAATCCACCGATCAACCTCCTTCATTAGTTTGGAAAACCTGAATTTCTTTTTCATATTCTGAGTATGCATACGTCATCTGGAACTGTGTGTACAACTGAGAACTTACATTAGGTAAAAGGAAAAAAGTCTAAAACAATAAGCTAACTAAACTTACAGAGCGAGTTAAGAGAGAATTACTGGCATAGGCCTTCTCTGGATAGTTAAGTAGCTATTAGGCTTTGTATTAACTTTCTCTGCTAATGATATATATGAAGCAAGATTTGTACACTGAAACAGTATTTTCTATTAGACTGACAAAGTTGGAAAAGCAAGGACACAAACATTTCAGGTCTTATGTAAACACCTTGCATACTTGAAAGCTTCTCCACATTTTCCAACACAGCATAACTAATACTGTTTCATTCTACAAAGCCTCAGATCTTCCAATAATTTTAGCTACAAAAAATTTGCAAGAGGAAGATATAAATTGTTGCTTTAAATGGGGTCAATTGGTGTCATATTAATGACTTTGACTGTCTTGTTTCCTAGGACTCACACTAAAATTGAGAATGGTGACTACGAAATAAATACTAATACCTTTATTACCATGAACTTCATTTCTAATCGCCATTTTCATCTGCTGAAATTCTTGTAACTTTATATCATCTTCTGTTAGCAGATACCGCTTCCCTACCACAAGAAGAAAAGAGGAAGGTTGAGTTTTATGTCACACTGTCTGTTTTAATACTACCGAGCTTTGCATTTATGAATTACTGCTGTTCATTATTGTGTGATGCCAGACCACTGGCAGCATGACACTAAAAAAAGACGTTGCTCACGATACTGACAAAAGAACCCAAGCACTATGTCACAGCTCTCCAGAGTTAATGTGTAGAAGGATGAAGAAGTATATATTCATTGATGTGCAAAAGAAAAACTAGAGACACCACTCCTCTCCACGTAGCCAAGGTACAAGAGGATTCTGCACCAGATCCTTCTCCCCTTTCATGCTTTTATAATGACTTGTCATCTCTTTGTTCACCACAATTCACTAGTGGCACAGCTTCCTTTCCTCACATGTGCTGTCCCCGCTATTGTAGAATGCGTTGCTCTGAAAGCTCCAAATGCAGTAGGAAGGAAAAAACACAAAGCTTATTATTTGGATTGTAATAACACTCAGGAGTGTTCTGGTGCAGTACAGACATCAGAGATAACACAGTCATTGATTCTAGAATCTCAATATTAACTTTGGGTGCTGACCTCAACTGTACTGTGTTGTAAGCTCCTTTAAAAAAAGCATCATGCAAATGCTATTCGTGAAGTTTTTGCTGTTACAAAATCAGCTCTCCAGTAGATTTTTACTTGCAGCCAATGATTTTGTAACAGACATCCACTGTAATAGTTTACGTTGTCACAATCTAATGTTTTAAGTTTTTGGCTTCTTAAAGAATGATTCTAATCATGAAGGGACAAGAGCAAGTATTGACCTAAGTTAGGTTATTTATTCTCCTTCTGCCTTTCCCTAGCAAAATGTAACAGGCCATGCAAATAAAAACACTAGTTTTCTATGCAAGCAAAGCATGCTAATGACACACTTCCTAAAATCTGAAGAAAAAAATAATCCATTAAATGGCACCTTTAGCCATTAAATTTAATGGAAACAGTTCTAACGGGTAAACAAATACACTTTATCCAGCATAAAAYTGGCCGGGACTACCCTGCCATTTACTTTCCACAGACGTTCTCAGCTGGTCTAACACTGAAAGACCATGCCTGTTCTGGGCCTCTCCAGAGCTGATGCAGGAATCATGCCAGTGCCTGGGATGGGACAAGTGCACCACACCACATGGATACTCAGCGGTCACAGGCAGTGCCAGCAGAGAGCTTGGGGCAGCAGAATTTTACCCTTCTTGAATTTAATTTGCTGAATTCTACTGCTTCTTTAAATTCATACCTTACAATGTTATAGAAACAAAGCAGTGCAAAACCAAATAAGAGGGCCTCCAAGGAAAAAGGAGGGAGATTGATACGATGGCTGGCGTGCACAGGTGGTGCAGGCCATCCCGGAGAACTTAACCAACCATCCTGCTTTACCTCAGATGTGCCACAACCCTCTAAAAGGAAGGCCAGTGAAGAGCTGTGGGCAGACCACCACGCAGGGGGGATCTTCATGTCTCTGAGGGGTCTAACAGAGCTGTAAACTGAGCGAAACCTCCACCGACGCTGGTGCAGCCTGCCAGGAGCCATGACAGGGCCTGTGCTGGGGAGCCCTCTGCCATACACCTCCTTTCCACGTACCCCCGTTTTGTCTCTGGGCAAGGGAGCACCTTCGAAAGCCCTCTGAAGCCCAGGCGCGGTGGTGGTGGTGGCGACAGCCAGGGGTCTGGATAACGTTGTCATCCTCCCGGAATAAATACGCATTCATGAAGCTGCATGTTCATTTTTTTTTTAGTGACTCGTATCCAGCCAGTGGCAAGCACGGGGTAAATGGAGTAACGTTGCTGCCAACCCTCCCCGCGCGATAACTATGCGGCACCAGCTCGGCCTGCCCACCGCAGCACAAACGGGCCCGCTTTGAAGCCCAGCGGGAGCCCCTCGGCGATCCCCACCACAGCCCGAGTCGAGAGGGGCATCCCCGCAGGAACTACAACTCCCGTCAGGAACATGGCTCGCGGCGGTCCCCGGGCCTGCCGGGAGTTGTAGTACTCCGGTCGGCGCCCCAGTCGGCGGGCCGCCCAGGGCCCCGGCCGGCCACCCCGCCGCCGAGCCCCCGCCACGCAGCCCGTGGTACCTCCAGGCGAGCAGCCCCAGCAGCCCGAGGCGGGCGGGCGAACCGCCGAGCGCCGCACCGCCTCCCGCACCACCCGCTGGGAGCCGCCAGCAAGCACCGCCGCCATCTTGCGCCCGGGCCTGCCGGCGGCGGCCGGGGGCGGGGCGGTCGCAGGCCTGCGCCGCGCCGCCGCTCGCCTCCTCTCTCGGCGTCATGGCCGCCTCCGTGCTCAGGCGAGGCGTGCTCTGGAGCGGGCGGGCGCTCGGCGCTGCGGCAGGTCGGTCGTCCGTTGGCAGGCGGCAGCGGGGCTCGCTGCGGCAGTGGGGCGGCGGTAAGGGGGCGCGCTGGGGGATGCGCAGGCTGGGCTGGGCCGGGCCCCGCGGGCCGGGTCGTAGCGGGATGGGCTCTTGAGTCGCCGTGGTTGCCGCTGGCTGCGGTGGCCGCCGCCGTGGGGAGCATGAGCAGGGACGGGGTGCTGCGGGGGGACTTTCCCTTCACATTTATACATACATATATAAAATTGGGGACAGCTCTGAGAACGGCGTATCGCTAGCATGCGGTGCGGGAGAGTATTCTTAATCGGTTTTTTAATAGATATTCCACCTTGCCGATTTCATAGCTTGGTATCTTAGGACATGCCTTTTTGGGTCACGGGTAGCGACACGGAGTTGTATGGAGGCCGCCAAACCCGCGGCAGTAAGTGTTTAGCAAAACCTCATAACTCAGGTGGCAGAAGCACAACCAGGACAGATGTTTCTGAAAAGCCACCTTTCCAAAAATCCTGACCTTTGGGAAGAACTGGACTCAGTAATGTTTACTTAAAGTGTGGTGACGTTGGGTAGCTTTATTGTGGCTTTTCAGTTTCCCCAAGCATAAATTTCTCTGTGCTGCTTCCTGGTAACTAGATGCCCATGTCTCAAAAACGCCGCCCTTTCCCCTGGCACTGGAGCCGCTCAGCAGTGAACCGCCGTGAAGAGCTCAAGCCTGACCTCCCGCTTACCTGAGCAAAGCGCTGTCATACGCCCAGTTGCTTGTGCTATAGAAAACAGCTTTGTAAACCCCCATGCTTGCTAGTGGCATCCTTAGCTGTGAATGAGCATACAGAATTTTATCATAAAAAAACCCCAAACAACCCAGATCTTTTGTTTGCCTCTTTTATCAACTTAATGAAAAATAACTTTAAATGAACACCCACCAACCAAACAAAAATACCTCTTTTTCTTATTTTCTAACTGTTTGGTAAAGCGTTGTACATATTCTCATATTCTGGCATTCTGTGTACCAGGTCTTTTTGACAAAAATTTGCAAAGATGTTCAGAACTGGATGGGTGTGTATAATTGCATGTCATAAGGAGGGTACAGAGAAAAATACCCAAGAATAACAAACTTTTAGTGGTAGCAGATAGATTTCCAGATAAAGACTTTAAGGTAGTTGCTAAGGGTTCTGTGTAGCACAGTAATGTCTGTTTTTAAAATACTTCATGTTTCTTAACATTAATTTCTGCAACCTTCTGCATGTATTTCTATATCTTCCTTCAACAAATTTTATGCAGATGTTCCTCATGCATCTTCAAGGCCTCATCGTCTGTGAGTGATGCACAAACATGGTTTGTTCTTCCAACTGAAGCGTTTTCCACTTTGTTTCAAAAGCTAGAACAGTGTCTTGACCAGATTTCAAACATGGTACAAAGAGTATTTGGAAAAAAATTTCAAAAACGTTTGAGTGAACTCTGCAGTTCGCAGGAGATGCAAGAAAGGAAGATGATAAAAAATGGAATATTTCCAGATGAACATCTACCTTTTATTTCTAGTGAGACAAGTCTTTACGGGGGGGGAAAAATAACCATCCAACAACAACAGAAAAACTTTTTTGTGCATATTCATCTTTTTTGCTTATGCTTTTCTGCCTACATTTAGCTAATTGCTAGCATTCGATGAAAAAGGTCTGTGTGCACAAAGAAGCTATCCTATATTGTTGTTTGGCATTTTTTCTACCTTGAGAAATTTATCATTTTCTTAAATACAGAGTTCAGGTTTGGGAAGATGTGTTTCATGCTGAAAAAAACTTTTAGGGGAAAGCTTTTCTATTTTAAAAATGACAAGGTAATGACTCATCTGCATACAAGGCATCTGAACTGTTACGGTACCTGCTGCTGACAGCTGTGTCATAAGGACAGTTTAATGCATCCAACTCAGTAAATGTGACAGAAAAAGGTGATACCAATAAAAGTGTTAGTTTGTTTAGAGATGTCTAAGCAACCTGGCTTACGTAGTGATTCTTTTCTTCATTAGGTAGAAGATCYCTTCTTTCTGCGGCCTATGTGGACAGCTCAAAATGGGAAAAGAGGCAAAAAGAGGAGCATAACCTCGGTGAGAAAAGTTTGTTTCTTTTCTCCACTTTGACTAATTAATTGCAACCTCAACTCATTTTAGACTAGCTCATCATCTATAAATACTTCAAAATAAAAAAATGTGTGGAGCAACATGCTTCTGAGGTTCTATGTCAAAATCTGCTCATGGTGTTAAAAATCTGTCATATATATTCAAAGCTATAATGCAGAAACAAGTTATAATTTGCCCGTTTAATTAATGTTTGGTTTCTACAAGCTGATTTTTTTTCTTTCACAAAATCCAAATCTTTTATGAATGTCATAGTTTTGTGTCTGACAGTTAAGACTGTCTCTGAGTGTCCTCTTCATTGACATTGTTTTAATGGTAATGCAGTACGAAGGAAGACCTATTCCGTAAGTATTACAGGGCATTCCTGTTTAAAAACATTTTTTTAAAAGAATGTTTTCCTCAGAGTTTTGCAGGAGGGAAAGTTAAATTTCTTGTTGACATTTTAGATTTTTGTTTTGGGGAAGAATGAACCTAAATTTTTATTTCTGAGAAGTTGTACATTAAACTGTATCTGCTATGGTACTGAGATCTCTTGTGCGAATTTCATAGCTAAATTCTTTGCCTAGATTACATTTGAATTGACATTCCACCATCTTTTTGGTGACTATGCTGAATAGCATCATGCAAAACATTTTTCCATGCTAAAGATAAATATGCATTATTTTGTACCATGAATGTTTTGGAGACCCCTTAATGCATAATCTTTGTCTTCCATTTTTCATTCCTGGGCCCCTGGACTGTGTTTGTTAATTGTAACACAGATTACGAGGCTGAAAGAAGAATCAGCAGGTGAAATTCAAGGGCTGTTGTCAGGCAGGAAGACAGACAAAATGATCAGCGTAATGTTTTTTATGCACTAATTTGTTTCTGTTACTTGCCTATAAACAGCTAGGTTGGTATCGTCAACATGTTTTACTGTACATGGGCCAGTAACAGCCGGTGGGTGCTCATGACAGTAGCTTGGATCCTACAGAGACTGTTAATACCTTGTAACCCTTTACTGTCAATGGGACTGCTCATGCAGTGTTTTTTGGGCTGGAGCCACAGACTGGTGCCCTGGGATGCATTTGAACCAGTCACCTCCAGACGAAAAAGTGTTCTTATTTTGACAAACGTCATAGGCAATAGAATTCCACTATAGAAGAAAACGTTGTGCAAATGCTGGTACAGTCCATGTTTGGCTTTCTCTGGGCCTGGCAAGACCTTTCGTGACTGTTTGGCAAGCACAGTTCTTGCTGCTGCTCTGCCGATGATCTTGATCTAAAGCAGATGTCTGTTCCATGCTTTTCAAAGAGCTCTTTGCATTCTCATTTTGTGTTCACAGAAAAGAGAAAACAAGTTAACACGGTGTCAGCTGTATTAGCATTTTCAAAGAGGAGACAGCCCTGCAGACGTCTGCTCTGTAGCTGTCAGTTGTACGGCTGCACATACAATTTTGTATGTAGTAACTGGTGATTGTAGCTAGAGTGAATTCCTTGTGTTGAGGACATGCTCTTTTATTTGTGTATTTCAAACACTGTTTCAGAACTGTTATTCTGCAAAACTATGTTGTGAGAATACATTTAAAGGAAAAAGAAGTATTTCTGATTTAAAGTCAGTTCCATTTCTCTCCTGCAGTGATGTGGTGCCATCCCAGACTCAAACTCATTTACTATGTCCATATAAGATATGCTTTATTCTCCATAGTCTCAATTTAGCATTCCAAGCATGAATGAGTTTAGCAAACTTCAGTACTGAAAAAAGGGTGGGAAAGAACAAGGCTGTATTTTGTGTACAGAAGCACAAAAAGGTAGGAATTGAAAATGTGTTAATTTGGAATTTACAAACTGCTTGCTGATAGGAAAATACCTGTCTAGAAGTAATTTGGACTCCACTTACTGAAAATGAGATATCAAGGGGACAGGAGGCATGGCTGGACTTAGATTCTCCAATGTTTCAGTTGGTTCATCACTAACAAGGGTAAAATTAAATGACAGTAAGCATCTTGGTGAGAAGAATAGCATTTACCAGAATCCCAGGGGATGGCAGAATCCAGGTGAGATAGGAAATGTCTTTTTTTTTTTTTGTTAGAAAAACTCATGGTACCCAAAAATGGCTCATCCACAACACCAGGTGGCAGTGCTGCCTTTACAGACTTGAATAATTTCCATTGAAGCCTTCTTCAGTACAAAGCTGTAGTTCTTTCCAGAAGCTGTTAGGGATGTGGGAATAATGAGAAATGTGAAACATATACATTTGTAAGGCAAAGTACTTGCCTCAGTCTTCCTTTGTATTTTAACTGGGTCTTTAAAGTAAATCAAGGCTTTCTTTATATAGAAAACAAAATGTTAGTGTGTGAGTTAAGGTATTAGCTCTGCCTATCATTCCCAGGACAGGTAAACTTTGCATCACAGTTGTATCTGCTTTCCCGTTGCTGCCACATCATTGGTGTTCAACCCTGTCCTGGATGGACCACTTCTAAGAATAGAAGTTCATGTTTCAGCTAAGAATCAAATAGTGACCTTACGTGGTGGCCAAATGTGCCACTTGTTGATGTGGTTACGTGCTGTGGATAGGTACATACTGCGAATCAGACTGAAACTCTGTTGATTTCCTAGGCCACCAAACTGTGTTAGAAGGTGAGGGTCAATATTTTCCCAGTCATTGTCCTGAATCACCCTGTTGCAGGCAGCAAAACATTGAGTTTGTATGAACAAATGAAAATAAAAGTGAACATGAAGTCTCAGATACCAATATTCTAGAGACAACTATGAAGTCATGTCCAGAAGTTAAATGACTTCAGCTCAGACTTACGGTTTGTTTTGTCAATTTGTTTAAATCCATGAGATTCTGCAGTATGCAGAAATATGTTTCTAGAGAAATTGAAGTTTTTTAAAAGTTCATCTTGTAGAAATGTATTTTCAGGCAATGTGTATGAGAGATTATATATACTAGTGTCCTCTTTGGTAATGACTATCAGATAAAAGCACTTGCAACACATATCTGTTAGAATGTACATAGAATTTTGACAGTTGGCTTAGTATGTTTAGGCAAGGATCTAGCCAGTTCTTAGTTCCTGACAAGTTGACTTGGCCGCAGCATCTGTTCTTTCTAACTTCTAGCACTACGGGGAATGCCGCAAAGTCTTTACCTACGTGCTCCGTCATGACCTTTGTGAGTGCTGGAGAGATGGGTAATAGAGAGTCAAATACAGACACTTCTTGTAAGGATATTCCCACAGAAATTTCTTTACCATTAAAAAAGTTGATCTGCTGTTTTAGTGGTTATCTGGTATAGCACAGCCCACATCAGCTCAGCATCCTGTGTTATATTTTGTAGGAGCTGATACTTGGCTCAGTAACTTTGCCCCAGATTCCCTTTACTTTCGTGGTCATGAAATGCTTGCTTTCCCTCAGCCAGAGATAAATGCTCCGTTTGTGTTTTGAAGAACACCTTAAAGTGCCTCAGGAAGGAAGGTGTTACGTAAACAGGAAATACTGCTCTGTGGCAGACAGCAGCATTGTCCAGGCTAAGAGTCAACCATTTTATTCCAAACCAATGCACTATCATTTTAACGCGGCAAAAATCTTTGCACGTGTTGTAATTTGAGAGGGCACCTATAAGGTCAGAGTACTATTGAATGCCCTTCGTACTGTTAGAACGGTATACCCCTCAGTATTCACCGGTGGTGCAGGTGTGTTTTTAAAATGATGAATAGCGATATCACTTGTTTTGTGGACAGAACATACATGGACTTCATCCCTCGGAGACACAGTATGTTACTGGTGCAATGCTGCTTCCTGCCCCTGACAACTTTGCCAGAGTGGAAGGCTTAGTCGATTCTGATGTGGTGCTGCAAGTTGTGCTCACCTCACATTTCATTGATGGGTGTGGAGGTCAGATGACCTTTTTGGGAAATGAATTGTAAAATGAGCCAATCCATCAGCTCTTGAAGGATGGCCAATGGGACTAATTGAGAGGTGTCAAAGGAGAGGCTGGTTTAGTAACAGTTGCAGTCTTGGGATGCAAAGGATGAAGCAAGGTGCTCATGGTGCAGAGGGAGTATGTTGGATTCCTGGTCATGGAAGATGGAGGAGAATAGAAAGAAAGAGTATGATTGAAGTCTCTAAATTTTATAGATTGGATATCATCAGTTCATGTCTCAGCTAAGAATCAAACAGCTGACACTAAGCGTACAATAAACACCTACTCTTCCTGAGTAATCATTATTTTCCAGGAACAGTACAAAACTAAAACTCCAAATTAAATTAATTTAACTTCCAATTTAATTAATTAAATGCAATGATTGGCTACCTGTTCAACAGTCACAAGCTTGAAGTTCCTGTATGGTCAAATTGATATTGTTATATGGCTGCTGGAGCAGAATGCTATAAAGTTAATAAGATACTGGCACAGTTCCCAGTTTGATTAACAGGATTTCTTTGGATTGCTGTTTGTGACCATAGGGTTTATCAATATAGTACTGCTTGTTTCTATGTCTCATTGTTTTACCATAAAATAAAAGGACAAAGCCATGCCAAAAGCACTGTCCAGCGTATGCTAAGCTTGAAAGCAACTGTGAATTTTAAGGACATCTGCTCAGTTTTTTTTAGAGGAGTTGTATTTGTTACACTAATTTCATCCAACATATTATAGGGTAATTTGCTCCCCCCGCTCCCCCCTTCTTTCTAATAAGTTAAAATTATCATGTTGAGAACCTTTCCATGTATTATTTTCTATTAAAGTATTTAACAATAATTCAAAGTATTGTTCTCATACAACTTCAAAATGAGATGTTAACAAGGAACCAGAATTTGATTTCATGGACAGAGGTTCTATTATAGGTTATATGATGGCTCTGCAGATTTTCCTGTAATGCCAGTCGATTAAACATACTCTTTTTCTGTTTTCTCCAGCTGACTTAGCCCACTTAATGGACAGAACCTATGAAAGAAAGCTGCCTGTCAGCTCTTTGACAATAGCCCGGGTAAGGAAATAAATCCCAATCATAAAGTGATGGAAATGACAGTGGAATGCTTATGAAATCAAGTGAGCAGAGGGGATAAATGATAACACCTTTGCTGGGAGTTCTGGGATGGTAAATGTCTTGTTATACTGTTAAATGGGTGTGTAAAGCTGTTTTATTGTTACTTTGTACTCATTAGTTAGTACCTGGACTGTAAGGTCTTCAAAACAAATAGTTTTTTTTCCTCGGTAAAATCGGGCGTCACTGTTACTGGGCTATGTATTTCCATAATGTATGTTCCCTGCCTTCCTGTGGTTTCTGTCTTAGTGAGGGCTTTGACGCCCCCTCAGGCACTTTGTAAGAACCCAGGCTGCGAAGGGAACAAGGGGACGCAATGAATTAGCACACTGCCTGTCTGCGTGCATCTTCCTCCGCTTCAGGCTCCTTTCAGAGTGAGGCGGCGGTGGGTACATTTTGCCTCTATAGTTTTCTTTCCTTGCCTCAGCAGTCTGAGGCGGGACAAATGCTGGCAGGGTGGGGTAAGTGAAGCCATACTGGAATTAGTAACCAGTTCCATGCTCTGGATGGGTTAATCTGGGGAGGGGGAGTGAAGGCAGAGATGTGAGATGTGGTTTTAAGTTCGCTGTGTAAGTGAGTGTTTGTACTAAAGAAGGAGAATAAATATGTCACCTGTTTAGAGCAAAACAAAACAAGCAAACAAACAAACTCCAGTCTTCAAAATTATCCAAAAAAGCTGAGTCACTACCCTGGTATCTCAGTAACACCACTAATTAGGATCATTGGGATCACTAACTGAGGAGTCACAGAACATTTTATACAGTTACAAGATCAAGAATTTATACAGATCAAGCATTCTTGATCATTGCTTCTGAGACAGTGTCCATGGGAAAAATGGGTGTTCTTCTCCCTTTTATTACTTGATCAGCTTTATTCCTTTCCTTCACGTTCCTGCTTTGGGCTGACCTCTACCCTGGAGAAGTGGCATTTCCAGATCGCCAGACAGCCCCACTTTCCAATACCTGGAGCTCACATCAGCTTCTTATTTTCTAAAATGTAAATAAAGCGCACAGGCATGCTATTGCCACACTCAGAAGATGAGACCTACATGTATACAGCATGCAAAGAGAGTTAACAAACTGGAGAGCAAGTACCAGTCAGCTGAAACTATTATTTTTAGCTTATGCTTAGGATAAAGAGAAGTACTGACCTTGAGAAGGTGTTTATATATTCTGAGCTAAAGGTGTTATTTTGGGAAGATTCTAGAGTGTTCCAGCATCTTTATGCTTATCTTAGTAAAACCTACAGGAAAATAGGATTCACTGTTACCGTAAGACAAAGCCTGTTTGAAAACTTGGCTTTTATTTAAATAGTTGATTTATTTGAATAGTTGGTAGCACTGGCAATTTTGGAAGTCTGCCTGGAGTAGACAAGGTTTTAAATGAGAGGAAAATTGTGCTTTACAGCATGGTGGGGTGATTTTTTTCTTACCGTTATTTATGTGTGTGGTGAAATACAAAATGCTGTTGCCCCTGTCCTTCAGAATTTGTAGTATGAGTAGGCACAATAGACAAATGTTAGGGAAAATAATAATTTTTAGAAAGAGAAGTAAGGCATTTCCAGACTCAGTCAAAATTGGGGAAAAAAAAAGAAGTAAGGAACTGAATGTATTTTCAAATTAAAGGATGTGATTAAAGAGCAAAAAATTCAGAGAGGAGCAGCAAAAATTTGGGGTACTGACATAATTCTCAGATGGTCTCCATGTTTACAAGGTGTATAACGTTTCTTAGAGGTCAGGAGGGGAGTTGTCTCAGTTTAAAAAGATTTGACTTTTAGCAGTCTCGAAGAAACCTGAGTAGGAGCAAGCAAAAACTTGAAGACCTCCAGCACTGTCAGACACCTAAATATGCCAAACAAATTTATTTTGTTTATTGAAGTTGCATGTTCTTCTGCTATGCTTTGTGAGTGCTCCCTCTGAAGCTTTTATTTCTTATTTTTTAATCAGTTTGTTGACAACATTTCTTCACGAGAGGAAGTGGATCAAGCTGAATATTACCTTTACAAGTAAGCATCTTTTCCCCCCAACATGAACTTTGAAACGTACAAATAAATACCATGAAGTCTTGCCCTTTTAAGACTCTGACCCTTTCCAGCTTACTGGCTTTGATTTCTCTTTTGCAAAATATGTGTGTCTACTTGTCTTACAACTCACAGCTAAGGGCCTTCTTGGTAACTACTCCTTTGTTATGGCGGCCCTTCTTCTGGGCCTCTGGCATTGACTCCTGTCAAGCATATTAGTCTGAGCCACTGAACAGCTAATACAACCTCCAGCTATGATTTACATTAGAGATGCTGAAATTACAAGGAATTATGTTTGTTTACAGTTTTTCCTTCTGATAGTTTTTTATTCTTTAAGTCATAATTTAACTGAATTGGTTATACATATATTTGCATGTGTAAGTGTAGGACTCAAGGAAGCTTGTTTCCTTAGAATGAAGAGAAATGAGAACGGGCATGCTGTGATAATGATCAAGTCAGCAAGGCTAAATAAAGTATAGTTTTGGGTTTTACCCCCTTAGTACTTTATGTTCCCCAGATAGGCTGTATAGTTCACCTTATGCATGGGTTGTTAGGGTTTTCTGCAACTATTTTTGTGTTGAGTGAAGCACTTTTCTACTAGTGTCAGGTTAAATGCTTGCTTGCTTCAGGTCAATACAGCTCAATATCGACTTTGAGGGCAGTGATTCTTGCTGATCACTAAAATAAATTTGTTATTTTATGGGTGGTTGCACACACATTTTGAGAGCTAGGTTTCCTGATGGAGAAAGTAACTCATCCTGTCAAAGTGCATGAGGAAGCATCTTTACAAATAATGTCAGGTATTATTTGTAAATAATAATAATTATTATTTTAATGAAGAAGTTTACTGGATGGCTGTTTTAAGTATATCCATAGCTGTAAGTGCATGACTGCATTAGATGTCAGATCTCTGTGATTCTCTGGTACTACTGCGGCAGTAGTACCAGAGAATCAAGATTCTGATCCAGATTCTTCTGATCAAGATTTCATTAGTCCTGTCAGTATCTGTGGTCAGAAATCAGTTTTCCATCAGTTTTCCATCAGTTTTCCAGGTGAGATGACAACAGCAGAAAGTAAAGCCAGTTTAAGGCAAGCCCTTGTTTTTGTTTTACAGATGTGGTATTAGTACCTTTTGCTAACATTCTTGAAGATTGTAACGTACGTTGTGCCACACAGACTTAAGTTCTCTCTGGTGATGTCGGGTCCTGTAGGATAAGGGATGCCAAGAGACCTTTGAATGCCCTGATACCAAGAGGAAAGTGTGACAGTTTAATTGCTGAATCTCAGAATGGTACAGATAAAATCCAGACAGTCAGAGTGAGATGTTCATGTGTAATGTATCTTCGTTGGTTCTTCTTGAAAACAAGAGGTGTGGGGAGAGTGACAAAAAATTAGAAGCATAGAAAACATTCCATAGTAAGAGGGAGAGAATAGAGTGGGAATCTCTAACATGTAAGTATCCTCCCCACTTTTCATCTGTGCCTGGTTAGTACATCACTTTAAAATACAGGGTTTTTATCCTTAAAAACACATTCTAAAGGGAAGATTTGCAGTTCAAAAATAATTACAGTTATTTACTGTTTCTCTAAGAAATAATTCTCCTGGAGCTGGTGAGAGTGTAGTTATGCGCACATCAAATATGATCATTTGTAATTGATACAGATTTTAGTAGTCTGTGCAGACAGAATAGAGAGGTACTGATGTGTCACATGGCTTGTCAGACATGCTTTGGTTGGAATTTTTCTTGTGTGTGTCCTTGTAATGCTGTTTTGTTTTGGTGTTGCAAAATGCTTAGTCTTTTGGTGATGTCAGCATCAGTTTTCCAGGAGACTTCATTCCAGCATGATCCATGAAACTATTCTCAAAATGCATTTATATTCAGGTAGTGAAACAGTGTAGAGGGGTCTGTAATTCATGTGAAAATGTAAGAATTCCAATTATAACATCAGCTTCCCTTTCAAATGAAAATAAGCGTGCTAGCTTCAGGAAATAGGAGATGTGGTTGGTATCTGCAAGGCCCCTTTTATTGTTCTTTACATTTTGCACTTAGGCTGCAGTTCAAATGAAGGACGTGTTTATAAAGATATCTCATTGCAGCTGGGAGGATGTTTGACACAGAAAAAGTCCTGCAAAAGTGGCCACACTGTGAGACATAAAGGAGGTGGTAGAGAGGGAGAGTTAAAAAACAGAGAAGCTTTGACAAGAAATCTCTTTTTCTGGCTTAATGAGAAACAGTTCACAGCACAATTTTTGTACTTTATATAAGGAGAGTAAGCTTCTAAAAAAGAGGAAGGCAGTATCAGCCAAAAGCTTTTTTGTATCTTCTAAGGTATACAAATCCATTGTGAGCAAATGGCATGTACATGGCCTGGTAAGTTGGCTGTATGTGCATTTGCCTGAACATAAATTAAGCAGAATGCTCCCAGAGTCCTGTGTTTTTCCCCTTAGCTGCTTGTAGGATATAAGGGGGAGATTTTGATGTCTCTCCCTAATATTGCGTGCCTCTGTCAATCTGAGGTGAAGTGTAGTCAGTTCCAAGGTCCCTACAAGGTTGTAAGATGTTCCTGGTACAAAAGGGTAAACTGTGCCTCTGGGAAGAATAGGGGGGAATTAAATGGCATTTCCATGCTTGGCGTGTGGGGTTTTCCTGAAGATGGGAGTGCCAGAACTTGTAATTGTAAGCTTTGTAGACTGGAGTCTTTCCTTGTAGTGTGTCAGGCAGAACATAGTTTCAAAAAGTAGTATTCTGGAGCATTACCCTAATGCAATTAGGGTCCCGAAATACAATATACTTATTAGATTTAGACCTGTTTCAACTTTCCATCCTTTTAAAGCAGTGGATCTCCAGCCATACTGTCTTCACAGAGTATCTTGAGCTCTCAAAAATAGCTGTGTGGAAACTGCTACGCTACATTGTGGAACATGTCAGTAAGATGGTAAAGGCCATTTTGAGGCATGACATCATCTGCTTTCAGTGCACCTCTTTTTGTTCTCTTCTGAATACCTCCCCCCTCTGTTAACTGTCAGACTTTAAAAAATCCTTTCAGCTCCTAGAATCCCAGCAGAAATTCTAATCAGAATGCAGAGCACTTTCATCCAGATCAAAGACCTGCAGTTCGCCTTACTTTGTCCTGTCTCTCTGAGATGTCACTATTTCTCACGTCAGGGTGTTTTTCGTATGATAGAAGCATTAGCATAATGGAGAGAGGTTTTGTGGTGAGGTAACTCTGCTAATTCTGTATATAGGTTTTATGCCAACAAAGATTTTCAATGTGTTTGAAAGCAATTGTGGAAGTTTTGTGTTGAGATTCCTCAGGAGGATTTTTAATTGCATTAAACCTATGACCCACTGTGTAGAAAAAAGTATATACACTGTCTGTAAAATGTAAATGTTTGTGTGTGCATGTACTCTGCAAATTCTTGCACAATCTACCTAGATTTTTTCATTGCCCTTCCTTGATTGATAATTGTTTTTTTGGAAATGGAGTTATTTCTGCAGATTTCAGGATTGATTACCTGGGATCAGTACTTGATTATAAGCACAAAATGGGACAATAGCAAACTATTAGAAGTTATTCTTAGCTATGCTGCTATATCTTTCATGGTAGCAAGTTACAGTTTTGAGGCCTGATTTCAGCCATTAAATCATTTTGGGACTCCATATGTATGAAATTGTGCTTATTCCTTGCGATGCCAGTGTATCGGTAGTTAGTCCAACATCACATGCAAAATTAAGTTTCACCTGCACTGTCTATATCTGCATTTCTGTTCTGTGGGTGCAGAAGTTGCAGGTTTTGATACTTTCATGCCAATCGAACAGTTTAGTGTCTGAAAACATTCAGTTACTCTGAAGTATTGCTTGTAATAAATGATGACAATGGACCAAAAAAAAATTTTACTCCTGAAATATACTTTGCATGGCATTCATTCCCACTAATATGATATTTTGTTTCTGTATATAAATCTACAGGATGTAATGAATACCATTAACCTGTTCCAGCACAAATAGAAAAAGGAGAAGAGATGTAGACACAATCCTACAACATATTTAATTCTTCCTTTGAGATGTTTTCATTGTCCTAAGGCTGTAGCTGACATAGACTTCATCAGTTCATCAGGTCTTGGCTTTCACTCCCTCAAGAGAAATATGTGGGTGAAAAAAACCCAGAGATATAAAAATAAGTGAGTCCGAAATATCTGCCTRTTATTCAAGTTATGCAGCAGTTATGTTTTGAAATGAAATTGAGAAGTGGTGGAAGCATCTGAGAGAAAAATACACTTCGTAGCCAGAATGGTGTGTTTTACCAGTTTGGACACCTGCCTCAGCTGAGTGATCCAAAATAACTTCATTTGCAAAAGATCGGCAGGTTGGGAGACAAAAGAAAGGGAAGCACCGGAGAGAATTACCTCGTTAGAATGTTCCAGTAATTTCCACGTGAATGGCAGAAACACCTGTGTTTAATGTTATTGCATTATGGTAACCAGTGTGTGATGCCGCTTCATGGGATGAACTGTTGGCCACCATCCAAGCCAGTGCTGTCAGATGTAAGCGTTCTGGTCTTAGAGACTCCATTGCTCTTCTGGCTCCAGCATTCACTCATATCTGCACAGATGGGCACATGTGCTTAGTCTCTCTGTCATCTTCCACAATTTCTCTGTTGTCATTGTCTGTCCATGGTTTGTCAGAGTCTGAGTTATAGAAATCTTTGGAGAAAATAACTAGCAACTACATTTCAGAACTCAGAGCCAAATTTCAGCAAGCCTAATCCTGTAACCACATCTCATTCAAGTACATGTGCTCAGGCAGTGTAACTGTGCTGTAAAGTGGGGGAGAACCATCAATAAATATATAACACTGAAAAGCGTTCAGAAAGGTCGCTTCCTGTAACACAGGCCTTTGCAGTCATCTGCTTTTCGTAGTTCATCTGTCCTTTTGTATACGCTTTCCTTTAAGCATGGCAGAAGCTGGACAAGAATTTTCTAGGTGCTGCATATAAAAGCAGAAAAAGTTGGAAGACTTTTCCTTCAACGCTAATCTTTTCTTTTTTTCGTGTTGCCAACACCAAAGGGATTAGTGTTTGGGTTTTAAAAACCTTTCTATGTAAAACAAGGCAAAAAGAAAGATTTTTCTACAAACAGAATGCATACTTCAACCTTAGGCGGTACCTCCCCCCCCATATTTCTGGAGTAGGTAGAAAGATAAAACCAGTCAAGATTCAGAAATGGGAAGAACTGACTCAGTCCACACCCCATGTAGATAATTTTTTCATTTAGTATTGGCTTTCATTACTATGAAAGAAAAAACAGAAGAAAAAACAGAAGAAAAAAGCATATAAAGCTATTGTTTCTGTTGAGTTCCCTCTCTTACAGCTTTCCTAAGTAGTGTTAAAAGTACAGCAATCTTCTCCCTTTAAGCAATGTTGAAGATGGCAACTACTAAGATAAAACCCTGAATTTTTATTAGGCTTACAACTATCCCCAGAGCTGCCGTGATCCCTTCTTTGGGAACTGCTAACTTTGTGGTTGTTGTATCCATCAATCTAAATCATTCCTTTATGATGCAAGTGTTTATTCCTTTTTGAATCAAAATAAATACAACAGAAAAAATAATTATGAGCTACATTGTTACAGAATAATCTTGACATGCTGTAGTCCAGAGCTGTCTTATTACAGATAGGTTGATTAGAATTAGAATTATTTGAATTGTTGAATTTTATCTCAGTTTCAATCAGCAAGTAAGAAACCTTAATTCAAATAAAAGACTTTAGTCATGTTTTGTGTTTATAGTTTTGTTTATCTTTCTAAAGAAGGCCTTATTGCTGTTTTCTAGTAACCCTTTAAAGCATTTTGATTTTCTTTGGAATGATAGTACTAAATTTGGAACCATGTTTTTTTACAGAGCAAGGAGACAATCTTGTGTAGCTACTTACAAGGTTAAGAGGTATTTATTTACAGGTTTAACTTATATATTTGATTATCTTTAAAAAAAGAGAGAAGTGTTTACCAGAGTGCTGTTTTTCATTGATGTAGACAACTCTATTGAGAAAACTTGAATGAAAGTATTACTCTTCTGCAAATGTACACATTTTAATGATTAATGTAAACATTAATTATATTAGATACAATATGGAAAGCATTTATCAGAACATGTTTTGCATTTAAAACTTATAAACTACAGGTGATCTTGTTTTTATTTGGTGAAATTAACAGATTCTCCAGTTGTCAGGATTTTAGTATTTGTAGGTGCCTGTCCTGGTTTTGGCTGGGGTGGAATTAATTTTCTTTCTAGTAGTTGGTATAGTGCTATGTTTTGGATTTAGTGTAAGAAGAATGTTGATGACACGCTGATGTTTTTAGTTGTTGCTAGGTAGTCTACTTTCTCAAGGACTTTTCAGCTCACATGCTCTGTGAGGTGCACAAGAAGCTGGGAGGGAGCATAGCCGGGACAGCTAGGCCAGGTGGCCAATGGGGTATTCCATACCATATGATGTCATGCTCAGCATATAAGGCTGGGGGAAGAAGAAGGAAGTGGGGGACGTTCGGGGTGATGGCGCTTGTCTTCCCAAGTAACCGTTACRCGTGATGGAGCCCTGCTTTCCTGGRGATGGCTCAACACCTGCCTGCCCATGGGAAGTAGTGAAGGAATTCCTTGTTTTGCTTTGCTTGCGTGCGCGGCTTTTGCTTTCCCTATTAAACTGTCTTTATCTCAACCCACGAGTTTTCTCATTTTACCCTTCCGATTCTCTCCCCCATCCCACCTGGGGGAGAGTGAGCGAGCGGCTGTGTGGTGCTTAGTTCCCGGCTGGGCTTAAACCACGACAGTGCCAGTTTTTATTCCTCTCTTATTTAGAAGAGGTGAGCATGCGTTCCTGCTGTTTTCAGTCACAAGTTACTCTTTCTGAGCTGAACTAAACATAACATAGGAGAATAAAGAATATATTATGATTGCAGCTGTAGAAGGGGCAAGAGTCATTAAAAATTCTGGTTTCAGTTGCTTAGCTAGTAGCTTTCCCTAGTCTGTGGTATCCTGCTGGTAAAACTAGCTGTAAAATATATGTGTCTTTAGGAAAAAAAGATATTTAATGCAAATTGTTCAATTTGGGGTGCGTGTGTGTGACCTGTTTATTTCAAATAGAAATTCTGTTAATTTTTTGCTAGCTTTAACTTACCGAGTCACACTGCTGAGTAGCACTGAATTGTGGCATAAGCAAAAGTGGGGGTAGCCATTCAAATGAAAACGTCAGGCCATTTTAACTTCATCTATCTTCAYGCATCATGTATAAAATAACAAAATAGTCTAAAAATGGGAGAGCATTTATACTATACTTTGGGAAATACAGGTTTTTGTGCTACTGCAAGCAGCATGTACTCAAAATGCTGAACAGTTTAAATGTCAAGACAGAAGAGTAAGTACAAAGTCAAAAGCCTTCCAGATCAGGCAGAAGATTTCTTAGGAATGTCAGTGGTTGTGATTATTTTACTGTAATCAGTAGCAAAAGAGAGAATAAAGGCCATTTATGAGATAAGTTATGGTGTTGATTTGTTGCCATTAGCGATGGTTTTCTGTAGGGTGAATCAGGGTGTTCATGGCTTAGATGGACTGTGCAAGCAACTGTGGATCAGCTTCAGGTAAGATGAGGACAAATATTTTATTGAAAATGGATTTTTAAGAACAGGATGAGTATTTAGAGCTTGGACATGGTTTGGATTATGTTAGTTTTTTCTGGAAAAGTTTAAGTTAGGAGCTGGAGGGGTAAGATACGCAGAAAGTAGTGTTGGCTCTCTAGTATCCTGATGTTGGGTATAGAGTTGCATAACCTGCCACAGCTGTTATGTTGAAAATACATCTTGGGTTGAATGTACATGTTGTGAAGCTGATCCAGATACTTGGGTTTACTCAGGATTTTCTGTTTTAATTGTTTTCTCTTATTTGTAACTAAAAGTAATGCTTATAAGAAAGTGGGACTGGAGATCCATTAAGAATGTGAAATGTTTTGAAATGTTCCAGGCCATATTACACTGTAAGTTAGCATGGAAAGGGATTTGTGTCTATCTATCTTTCTATTGKTTTTTTTTTCTCTTTACAATGTTTGAAGAAAAGTTTCTCCAGAAGATTAATATGAGTGTTAATAACTGTACAGGCAGTTTCATGACACTGTTGGTTTTGTACCATGAAAACAGTATCAGCTCTGGCAGGGTGCACAGAAGCCGAGCTGGAACCAGAGCATTTCACTGACATTCCACTGCATGAGAATTCCCGTTCTGCACCACCTTTATTAAGGAGATTGTCAGTATGGTTGAATGATGGCAAGTCATGTGCTGGTTTTGTAATACAGATTGATGGAGAGAAGGACAAAGGCACTAAAATATTTTTTCCTGTGTTACCTCAGCCAACATGTGAAATACAAGGCTCATGCATTTTCAGTGAGAACTTCCCTTTGTTTTACTGTATACAAGGAAAAATCCATATGATCTTAATTTTAAACAAATCACTGTTGTATATAAGCTTGCTGTGTTCCACAGGGCATGTAAGATGAACGCAGTCTGATCAAGCACATAAAAAGGCCTGCACCATCTTATTGGACTTCCTAGTAGTCAAGAAAAGTGTTCTGTGCCTTGTTGGTAACAGTGAAGACATTCAGCTTAGTAACGTGATCCAGTAGAGTATCTGTTGTGTGGTGCTCTGAGAGTATCTGTCATCTTGATGCATGTTGCTGCATAGTATGTAGTAACAGGTAGCAGATGTGATGCAAGTTCCAGAAGGTGAAAACCTTTGGAACTGGAAAGAAGCATCATAAGGGATGAAATAATGCACCGCAGGTGTAGATCTGCTCTTCTTTTGTTCTGTTATACACCATTGTAGACAAAATGGTTATAACAAAATCAAAATTACTGTGACAGGGAGGAGAGAGACCTACTTTAGCGTACATCTTTCTTTAACTTATAAATTATTTGGAACGTTAATTTTCAAATAGCTGGCTGTTTTTATTGACAGAAATGGATGCTTATGCTGTTGTAGGACTGAAAATATTTGGTCAACAATCAGTTATTGACACATATAGAAAATTATCTGATTGTATCCATCAGGCCGTAGATTTCTTTTTGGCCCCAGTAATAAAGAAATTTGAAGAGCCAGCTTACGTTGCTTGATTCCAATGGTTCATTTTTTCTAAATACTTCCATCTTCTTCGGAAATGGTCAAAAACATTAGAGTGCAGAACAAAAATGAAAATAAGCAGGTACATTTATTCAACTCGTATGGGTGCTTATTTCTGCATATACACTTGGGCCTGTGAAAAAGTGTTACACTCCGAAAGGCGAAAAGAAGCTTGTATTGCAAACAGACCCACAAAACAGTGCTTTGGTGTAGTTGAATAGAGGTACTGATAAACAAAGGTCATAGTTTAACATTTTCCTGGGGTGATTTCTGAGGTCATTACTCTGTCTCTTGTTTTCCAGAAATGAGAAATTAAGGTGCAAATTTCTGAATGTAAGATGCCGAATAGCAAAGTGAAAGAAACGGTTATCAGGGTGTCTACTTTTTTGGGTTTGTTTTTTTTGTTGTTGTTGTTTTAATGCTGCTTTAATAGTGAGTTATTTTTAAAGCTGCATGCTCCAGATAACAACATATCTATACTGTCTGCTGGAATAAGGCCAGTTGCATTTTCAGTGTTTCTCTGTACCAAGCACTCCAGTCACTCTGCTCAGCTACCTGCGACTGTTCCTTCTGACTGTTCCTTCCTTCCCTGTTACTTCTTCTATTCCTGTCCTTTACTTGGTAAATCTTTGGTTCCTAGGCAGAAGAATCCTGTCCTTACATTTTTTTTTGGGAGGGGGGGTGGCAGTGTTAGGACAGGATGGTGCGGGGGAAGCTTAGATAGAAGCCCAAGCCCTCGCTATCAGCTGATGATATCCCCTTACCTATTTCCTAAAATCCTGGTGTGTCCCCTGTCCCTGAAGGAGAATGTCCCCAGGCTTTTCAGCTGCCTCTCTGTCTCCCCTTTGCTACATCAGTTTGAAAGCCTGAAGGGCTCTGTTAAATGTGGAATTGGTCATTTCAGGAATAATGCTGTGGCAGCTCTCAACAGTTGGTTTCCATCTTTACCACCCATACAGATTTTGTGGGGTGCTGGGCTGCAGATCCTTGAAAAGTGCTGGAGTTGTCCTTGCCTCCCAGCTTTAGTCTAATTAATGATCCATGTGGGTGTGTGGTGTACCAGGTCCTCAGTGGGTTGGTCCCTGGTAGCTGGGGGAACTATGTGTTGTCTCACCATGTGAATCAGGTGAGGATTTGACCCAGGATCTAGTTCAGGGAGCATTTAAACAGCCAACAAAGAAGCTTTCTTGGGTTTGTTGTTAGAATTGGAAAGGGGTATACAAAAGAGCAGCTGGTAGAAACTCCTGTTTTCTCAGCTGTAAATGTAGACACAATAAACATTCCTTCTTTCTCTTGCTGAAAAATGAACAGGGATTTTGATCCACTCCCTCCCCTGCCCCCCCTTCACTGTAGACCTTGTCAAGCTGAAAGTGCACAGATTTTGGCAATTGGCTTTGCAAGCAGATTTGCACCTTTATAAGTAATATATTTTTCCAAGAATTGGTGTGGATATAAAGCTGGCTTTAATCTCTAAAGTCAACTTTATGATCATCCTCTTTAAATTGTCATTTGTTTAATTCTGATCTCTCCTCTTTCACTACTGTTTTCATTTAACAAAGGGGGAAAATACTCCTTTCTTCAGTCTAATCAGCCACTTTCTACTTTGTTCCATTAGGGATTGAGAAGAGCAGGGCTAAATCTAGCCACAAGCAAAATAGATGGTCTCTGGCAGCAGTCAGTGGGGAGTAAAATGGACAACCCACCCCCCTCCTTTGCCTACGCTGCCTGTGCCAAAGCTCTGACAAACCAGACTGGCTGCTGGTGCTTATAACTGGGGGTGGACAAGGTATAGCAGCTACTGTTAGAGCATGACAGAGGAGCATTCGCAGAAGGAGTGGTACGCTCTGCTTTCTCTGCAAAGCAGTTTCTTTTTTTGTCTTACATTGAAGTTACTGTCCTGCAGAGATCACCCTTTTTTTGCAGCATTTCCCTTGTCCAGGTTAAATCATAAAGCAGCAAGTTTGTCTTATGTGAGGTACTATTGTGTTGTTTTGGAAGTCATGATTCTTTGGAGGAGTAAAATAAAAAAAGCCAGACTGAAACACATCGGTACATAATTGCACATGGTTGTAGTGTTTTCCTTCCTCTTCTGTCTTCTCTGTTCTCCTGTGCAGTAGGTAACATGACATGTATAAGCCTCCTATACTGTGAGTGCCTTGGCGAACTGGATGCTCGGTTTGGAGCCTGAATACGAGATCTGAGTAGGCCACTGCAACAAGGCGAAGTGGCAGGGCGTCCTGGCCTCGCATCATGCGCTGATGCTCATCAGCAGAAGCAAAGCCAGTAGTGGGTTGTATTTATAACAAATAGTCTTGGCTGTATTCCTATCTCAAAAGGGAAGGAACTACAAAATATCCCTTTGCATTTTGAAATCCTCTGCCTGTTTTGAGTAGCACAACCTCATTTTACTGTGCAGCTTGTACCTACCTACGCAAGGGAACATTTGTCCTACAGTACATGCAGTACTTAAGGTGAGGTACCTACTGTCTCTGTCTTTAAATAACAGATCTGATGGTACAGTATTTTTCTGAAAATAATGAAAGTAAAACAATCACAAAGCTGGTAAGAGCGCACAAATTTCAAACTGCCTGACAAAATTCTTGAGTCAGTTTTGCCATGTTTATCTTTGGTTTGCTTACTGGTCCATGTGCTTGACATCATACGCAATGGCATAAAGGACATTTCTGTCCCACTGGGCTTGGAAGAAGTTAGATACACTAAGAGATATGCTAACTAGAAGTTAGCCTCTTTGGGTAACTTACTGCGGTTAGGGAACAGTTACAAGTGTATCATGAAGGACTTGAGGATTTTTGTTTTTCATTGCTAATACTTTTCTCAGGAAAACGCATGGTTGGAAGAACAAAAAAGTATCAATAAGCTGTTGCTCATTGAGACATGACATGAAATGTAGACAGATTCATGGTGGACTGCCCAGTAGCCAAGACCTGGCTATGCACCCATGGTTTACTTTTTGGAAGTGGTTGCCTTGTTGACAGCAGCTGTGGCTGAAACTAGAGGTGGGCATCAGGTGTTTTGTCCCCTCTGTTGCAGGTGTTTGTGCTTAATATGTAGACCTTACTTGTTTACCTTGACAGCTTATTATGTAGCTGTCCCTCCCTTTTGCTTATGGGGTGCAGAAGGACAGCAATGCACAAGGAAATCAGGCTCTAGCAGTGAAGAATGAAAAGGGCACAGGTAGTAGGTCAAAATTAGGTTAACTTGAAGTGTGGGACTACGGCAGCAAATCTGAAAAGGTGAAACCTGAATTTTGCAGATCTAGTTTTTGAAGTGTTTGGCAGCAAATGTAAGGTTTGGTTCTTCCCTTGCTTAAGTTGGCTACTAAGATCCATTCAGTATTCGTATTCCTGCAGCACTCTTTTGCCAGCACTTTCTTTTTGCTTAGGTTGTGTGTGGTGTGAAACTGAACAACTTTGCAGAATAAACGGCTTGGCTCATATGCTTCTGTTTTGCAGCCTTTGATCTCAAGCCAGAGGAATACATCGCTTGTAATCTGTGCAAGTTCAACTGTGATGATCAAACTGAAAAGTGTCAAGGGTTATGTCAGTGGGTCTAACGTTACAGTAGTTTGAGCTAGTGCGTGATGTATTTCTGGGAGATATTTTGTGAAGCATAAAGAATTTGAGTAGAATAAATGGAAAATGCAACATCATTACAATGTGGACTGCAGCTCTCAGTGAATTAGGTCTCTGACAAAATTATGTTAATTTTGTCTCAGGTTAAATTTAGGCTATATATTAGGCACCGTTAAAAGGTTGCTGTTTGTAAATACTATAATAGTAATGTCTAGTTACAGGCTGAGGGTTTTTCCTGCTCTTCAAATAAGAAGTCATTATTGGCTTTTCTTGACAGCCGTTTTTATGCATACCCATAAAATGTTCATTTTTAATATAATGTGAAAGGGGTGTACTGTCATAGTTTAAGCTTAGTGCTAGAAGGCAGAAACTCTAGAACGTTGGTTCTAACTCTGATTGAGTTCCCTGTGACACTGAATGAACTATTACAAAACTTGGAGTTGCCTTCTTGTCAGCTTGAAAAGCCTTTCAAGCTATGTCTCTGTCCAGCTTGGTTAGTGGTTACTGGAATGCAGGCTTTGCTGTGGCATCCCTGAAATAGTTGGTGGCTAAAGAGATGGAGGTTTTCTAGAGCATCTGAAGTAATTTATTTATTTTTTAAAATGAAACATCTAACTAGCTTTGAAGTAATTTATTCCCTAAAATCACACAATCTTACAAATAACCTTGGTTGAAGAAAGCCCATAACATAAGTACTATTTGGTACCCAGGGAAAGCCCATGACATAAGTACTATTTTGTACCCAGGTTTTAAACTTACTTCCAATATGCAGCTAGTGGGAACTAGCTTTCTGCTAGAAAATGACTTTCTGGCAGTCTTTAGCGGGGGATCTCTCTCACTCTGCGAGGTGAACCAGGTACAAAGGTGATTTCAGCAATTGCGAATTACAAACGGACTTTCACTAACATTTTTTTCATTTTGAAAAATTAATCTGGTTGATAACTTGTGTACGAGCTTTCAGACAGGTGGAGAATTAATTGATGTAACAACAGGCATAGCTGGGCTAGTAAAATGGTAACAATCAAATCAGAACTTTACTTATATATGCCATTTTTCACAGCCTTTGTGTTAATCAGTTTTCAGAGACATGAGTAAAGATTCCAGCAGAACTGACCCTTTGCTGAGCTTTAATACAGCAAGTTTTAGCCTGACACACTTAGAAACTGCTGAGATTCAAAAATCTCCCCAGAGCAAGAAATGTAGTGTGTTGTGCGGTTCTTAATTTCTCTCTGTATGTTTTTGTATGCCAGGATACCAGGAAAAGATACAATTAATGGAAGAGTTGGTTTTAAGTTAGGCTTTATTGTGGTTGCATGGGGACAAGGAAAGGCACTAGAGAGTATCTTATCAGAATCCCTAGAGCAACAGCCGACCCCATCATTCCCTGTGTCTTCCTCACCCAATGGTACTTTCTATTCAATCACTAGATTATTAATGGCATTCATATTTGAAACCAGTCATTTCAGCTGTAAGCCCAGAGGTATTTTTAACAGAGATAAATTCTAGGAGCTGTGTCCTTTACAGTCAATAGTTTGGAGAAAAGTTGGGCTTTTTATTATTGTTGTTATTATTATGACAAGACTTTTCCTTTTTCTTGTTAACTGTTGCTCTTTGAATGAATTTTAGCTTTATGGTGAAAGTAGTATGGATTCTTCATGTGTGTGAGAAGAAAATCTGATTTTCCTGCCTGTCTTTTCCAAAAGGAGTGGGAGAGGTGGAGGGTGTTGAGTAACAAGACACTCTATTATCCTAGGAAGAGGAGAAAAATAGAAATACTATATTAAAGTATCTGTTTATTTGGTTTCTTTCATTGGGGATATATCTCTAAGCAACAAGAAGTGAAGCAAATCTCCCGTGCTGTTCACCTCATCATTCTGTTTTGACCATAAAGGAGTAAAGCCAAAAAGGAGGGTTGCTTGTTTCATAGTTTGTGTTTGAAGTAAAACTTCTGAATGTCGATAAAATGACCCAGTTTTATTTTCTGCATGAGACTAAACCGGGCACCACGACCTTTTCTCGGTAGCAATATTTGTACCATCACAGTGTTCTTTTCTCTACCAGTCACACTGGGGATCCCCCAATGGCCAGTTTTAGCTTTAGTGAGCTAGCTGGCGACCTTCCCTTTAACCTGTCTTGTTCAAATATTATGCTTAGAACAAGGAACCATTTTGATACTGGATTTTTAAATGTTAAGACCTTTAGTTGCTAGCCAGACAAGGCCTGTGATTGATGTCCTATTATGTCAGGTTGAGACATACAGAGCACCTTCAACCAAGGTGATACAGAAGAAATCCTGACTCATGTTCTTTTGAGAGTGAACTTCCATTGGTGTCTTGCCGAGGAGTGCATAGTTCTTGGAGTGTTTTGAATCTGCATGGCTAGAGGAGCTTTTTAGGAAACACATTTAACAGCCTGGAAGAGTTTTCCCAAGGACGAAGAGTGTACTGAGAGGCAGTATGTTGTTTGAGCCTGGGCTTTGCATTTTCAGTCTAGTTATCTGCTAATTATAAGGTTTGAAGCATTCAAGGCGAGCCTGTGGGGTACTTAAGTTGATCGAGTTGTCTGAAGGATTCCTCCTCTGTGTGCTTTGCAAATGATTCTGGAGGGGTTCAGGGCTGCCTGGTATAACCTGATGGCAGAAGATTGGAAGAGCTGCTCCACCCCAGTTCTGTTATGTTCACTGCCTGTGGGTGGAAGGACAGATAAATAATTCAGGTACTTTTCAGAGCCAGGAATCCCAATAAATTGCTTCAAACTTTGCTGTAGGCTCTGGATCTGTTGCTGTTACTGTTTCTTTTGTGGTGGTCCTTAATGTCTATTTATGTCTAAGCAAAGCATTTCTTTTGTGCTACTGTAAACTGCTTCTCCATTCATACATTGTTTTGAGATTTATAACATTTATCTAGGATTTTGCAACTATTTGATGATACTATTTTTTCTTTTTAACATAATAAGGCTGTTCCTTGTGTTTTATTCACAAAGGTGCCTTAAATCTATCAAAAGGAAGAAGAGCATTTAATGATACAAGAGATGGACAACAATGGACAGAAGTGCTTGTATCAGAAATTCAGCTTGCCATTTGTTAATCAACTCTAATAACTGGCTGTCAAAGTAGCTAGGTCATTAAAGGGTAAACTAGATCCTAGCTACTATATGTTTGATTGCTGTATGTGATAGTCATTGTTAGAAAGATACTTTGCAAAGCTGAGCTTTCTGTGGAGGAGTGTGGTTTTGAGCAATGCAAGATCTACTCTGAGACTACTGAATGGTGAATTCTGTCCCTTCAGTTGTTACGAGAGGGTGGTTACCAGCGTGATATTCTGAGACTGCCTAAATGACTGCATAGTATGTACTTCTACCCAAAATACCTCCTCTCCCAGATCTGGTCCTTTTACCAAGCATAAGGGTTAAGAAACAGGTAAACCGGTAACATCGGGGTGGACAGAAATAAAAGCTGAATGTGGTATAACTGGAAGGCAAGACCCGGTACTAAAAGTACTTTTTAAGTCTCCTGTTCAGCCTTGATGTTTGACTGTGCTTCTGTACTGTAGTTTCTCTACATCTAAAAACTGATCGTTTAGGCCTGTTTTGAGACTGCATTCATCAGTGGTGTTAAAGGTCTGTGCAACTCCTGAACAAAAGACACTGTGCAAGAAATATGCATTCATGTGGAGGTGGAGCGAGCCTAATTTAGAAAAATTAATTTTATGGTCAAAGCAATCAAGGGCTAAATTAGTTTAAAATTGAAGATTGGAGAAAATCAATAAAAATTAAAACAGAATAAGGGCTGTATGTGGGATTTCTTCAGGGAGAGTGCAAACCGCTTCTCTTCTTGTGTAAGGCACAATTCTGCCTCAGCATTAGACTATCTTCTGTTATAGTTGACTTGTCTAATTTTTTAAACCTGTCCTGTTACTGCTTTTGATAATTGATTTCTTATACTACATACGCTAGTTGAGTTTTTTATTTCAACACAAAAGGAAGGTGTTCCCTCTGTTTTTGCTTGAGTGTAGGCATTTAATGCATGAGGTATTTCCTATAGGACTGATCTGTTTATATGTGAAATTTTTAAAAGGATGCATACAAAGAAAGGTGTAGGCTAAGATGCAGGAAAAGGAGTTTTGTTCATGTTTAAAAGGAAATTGCAATCAACAAAGATTTTTTTTCAGCTCTGTTGCCTTTGACACTGACACATGAGCAATGCCTCTGGGTCCATTTAAAATGCAGATGATTTTTTCCCAGGGCCTGTGGCTTGAAATGACAAACAAAGGGAGAGTTTTGGGTGACGTTTCCGTAGCCTTCCAGTTTCCAAGCTAAGCCTGTCTGGAATCCATTTGATCATTATGCACTGTAGCTTAAAAAATGTGCTTGGGAAGAAAAAAACATGGCGTTGCCAAGGAGCTTCACAGCCCTGTATGACTTCTGTAAAATGTGGAGTGCCTTTGGATTCATTCCATTGAGAGAGCTTCTTCCTGGCTCACAGAGACATTTCTTATGATTTGTTATTTCATTTTAAGTCTCCTTACATTTTACTTCAGGACTTCTTAGAATTTTAAGTGGATGAGAAGAAATCTGGCACTCTTCCCTCCTGATTAAAGCAAATGAACATATTTCTCTCTAGTTCTAAAAGAAGTAAGAGAGATCTGAAGTATAGGTGGAAGAAGTTTGTTACAATGACTTACCTCTAGGTAGGTTCCTTCCTTTGCTGGACTAGATCATACAAAGGGACTAGCAACATATGAAACCTTTTTGGTTTTAACTCTGAGGAAAGCACAATAACACATCTGAATGATGTGTATTAGAAATAATGGAAGAATGGAGATTGCTCAGTGTCCTTCTGTTGTTAATTTCTCCACTTCCTTCCAATGTGGCAGAAGATGGTACAGGAATCTCTAAAGCATAAGAACAGAGAAGAACATCATAGTACAAGAGGTTTTATTTAAGGAGTTGGTTTTAAGTATGGTAATGCAAAATTAGCAAAGCAAAATGCAGGTGAAATTTAGAAAGTCTTGAAGAAATCTGGAGGCCTATGAAATCATGCAGTTCTGGGCTCTGGATGTGTAGATCATTACAAAATACTTTCTCATTAGGTCAGACAAAGTTGGAGAAAGGAAAGGGGTCTTCTTCCTGTTCCACAGATGGGGGAAAAAGTAAAAATAGTGTATTGCACAAGGATAGCCTCTGGCTGAACCAGGAATTGGATCGACCCTTAAGAAAGTTGCAAAATGGGAGTTTCTGATCAGTTTAGCAAAGAATTAGAACATATCTACTGGGTTGGCTTTCCCTCCGTACAGCAGAGCTGTTCCTGGTAGTGTATTACTTCTGCAGCACTTGCTCTTCTGTAATCCAGCAAATTTTCCTTCACCGTCTTTCTCATTTGTGTCTGTCCCCAAAGCAATGAACTCCCCTGTACCAAACCTAGGGAAAAAAATACAGTCCAGCATCTTGGTGCTTCTGTTTGCTCTCAGGTTTGGTGTATTACTTCCCTTGAGAGTACAGGTTATGTGAAAGCAGCACTAGAGTGCATCACCACTTGATGGCACCAAACAAATTTGAAAGACCATTTAAAATAAATAAATAAAGAAGGGAAGCAACGCAGCTCTTTTCTGCAGTGTGGGAGGGCACCAATAGAGGTAAGTCATGCTTGCTGTATTAGTAGAGCACTCCATAAAGCACTCTCAGCATCTGATAAACTTTTCCATTGTTCAGTTTCTTTAACATAGCATGAGTACTTCAGCACTGTTTTAAATAATGAGCAACAGGGCCTTGTGCAGGAAATTAGTAAACTAAAAATGTATTCTTAGCCCAGTCTGCTGGCCAGTTTGTGAGCAAGAGACAGCGTGCACTTGCTTGGCTGAAAATGTTCTGGTTGCCTTGTACTGAGGCTGTACACTCACTGTATCTCTTCCAAGTTATAATCATTTTGCAAGTACAAAGCAACGGTTTAATATCAAGTTTCTGGACTGCATTATTTGAACAATTTTCCAAAATAAGGGGAATTCTAGTACCATTGCACTGTGTGCTGTTAGATTCACAATGACCTTGATATTTCAGGACCTCCTTGTCTTACAGATACTCTTCTTCCTGTTCCCTGTGGGAACAGATGTTCTCAGTTCAATGACTGGAAGGATGACCATATTGATTCTTTAGCCATTAACATGAAAGTGTACCAACAGGGAGCTCCCCTAATACTGTTATGGATGCTTCTCCTTGTGTTTTCTGAAAGCATTATAAGAACCTTGTGCTTCTCAGGTTTTTATTAGTCCTCAGAAAAATGAGTTTCAGCAGTGGACATCTGCAAGCTAACCTCCTGGTCTTTCCATTAAACACACAGAAATTGCTAGAGGCTTCCTTTATTTAATTCACTCTGAATCCTCTGCTTTCTGTAGTTTTATCTCCCTTCTGTCTTTTCATCTGTCCCTGAACATATTGCCTTGCTTAATTATATCCTGTTTTGTGTTTCATGGAGGAAGAGAAGGAGGAAGATGTTAATGCTTGTCAAAGTGACCAGCAATCTCCTCTCTTCCCTGATTCCTTTTCAAATAAAAATGTCTGCCACAACATTTGGTTAGTTTGTCTAGGTTAGCTGTAAAAACAGATACTCTGTTGGCTTCTCTTCTCAGCTAGTAGAATAGAGACAGAGGTCATTCCAGCATTATATGGATCAGAAACAATTAAAGATTGCAACATACCTGTTTCCCTTTCACTCCTTCTACCACACCATGGATTAATGGCAGTGTGTAGTGTTGAGGGATCGTGTACGTGCATATGTATTGCGTTCTTGTTGACATAGAGACAGAAAACTTTTGGTATCAGTCCCCTCTCTTCATTCCTGGGCAACTGCTTTGTAATTAATTATTAGAATTAACTAGAAAAGTCTTTGGCTGAGAAGCGGTTTGCCTTTTATTTGCATAGTACTTAGCACAGTGGAGGCCTGGTCCAAGTGTAAAGATCTTAGTAGTAACATACAGTAATTATATCTAATAGATGCTGTGGTTGTCCATACACACACACACACACTCAAATCAGTCCCAGCCCTACAAAGCTCATCCAAAGATTTTTTTAAAATAGTTTTTATGACATGCCTCTGAATTTTGTGCGTATCAATTCTAGGAACTTATGTTGATTGAGGATCAGTTTCATCCTGTTTCTGGACTGCATCACATCCTTGTTAGGCCTTTTACTGTGCAAGTGCAATTTGACTTTGACACCTAGAAGCATTTCGCCATTACAGTAGGTTGTAGCATTCCCAAGATGCAGGAGGTATTGGAGTGCTCTCTCTCACTGTGGTGTACTCGAGAATAAATGCAGCTCTGCAAAATGGTGAATATTCAAACCCATTAAAACCTTTGGGGTTTGTTTGTTTGGTTGGTTTTTTTTTAAATATTTTCTTCCCTCCTGTGTAACTAATCAGTAGGAAGGATGCCAAAGATTGTATCAAAAGAAAGGCCTAAGTCTTTGAGAGCATTATTGTCATGTTTTTGTAAGACAAATCTGTTGTTTTCCACTTGTGAAACAGTATTAACCATTTAATGAAGCAACTTTAAAAAATGCTGGCAGCTTTATTGCTGGGTGCTGGTGTTGCACTCTTACCCATCTTAAATGGCTGGTGAAACAGACTAGAGCAATTAGATAATTATTTCATCAAGATACGATTAAATCCAAATGCCTGTAATTGATGCTTCCTATAAGCATTATTGAAACATGACTTTGTTGAAAGCAAATATACATTCTTGCTGTTCCCAATATTTGAACTCCAGAGGGAAGAAAATGGAAAGCAATTAGAGCAACAAAATGGATGTTTGTAATTTAATATTCAAAGCATGCTTTTCTTTTTCTGTTAAATTCTAATTTAATGTGGAGATTTCATGTGCCACTTACAAAACCGTATATTTAGACTTCGTATAGTTGTTTAGCTCCGCTTTTGGCACGGATGTCTTCTGCATTCTGAAGGCTCTTTAGACTGCAGTACTTTTCTAGGCTTGGTTATCTGTATAGCCCTCAGCTGTGGGATGCAATACACAGAGATTCACTGAGGGGGAAAGAGAGTTGGTGGCCACGTTAATCTGATAAATGTTCTGGAAATCATGCTCACTCAGATGGAAGAGCCAGCCCTGCCTCTAAATGGTGCTGCAGCTTGGCTTGAGGCTGCAAGCATCTGCACATGAGCCCAGCTCAATCATCGGTGTTTTCTAGAGGAAGTGGCAGTCACTTCTGTGCTGGGGACTGAGCCCATTTTTCATGCATACAGTCTGAATTGAGAAAGGTTGCGTGCATTTCTTCATACTGGGGTATGAAACTCAGCCCAGGACCAAAGTAGCAGCTCCTGCTACTGGACTCTTAATTGGTTTTTGAGTCTTTGCCAAAGGTAAAGCTCCATATACTTTTTGTCACCGCTTCTCCAAATACAGAGCAAAGTGTATATGTCTGAAAAAGGATTAAATAAAAGAGGCTGAACTTAAAAGGATTTAATTTTACAAATCGGTTGAGCACTGGAGTAGGTTGCCTGGGAAGACTGCTGAAGCCATGGCATAAGGTGTCTCAGAACAGGTTAAAGAAGCATCCATCAGGAACAAGGCAGCTGGTGCAGGGGGGCAGGACAGGGCTCTCCAGCAGAGTTTCCCCTTGCATGAGGCATGCCTCACTGATGAAGCACTTCTAAAGACAAATGAAGCATGCAGCAGCCCAGGGATGGCCTGTGCGGAGGCCCAATGAATTTTTAAGTGGTTGAAGTGAGGCGTGAGTTAGAGAGGGTGGGAGACACCAGATTACACAAGCTCCAAAGGTTCACACCCAGCAGTATTTTGGTGTAATTCTCATACTTGCTGATGTCATCAGTCATGGGCAGTGTTGCTCTTTGATGAGACCAGCGCAATACAATGTTACACAATTTTGAAGGACAAAGTTAAAAAGTGTTTATAGCAGTCTCAGCTGGCCTTTGTAAATATACCAAGCTATTATTTTATGATATTCCTCTTTTCAGGGGAAAAGCAGTAGGCATTCTGGAAAGTAAGAAGTTTAAAATGTTATGCATTTATGAAAAGGTCAGATTCCCCCTTTGTACACACTATTAAAGCGTATCAAAGTTTTGTTTCTCTTAATTGAAAGGGCTAGCTGCAGCTCTTTGGAGAGCAACGATTGACTGCAAAGTCAAATACAGACAGATTTATATTTGAGATCATGAAAGACGGGGTTTCTGAAACTCATAGTTTGTTGATTACAGGATTTGTTTCTGTGGTAACAGAGAGTAATATTGTCACCTGGACTGTTTATCATCCTTTAGGTTTCGGCATAGTCCAAATTGCTGGTACTTGAGAGACTGGACCATCCACAGCTGGATCAGACAGTGCTTAAAATATGGTGCACAAGACAAAGCCTTATACACATTAAAAAACAAGGTAAGATTTTACAAGGAAAACCCATGAATATATTTGATCAGCTTTTTGAGCCAAGTGTGGCTTACCTGGAATTCCTATTGCAGCCAGGTCCTGTAGACTGTGGTTTTCAGTTCAGGTATTTCTCTATCAAAAATTAATGTTGCACTTGAATTTTAGCTAAAGCTTTTTACAGCTTTTATTTCCTCTTTTTTCCCAGGAAGCTTTTGTTTTTAAACAGTGTTGGTGTCCAAAACATGCTAAATGCAGGAGAGGCATAAAAACCCGATAGGCAATGCTCCTCCTGGTCCCAAAGGCTCAGATAAGATGCCAAAACAAATCCAGTACATCAAAAGTTAGAAAGCCTACCTCACAGGAGCCATGTTACTCTCCTGTGTTGCTTGACGAACTGTCACACTGCAGCAGTGTGCAATGCCATGGTCCTGATCTTTCTGATACCTGCAGTACTATGCTTGGGAAGATTCGAACAGCAGATTTTTACACTGATTTTTTTTTCCTTCTTCTCTTCAGGTTCAGTATGGAATTTTCCCAGATAATTTTACATTCAATATTTTGTTGGATTGTTTTATAAAGCAGAAGAAGTATGAAGGTAAGAAAATATATACCAATGCAGCATCTGTAGTTGTATGCCCTTAAATCTGCAGAGCCTTTCTTTGAATTAAAAACTTTTAGCCATATTTTCTCTGAAGTCACCTTACAAACATGCCTTCTTCTTCCTTTAAACTACTTTTCTGCATGCTTATATCTCATTTCTGTTGGGTTTTTATTCATTATGTAATTTTGAAACACATGCAATTCATAGTTTCTACTGTGATTAATCCCATTCTAAATGTAAACCAACGTCTCCAGTTTTTACAAGTCTGACTTACATGCTAACGACAACATAGGAGTTATTAGTGACAATTAGCGTGTTATAAGAATCGAAATGCATGTTGGTAGAGTTCATCTTACCTACATTTAGCTATTCAAAAAGCTACATATCTAAACTGTTTGTATAGACTTCCTGTCTGTCACGGGAGAGAGCCAGCTATGCTGAATTGCCATGCTGAGGTGCCTGTCTTTCACTATTGACTGTTTAAGTGTTTGATGACAAATATTTAAGATTTTCATTTCACTGCAGGTTTTCTGGTACTGTAGACTTGCAGTGAGCTTTTCTTTGCATAAGCCTCTTGTAAAACAAATAACTGAAAGGGACAATAGAATTGCAGGACTTATCTGTAGCTTTTATCATGGTGGTTTTGCTAAATGGCAAATTAATACATATATTTATTTCATTTTGAGAGCCCCCCTATCTGTGAATTCCCTCTTATTCCATCCATATTTATTTTCTGTGACAGGCTTGAGGCCTTTTGTTTAACAAACTGTCCTTCCTGACAGGGAGTGTCACTGGAACTCCCTGTGGAGCTCCTCCAGAGCACTGTTTGCTGAATACAGTGAGTGCTGTGGGTGATTTGTGACAACATTTCCGCTCCATTGTACTCTTCTGTCACCTTAAGGGCAGTGAATTTAAGCCAGTCTTCTCTTGTTTGTAATCTAAACATGAGAACAAATAAGTAATTTTTAGAGATTTTTTAAAAAATGCTAATGATTGAAGGGCTGAGCAAGGAAGAGCCAATTGAAGAGTGTAGATCTGAGATGCGTTTGGAAAGCTCCTCTGCTGTGGTTTCATGCTATTCATTTTTCCTTCTTTCAGTGTGTTTGAATAACCCAACTGAGTAAGACTAATTCTGTACTACTAGTCGTAAGAAATCTTCAACTTTCTGCCTAACTACTTCAAAACGTACTGCAGCAATAAAGTATCAGTGAACATGAGTGAGTGGGAAAGGGAGCTATGTAAATTTGCACTAGCTGATTATGCATTGTTTTCCTCCATAGATGCTATGTCAATAGTAACAGAGATCATGCTGCAAGAAAGTTTTGATGAATTTTCAACACAGCTTCTTTCTCTCTATGTTTTATACCAGTACCTGGCAACCAAGTCTGAACATACGGTAAGCTGACCACACTCAAAATTATACACAAACCCTCCATTTCTAAGTGTTATGGTGCAGTCAGTTGGGCAGTCAATCTTGAATATATTTTATTTCTCCTAAGTTTACCTGGAAAAAGTAAATACTCCATTTTTTCATTATTTTTACAACTGCAAAAGAAAGAGGGAAAAAAAAGAAACAACAAAATATTAAAGCCATCAAATAACTTGTCACCCCTTTTGCTCCTTTCTCTGAAAGGGAAGGTGTGTTGGGATTTTTAGATGTAATGTATGGCCATTGGAAGGTTATGAAATGACATTTCAGTTCAGTTCAAGGAGGGCTCTGTCAGGTAGCACAAAAAACTGTGTCACCTATTGTATAGGACCCTGATAAGTTGAGTGTTATTCACCATTAGAACTTGATAATAGTGATGTTGCAGAATTATAAAGCATTTTCACTAGGATTTTTACTATCCCATTTGGCTTTGCATGTATTGTTTCTAGTATGTATTTGTTTTAAACTAAATTCGTTACATATCTCCTGTCTCCAAGGATTAGGGGTTTCTTATTCACATTGCACTTGCTTAAGGCCAGCATGACAGTTCAGGCTCTTGGAAGTGGCTTTATTCTACAGTTGCAGAAGGGGCTCAGTTAGGTATCAGCAAAGGGCTCTGCCATGTCCATCACTTTGGGCAGCTGCTTTTCATGTAGTTTGGCACAAGCCTTCAACAGCATGTTGTCATCCATAAGGAAATTCTTGAAGCCTCCATTTGTCTTACGTGAAGCATCTTCCAAAATGCATATTACAGATGCCTTAAGGTTTTACTCAATTGGGTTGTAATTTCAGTTTTCACTATAGAAAACAGATGTGCATTTGCCCTGTTCTGTATTCTCCTTCATTCCCCAGAAGTCAAGTATGCTTGATCACTTGTATATGAAAAGCAGAGGGTCCAAAATCTCATTTTCCCATTGTGTTAGTCCATGTTTTTGTATCCTCACTGCAAAGACAAATGCTTGTCAATGTGCAGCGTTTCATGAAAGCTGAATATGGAAGCAAGGGTGGTGTGGACATACGACACATTTAAGGCAAGCATATTTATATAGCTGTGACTTATTTAATATGCATTTTGAAATAACCCCATTCAAAGACAGCAATAAGCCATATTTTCGTATGTGTACACCATACAGATTACCATTCAACACCTCATAATGCTCAGTACCAATTTCCTGTGTTTGATTTAAGAAGTGGGGGTAGACAGAGTTACGAGATCTGCTCAGCTACTGCTGAAAATGCCATTCCCTTTTCCTAAGGTGTGAGACAGGTCAGCCAGTGTCCTGTTGCAGACAGGCCCTTGGCCGTAGCTTAGGGTCCAGCACCTGATGAAATGTTTTTTAACTTTGAGAGCTGAATCATGGGCAGTCTGATTGTGTTAGTCCTTAGTGTGTATAGCAGTGGTGATAGAGAGCTTCCATTTTTCTGCTGTTGTAAACACCACTGAAAGCCTGACTGGTCTTGGCTCTCCCCAGAAAGTTTCCTCCTTGGCTGCTGCAAACAATCAGTATGATTGCTACATTCCACTGCAAAGGTGTTAACGTTAAGTTCTTGCAGTTCCTCCACCTCTTGGAGCCAAATGGGCTAGCTCCCAGAAGAACCTAGACCACTAAAAGTCCTGTTTTTCCAATTGTATCTGATTTTCCTATAACATTCAGCTGGAGTGCTGAATTCAGCACAAAACAGCCCTATCTCCTTTTTTTCCTTTTCTGGCTCAGGCGAATACCTTGCCTGGCTGTCAGGTGATAGTATTTTGTGTCAGATGAAAACATGCAAATTCTTGTAACCCCAATTGGAGACACAAAAAAATGCCGTACCTTGAAAAGACATCTCTGAATGATGCATTAAACCAGAAGGTTGAACCTTTGTGCTTTTAAGACTTGGTGTACCTCAGGGAATTTTTCAGAAGGCTTCATCATTTCACCAGGGATATTTGTTTCAGGTCATAAGGTAATAAACAAGACACTGAAATACCCTGCCACAAAAACCATGAGAGTCAAACTTCCTCCAATCTATTGCCTTTTATAGTTTCTTTTCCCTCATTAGCAATGGGAGTTGTTCAGCTCCTTTCACTTGCAGTAAAGAGACATTTATCCTTGATGTTTGTGCTTTTCTGGTCTTGAAAAAAGTACTGTACTATCCCATAGCAGAACAAAATTCACACTACACTTGTGGTTTTAATGTAATGTACTTACCGATTGGGTACCCTTCTTTAGCCATCACTGGTGGTCTGGCTCAGACAGCTGGTATTTCTCTCTAGCTGGAGAGACAGCTGTACTTTTAATCCTGGGGCATACAGTGGTCTTGGTGGGTTGCATATGTTCTTTTCACAGTGCAGATTTTGGACTCAGAGCAGCCGTTAGCAGCATATTCTTCTCTCAGCATTTTTTTATTCTAGTGAGAACAGCGGAGCATGTATCTTACCACATACTTAAAAGAAAAGGCTGCTCTGGTACAGAAGCCGTGTAATTTTTTTCTTTAGCAGTGTTAGTGTGAAGCAAGTGGTAGGCCATACAGGACGGAGACAGAGCTTGGCCAATGTAAATTGGTGTAACCCTCTGTCCTGAAGGAAGCGCACTGATTAACTTCCATGCAAAATCTCAACCATTCACATTTTACTGTCTTCTGGAAAGAGAGGTGTTCCTCCGTATAAAGTGTACTATTCCTCGCGATATACATACTGTAACTCTGAACACTAGACACGTTTAATGATTCTTTACTTTATTGCTAAGACATCTTATGAAAGCCACATGTGCTGTCTTTGGCTGCTGCCATTTTATGTTTGTGTTTGTCAAGGAACACTTACTTAGTTTACATTATTTGCAGTGGGAAGAGGAGAGAAATCTTGGAGCATCGCTAGTGCTTACAGGTCTAAAGCAAACAAGCACTGTGGGTTTTAGCTCCCAGCTGTATGGCTATGCATTCCTTGGTAAGTTTTACCTCCCTCACAGTCATCTTTTCCCTCTCATCTTCAGTGGCTGAATTAAATCGGCATCTTTGCTTTATTAAAATGTAATCAAGCAGAAGGCTAAGAAAAAAAAGGAAGAAATAGTAGAAGGAGCAATTTCAGAGTTAAGACTGAATCTGTTTTGTAAGCTTGGAGGGTAGTACTGATTTGAGTGGTATGCCCTTTATCAGACAGCTTCGGAACCTCCTTTAGGAATCCCTGCAGGTTTGGATTGGCAGCTGAAAGAAAGAAGATGTTCTTAAAGAACAGTAGGGTTGGTTTGTTTGTGGACCAACAAATTTTCAAAAAACCCAAAAGTACAGAGTTCCATAACACAAATTTAAAGTTATGGACAATAGACTCTTTTTCTAGTTAGTGAGGTTCTTAAAATAATCCTTAAATGTCAAGAAGTCCAGAGAGCACAGCCTGAAAAACACCATGTTTAGAACATTTGCTACTCACTGTAAAGTTAATGTTTCTGTTGTGAACGGCAGATAGCAGCGCCTTTATCCTGTATCTGTTAAGGAGTCTCCACTGCTAATGATATGCTGTATTATTAAAGAGCAGTTAGATCAGAATATATCCAGAATTGGAGGGAAGGGGAATGGGGTAAGTAGTTCTTGAATTTCCTCTAACCTTTAGAGGAATATAGTGCAGATAGGTTTTGTCCTTCTCTACAAAGTGATTATTTACTTGAAAGTAATTAATTAATTTAAAATTTATTATTATGCAGTTGTTCCATTACTGCATTATATTTTATTCTATAATTTATTGAGGGTAATAAAAAGGGGACTTGTTCTTAAAATGTGGCTTCAAAGTACAATGTGTAGTGGCAGAGCTAGGATGCTGATTCGGATTTATCATGACTGTAAGACAGAAAACTCATTTTCAGTCAAAAAGGGGGATAAATGTGAAAATTAATTTGAAAGCAGGATTTTCCATAGTTTATCCAGTGGAGATACTGATACAAATATGGACTTTGCTGTCCAATTGGCGTTCAGTTTGGAGTGTTTTTTATATCATATAGATTGGTTGAGTAGTGGCTGTATTTCAAAAATGCACTTCACTGTTGTCTGTGAGCAGTAGTACTTGTTCCATGACATTGACATTCAGTAGATCAAAAGCTATTTACTGTTATGTCACATATTCCACAGTCTTGCCAACACTAATGGAACCGAACTCTGAGAGAGTGAAAGATGTCTATGGCCACAGAGTCGCCTCAAGCACCTCAGCTATTTTAATTTAACCATAGTCCATAAGCTTTGTCTGTGCACTTACTACGTTGCTTTTCCTAAACTGTTCTCTTCCATGTAAAGAAGAGTAAGGTGTGTTTCATAGTTTTGTGTCATTATAGCCAGAGTGCAAATTAGATTGAGAGCTTGGATAACACCTATTGTAAGCTACACTGAAGTGGTATTATTTGTTACATTGACAATGACAAAATCAAAACCTTAGAGTGACAGTCATTGTAAATTAGTACTCACCAACTTCAACACGATACACATTTCCTCTGTTATGTAGGAGTTTCATGTTCTCTAGTACCGTAAGAAGAAAAGCCACATTGTCAGTGGTGCTGCACATCACAGGTCCTGCTAAAATTAGTGAAGACCTTGTTGCTCAGAATGTCCTAATTCAAGAATCAAAATTTCATTTTGGCAGGTCTCCCATATTTCCTCTCAGGAAGCTCCAGCAGAAGTAGGGGTACTAAGCTGTATAGTTAGCCAGAGCATGTGCTGTGAATACGGTACAGTTTGGCCATGACACATGTGTGAGTAGATCCTAAAGGCCACAGAGGTGAGTCCAGAGCCTCAGATTTAGTGCACACATGCTGCACAGTCAGTCCCTGAAGCTGAAGGAGACATTTGTCCGAGATCTTCAGACATCCTGCTCAGAGCTGCTGCTACAAGTGCCAGACAACCAGAAAATCTGACCACTTTTCCTCTTTTCCATCTGGACAAAATTTCTAGGCGAGCGGGGAGGGGGTATGGGGAGGAAACAGAAACAAACATGTAATATCTGTGAAGTTGAGCAAAAAGAAGGCACCTTAATAAAATAAGGTAGTAGCAGTTCTGTCAGAGCAGCTTTGTAGAAGAGTGTGTTGTATTTACCACAGAAGCCAAGACACCTCCTGTCACTTCTAAAAAACAGCCAACCCATATGGATTCCATTAAGACTCAAGCATTGAAGTACTAATGCTGAAGTATTTTTTTTATCACAGGGAAAGTGGAGTTGAATAAAGGGCTAAGAGCTGTATACAATCTAATGCCACTGATGTGGACACCTGGATACTTGAATAGAGCCTTGCAAGTGATGGAGAATGTGGCTTCATTGTCAGGGGACAGCAAAATCTGCAAAGAAGCTGTAAGTATGAAGGCTATAACCCGCTGAACAGAGGGAATTTCACACAAGCCGAACTCCAGTAAAACCTGTGAATTCTGTGCCTTGCTAATGAGAAGAGGCCCAGCAATACTTCAGAAGTCTTTGGAAGACAGGCAAAGAAGTAATGTTTAGAACAGACCCACTGCTTCAGTTGATGAGCCAGTGATGGTGTCCACTGGCATGTCCTTGGGAATGAGTGCCTGTTATTGCCACAAATCATTTAAGTATGTTTCCTAAGCCTTCCCCTCCCTATCTGGACACCTGGGTCTGTGTCATAGGAGCCACATGTTTGTGGGGTTGGGAAGACACCTTTGTTTCCCAAGCTTTTGAACTCATTCAGTGATGTGCTTTTTAGCAGTGAGGATGAAATATTACATCTTGTTCCTCTGCCGGCTAATTCCATGGATTCTGTGCCCTCTGAGATTATACTGTCCTGAGTGATACTGGTCCGAAAGTGGTACTGAGTGATTTCTAGCAGGGTTGTAGTGCCCTCATTTGGGGAGGATTTTACGTGGCAGTGTATAAACAACAGTGCAAGTCACATAAGTTTCACAAAGCTGAGGACCAAGAGCAGGCCTGGATAGTTTGTTATTATCAAAATAATTTTTCTCTAACGCATTTTTGTGACCCCAATGCGGAAAGGAAAATAAGGAAAATATTTTGGGCCATATTCTTATCTGGCGTAAACTAATTACAGTGTATTCATTTGCATCATCTGGCCTTTTCTACCTAAATGCTCATTAAGATTTTACTATTAAGATCCATACAAGATATTTTTAATTACTATTTCCAACTAAAATGCGGAATTCCTAGGAATGAAGGACTAAGAGCACTGACCAGGTCAATATTGGGGTCAGTCAACTACTGAATTCAGCAGTAGATATGGTACCTCAAGTGCCATAAACCCTTTCTTCCTGTAGTATCCTGGGCCTCTCTAGGTTGACCATTATGCAATTCTCATAAATCCGTATCATAGCACTGAGAAGTACAGACCGTGTTATAAATCATTGTCCTTGCATGCCTGCACAATCACAGAGTTACTTGAGAAAGACACAGCCCTGGTTTTGCAAATTTGGTTCTTCTCCAAATTGTAGTATTATTTTCTGACTGAATAAATTTCATTATCTAAAAGGGAAGTTTTCAAGTGAACTTTTTTAACTGTGCAGTTTTGGTGTAAACATTTTCAAGTGATTTGCCCAATCATTTTCGGTCACTTATTTTTCTTTCAGGCTTCAGGCTTCAAGCTTCCATTCATTTCTGACTAGAAGGGTGTCTCTTTTCTCTCTTACTATCTTAACAACATAATAGAAATACTGTTTTAGTATTGTGCTATATTGTTTAACTGTGAACAAGCAAGACAAGTTTTGGGTTTTTTAATTGTCTGAGAAAGTCTCTAAATGAGTGTATGTATTTCCAAGCACAGAGTTATTATTTCATTGCTTATTTCATCCTGTTTCAGTACTGCTAGCTTAAAGATTACATTTCAGTGTCAAGAATGTGATTTCAAATAAGCCTAATTTTTATTCCTTTAGCATTGTATACTTAACGCTAGCAAACTGAAACTGTAAGCGTCAAGATCCCTTTTGCTTGGAGAAAGCATCACAGATTCAAAGGTTACATAGAGTTATTTCATTCTACTGATAAACATTCGGAATTTAGGATTCGTGGAAGGATAACAGCTCTTTGCATTTGTAAAAGCTGAACTTTAAAATGCAGGCAACCTGCATCCAGTAATTCCAGTTATGGAGGTCATGTTATTCCCAAAACAGCAGCAGCATCCATATAGCAGTTCCATCTTTTGTATCAATAATACATACAGAAATAATTTACCAAGTCCCTTAGTGAAGCTAATGCACTGTTGTGATACAACTGCAATTAGATTAGGAGAGAGTGGTTCTCTTACTATCTTGAAAGACAAAAGCATGAAGAGAACAGAGGTGTCACAGATTAAAAATATACATATACCAATGTATTATATGCCTACATTTCCATTTTTCCTGTTAAATTATCAAACTAATGATAGGAATGAATGTTCTTGTTGCTGTACAGGTGATTTCCCTGCTTCTTTTCACCAAAGAGGTATTGACATGATCTATTAGAGATTATATTGTTGAAACATTCTATAGTAATATCTTACTTAGATGTGTCTGTGATTGTGTATCATGCTAGTGCTGTTATCACTGTGACTACCATTTAGCGTTAATATTTACGGCCAGATGTCAGGTCAAGAGGAGATATTAGCCTAATGCCTGACAGATCTGCAAATACCAGTCAGCATGTGAGTCACGGGGAGTTTTACTGTTGACAGGGGGTGGTGGAGTTGTTCTGTTGTAGGGATTTAATGTCCAGCCTCAAAGGTCCCAAGTATAGCACAAAATTCTTCCAACAATAAGTCCCATTTCCTTTTAGAGTTTGGTTTTCTTTTTATCATACACAGAATTCATCCCAAAATACATAGTAACTTATGAAATTGCTTGTAAACATGACAGCGGTGTTACTCAGATTGTATTTCCAAACTGTTTATGCTAACAGTGACAAATGTGATTGTTCAGATTGATGCTCTGGAGAACGTTTTGCAGTCTGTCCTTGAAGTAAAACCTGGTCCACAGTCAGCTGAAGAAGTCAAGGAATTAGAGCAGAAGTCACAGTGTGCAGAATCAGAAGAAACAGAGCAGTGTAAAGCACCTGAGTACTACAGCCGATTCAAAGTAAGAGAGTTTATTTATCTAAATATTCTAAACTGTAGTAGATTTCCATAATATATACTAGAAAATATGTATGCTGACTTGTTATGGCTAGTAGACTGACACTCCTTCAGTGCATCAGGAGTCCTACCTGGCATTTTTGAAACTGATGTCACCTTACATTTTCACTTCTTCAAACAGGAAGCAGCAGCCTACACAGACATAAATGCTCAAGGCCACTTGTCTTTTGTCTGTCTGCTGGGATTTTATCTTCACTTTTCATACATCAAAATGATAAATCCAGTCCTGTTCGCAAAAGTGGTTTGTCATTAGAGATCCATTATCTGACCTTGTGTGGGCTCTTGCTCGTTAAAATAAATTGTAATAGGCATGAGACCATCCTAAATTTATTGTCCATTTGTGTATGTTATGATTAAGTAGGAATGTTGCATCCTATACTTTCAGTCTGGGGAATTAAGTAAGGCTATTACATAAGGCCTCCCTTTTATCTTTAGGTCGTCACGCTAATGATTACAATATGAAACTCAAACAGTTGTTCGTTAGGGCACAGCTATATAATGAGTGCATTTTATTTGATCATCTCATAGCTATATAATGAGCTCATTTTATTTTATCATCTTTGATTTGTGCTGTGGTAAAAATCAAATACCCCAGGTTGAAACTATAGGCTTACAGTTCCAGGAGCAGTACTCTTTCCATAGCCCACCAGTTTCCATTGTTGCTGTCACGACCTTGGACAGTTGTTCTGGATACAGATCGTTGTTCTTCTAAAGACATTTCAAAAGTTAAAAGACTAGTATCCTATGGTTTCACCTTAAATACACACTCTTTTCCTTTCTTTAATTTTTATTTACATAAATTATTTGCCACTAATCTTTAGATATTAAACTTGCTTTGTARGCACTTAGAACTTTTTAATTAAAGAGTTTGGGAATCAGTGGGTGCTCAGCATGTGATAATTAATGCCTGGATGAATTACAGTGAATCAGGTAAACACAAGTGCCCTTTGAAGGAGGGAGTGAGACATTTTTATGAGTCTCTCATTGCCTATCCATTGTCTAGCCTTGAAGAAAATAATGTAGAGTGCTCAAAACAAGGCCTAAATGTCAAACTGGGGACAGACTAGTGCCAAGAGGGTAGTTTTAGTCTCACCTCAACCTTTCCACAAGTTCCATAATTAACGCCAGTTCAGGCATTCCATGGTGTGGCAGTGAGTGCCCTGACTTTGAGCCAACAAACTACAGTCCCAATGCTTACCTCTAAGCTCTTACCAGAAAAGTCTGAATGTAAGAAAGGCAAAGCCTGCAAGTAAAGTCTAGGCATCCAACAGTAATTTATATGTAAATAAGCCACAATTTCTGGTTGTCTGGATGAGAAAAGGAGCTCTCAAGTCAGAATGCCATTTCAGCTAAGCCTGAAAGAGCTCTCAGACTCTTCTCTCAAATCCGTTAGGCCAGCACCAGCCAGTCTTCCCAGTTGAAGCCCTGGACACCTATGGGTGTAGTTCACAGGGCAGAGAAGTGCATTAGAAATCCTTACAAGTCTGAGGGAAGGTGGCAGCTCTGAAGTGATCTGGTGATGTTGGCATTCACAGCTGCTGTCCCAGCACAGATCATCTGCCCCTTGTGTGATGTAGCTCCAACACAGGATTTGCACTTCTGCTGCTGAAAACACTTCGGCTGCACTTTGTCCAGCCCTGCATTAGCCAGCATGTCCCAGTTTTTCTCCCTGAGTTGAAACCCAATTGCTTCTATCTCCTGCTTGCCTAGTTCTCTTTTGTAAGTCATACACCTGGGTTTGCAAGGAAAAGCATGTGGATTTGCTCCAGACATATAGTTCCTGTGTAGAACTGTAGCTTGTTCTGCATGCCGTTTATACACATACTTGGACTCCACGTCTCATACTAACCTTCAGAACTTTCATTTGTGGAAGTACCTGAAAAAGCCTCGGCAGCCTAACAGATATGATGTGTGAGAGGCAGCATGTCCTTCACTTCCACTAAAACAAACAGGACTTGAGGACATTTGGCTCTTTCCAGATAAAGTCTTTAGAGCTGTAATTTAGACTCTCTGACACTGTCATTTGTGTTGTAATTACCTGTTTTCAGATCCCGTATGCTGAGGCTCACCACTCAGTACAGTGTTCCTCAGGCAATTCCTCCCATCTGTGTCAAATGATCAGTGGGCAAGCGTTTCATCACATGAATGCTGGGAACACCCTCTCTAAAAGCAGTGCTCCTTCTCTAACTGTCTGCATGCAGAGCCCTGGAAACTGCTTATAAAAATCAATAATTTAGCCACTTAAGAATGTGCCCTTTTGGTACCTGCAGGACCAAATGTGCCCTTTTGGTACCTGCTTTCCTAAATCAGTTTCACCAATGTATCACAGCAGAGCAGGGAAGATTCTAGGGGTTCAGTGGCTTCTTAGGAGAGAAGTCCTGCCGGTTTCCAGTTTGTTGCCTTTCTCTAGTTTAATTTCATACTGCTTAGGTTCAGTTCATAAACCCCCTTTTCAGCACATCCTTGGAAGTGGTTAGTAGGGAGAGTCTGAAGGATCTAAAACAGTTATGTTTAAATTGAATATCTAATCTGTAAACATGAGTGTAATAGTTGTCAGGTTCCTTCCCCAGGCCCAAGCTGTACGGTCTCTTCATGTTTCTCACTGATGCATCGTATACTTGCTGACATCTCAAACAAAATAGAGATGAATACAGCTAAATATTACTGAGTTTGGTTTTAGTCCATTAGCTTCACAGCCATTGGTTTTATTTTCATTCTTTATGACAAAATCAAAAAACAGAGCCAAATAGCCGAGCCCCTCAGACCTGCATGCCAAGCATTTTAAAGAGTCTTGAATCTGCTGCCTTCCAGTTCAAACCTTCAAGGGTCTGGCAAAACACAACAAAGCCTGCAGCTGTGTTGGCTAAGGCAGAGAGAAGTGGAGAGTTCTCAGATGGGACATCATAGTTTCCTGCGTAAGAACAAGGCAGAGCCTCAATACAGGAGCTGAGGGGCAGTGCCTTTGCAGGTTATTGCTAGCATGGGTCGGGGTAAGAGGAACACTGTGGGCCAGCAGCACAGCACTTAAGCTTCCAGCGGTAACTGGAAGTGGAAGTCCAGATACCTGCATGGCCCCAGAATTGCCATTTTGTTTGGAGGTGAATGATCCCTACATCTTCCTTCCATCATCCTGCAATGCAAAACAATAGGCTTTATTCAAAGGGCCCAGCATGGATGTATCTTTCTTTAGGACACATACTTACTTTAAACATTTCTGCAAGTGCTAGGCTCAGTAAAACGTTTTATTTAAAAGAACAATCAGGAAAATGTGTTGCGATCTGATGAGTGAGGAAGGGGTGAAGAATCTGTGAGTGCCATGTCCTCTTTCTCCCCCAGGAAACTCCTCCTTGGTTGTGTATCTGCACTTTTAAGGCAATTAATCAGATTGTTAGCCATCAGGCTAAGGATTTCAGAAAGCCAGAAATAGTATCACTGGATGATTCATCATCTTAAGTGAATTAACATTTTTATGCTGCATGAAATCTAGTAAAGTAAAGCTCAAGAAAGAAATACTGCACAGTTTCTTACTGAAGCTCTGCTCTTAGTTTCAGTAGAATGTCCCTGAAAAAATACCTCTTGCTTTAGTGCTATTGGACAGTCTGTGTAAGCATAGTCAAGCTTCTGATCACAGTAACTGTTGGGAAGAAAAATCATGGGAGTTACTTAGAATGCTGTTAGCAAGAGAGCATTTAAAGCAATGTGCGTCTGTTGAGAGGGATGCTAATGCATGCAGTGTGGAGCAAATCGTTCAATAGATTTTGAGGTAAGACACAAAAACAAGGTGTTTAGATTATCTTTATTGTAGTTGACTGGTCAGCTGATCTTTGTTAATACCAGATAACTGAACTTGGAATAATAAAGAGAATTTCAATGCTTAATAAAAATTAAACTTCATTATTTTAGTTTTATTGCTCAAAAAAATTATTCTAGAGGCTAGCATTTCAAGAAATGGTACCAGCTACCACAGTCGAAACACTTTGCTGGGATAAAATAATTACCTGCGCTGTATAGCCCAGCTAATAGTTAGATTCAAACAGTGATGTATGGTTCTTACAGGGAAGTATTTTGTGGCTGATTATTTTGTGACTGACTGCCTCTCTCCTTCTCACTTCCCGCCAAATCCTTTTTTATGACAGGAGCTGTACTCTCTGCTGCATTCACTTGGCAAGGTTGAATCTGAAAGCCTGTTAACCCTCACCACCCAACTTGTCAAGGAAAAGCTGCCAGCATGTGAAGTGGACGACATTGCAAAACATGAGCAGAAGCTAAAGGAGTGGGAGCAGGAGCAAGCACTTCTCATTGAGAGAGAAAGAGAGATGAAAGAAAAGGCTAAGCAGGAAATGGAAGCTAGGAAGCTAGCTAATGCATCTGCTTAGTACTGGAACTCAAAGACTACTGTAGTGGTATGCATGAAGTGCTCACCATTATTAAATTTCACTTCAATCCTGCTGCAAATGTGACTATATGTGACTGCTATATGCAAATTAAACTTTTCGCATTTTACGTGTTTCCTGAAGTAAAGCACATGTGGTTTAGAAATCTTCATCCTGTTTATGATATATTTTCCTCCTACCATCAGCTAGGCAGGGGGTGGGATGGAGACAGCACAAAGAAACAAAGGCATAAGAAATAGCTTGCCTGTGATGAAAGCTGTAGAGAGTGGAAGGAACAAAAGAAGAGGGAAGAATTTCAAACACAAAGTTGTTTCAATAGGGGTTTCTCACAGGAAAGAATGCCTTGGCTACTCTGAACTTCAGACACTAAGAGGATTAACTTATATTGATTGGGGTTTTTTTCCYCAATCCATTTGGAAAATTCAGGCTACTATACATGGAGTTGGAAGCCTAACTTTAGACTGTTTTTTAAAACTACTTTTAAAGAGTTTCAGCCTAGTGAGCTAGCACTTGTACAGGGACCCCGATGTGCCTTCCCTGTAAGAAAGTTAGAAATTTCTGACTTTATTAGCGCTGTTCTGCTCTGTTTTTAAGGTCAGTACAGAAACACACACAATCACCTGGGCACAGACGGAGGAGCCTCATGCTGCAGTGCAGTTTTCTTTTATATTCTGGGCGCTGTTTCATGGGGTTTTTGACCTAATTCCCTTCTGGTCTCAGCTGTGTACACAGTCCCATGCCCCATTTTTCAGATTGGTAAAACAATGTAGCTGTTCACACAGAGCACAAGGAGATGGCAAGGCAGGAAGGGATCATAGTGCATTGGTGGTGGGATGCATCAGCATCCATCCCTGCTTACATTTTCTGTCACCGCTGAATCTCATCAGCTGCAGCCAGTGCATTTATGCAGCTCATGGCAGGGTGAGTTCCTTGAAGACAGGGAGACCCTAGCAACAGCCCTGCTGTATTGCAGCTTGTTACGGCAACAACAGTGTTGTCTCACTGTGCCTTATCACAGGCTCTGATAAGCATTTCCATTTTTATCATGCAACTGTCTAGTCTTACAGTGATAAAACTCGCATCACAAACTCACTGTAAATCCAGTGAGAACACGCTGCCGATCTGTGAAGTGAACTTGGTTTAAGTGTAGGAAAGCATCTTATCCGCATACACTAAAAACCTCTCTTATTCCCAGCAAACGTGCTCAGAGCCTGATTGCACATCCAAGAACTTGGCAGTAAGGTCCTTCACCCCATCTTGTCAGCAAGTCCCATAGTTTTGCCCATACTGCAGTGAGAGAGTGCTGTCTCCAGGGAAGTGGATGATTTTGTGGCTTGGCCTAACTAAATCAGCAGTGGACTTTCCTGGGCAACTTTTCTCAAGGCTCCTGAAGTTTTTTTCCTCTTTTTTGGTCTAAATGCTTTCTCACGACTAGAAGTTGGGGAGCCTGAAAGGAGAGTAGGAGGCCAAAGAACTCTTAAGAATAATTTCCTTAAAACTGGTGGCTTTAAAGAGGTCATCACTCCTAGTCCAGCCACAGGAGAATGAAGTGTCCCTTCCCTGACCACATATTTCAGTTCTTCAGTATCTGAACATGCGTTGTACCTCCAAAGGTTCATAATCACTCCTGCATGAGGATTCCTTTCTCAGCTTCTTTCTACAGACACCACCTTTCCCTCCTGGGATCTTCTCTACACCACCACAGTTTTAAGACCCTCCTTGCAGACACATGGCCTCTAGCCACCACAGCTGCTGATCCTGTTGCTTATGAGACATTGTTTGGCTAGGCCACAACAGGGACTGCCACATTTCTCCTTGTTTCTTCTTAGCATCTGTTTCTTGGCAGCACAAGGAACCTGTTTCTGGCCCCACCTCCACCCTCCCTCACCCTACTCAGTAGGTATGCCAGGCTGCTAATGCTAATTGAGCTCCAGCAAGCTGCCAGCTGCCATGCCCCCTGCTCTCTCACAGGGCATGCTTCACTTCCCGCACAACTAACCCCCTTTTCCATTTATTTAGACTTAACTATTACAGCAATAGGAGAAAAAAACACTCCTCTAAACTCTTGAGTAGCCTGTTAATCAATATTACAGGTTGCCTCCTTGTTTTACTCCAGGCACTGTGGGTTTGAATGCTCTGAGCCCAGTCCAAAGCCTAAATTTAAACAGTGTAGTTACAATCTTTCTCTGCCTTCACCCAAATCTCCTTCCATATCCCCCTCTGCCCTTGGGAGAAGGGTATTTCCCTGCCAAATGCTTTGCAGGCAGCAAAGCAGATTCCTGGGGCCAGATGAAGGACACCAAACCCAAGACCTGCAGCAGAGGATCCATACCATTTGTGGTTTAAGGACCCAAAAGTTTTGCCAAGCCCTCTCATTTATCTGTCCCCTCAGTAGCACCCTGAGCAAGAAACCACTTGTGACACTTCCACCAGTTGGGCCAGCTGCACACCACGGCCTCTCTTTCCTCCCTTTTGTGCCCCAGGCAAGTATTTCTTTGTGGTTCAGTAGCCTCCATCTTGCTTCTCCCCACCCCAGGTCTCACYGCTGTCTCACTCAATAGCAACCAACTTGTGCTAAACCAGTGTTTTCTCACCTAGCAAATCCTTACTTTTCCCACAAGCCTACCTGTACCCTCTTGAATGCTCCAGCAATCCTTGTTGCTGCTTCCCCTTTGATGTCGCCCTTGATCCCCTTCAAGTTCCTCCTGTGTATCATCTCACATTTATTTTTTCCCCTTCAAGGAGGCTGGTCGTGTCTCTTTGCCCGGCACCCCCGTCTCAGACAGCAATGTGCCCCTGGTTCTGTAGACAGCAAGCACCCCGGGGTACCAAGTGCTCGGGCACCCTGAAGCTTGAGGCCCCTGGACACAGCTCAGTCTCAGGAGGTTGGAAACATGAATTGGCAACTGAAGCTTGAGGGAGGGGAGGAAGTTACTCTATTTGGTGCTCTCTCCTACCTGCTAGCTTTGAGCAAGGTCAGCAGTGAGACAGACAAATTGTGAGATGGAGTAATTCACAGACCAGTGCTGTTCAGGCATGTGCTCAGCTTCCTAAGAGAGACACGGACGGCAGCTGTGCACCACAAACACAGCAGCATGAAAAATGCACAGAATATCAACTAACTCAGCTTGACTTACTTACCTGCTTTTCTCCTTCCCACTCCAGGAAAAGTAAGATAGACTTGACTGTTCGCCCCCTTGCATAAATCATGTTGCACACACAAGCTGTTTTTCAGTGGATTACTCTTAAAAGGAAGTTTGAAGAACACTTGTAACAACACCTAGGAGTGAAACTGGGCCCCAGGTGGTCAAAAGCCCTTCTGTCCGGATGCCCGCAGCTTTGTGTGCGCTCCTGTGATAGCCATCACCCGCTGGGATGCAGCTGGCTGCATTTAGAAGGGGGCCAGAAAAGTCATACAGCAGCTTTTGATCTGCTACTGCCTAAACGTGAGCTCTGATGCTAAGGGGAGAATGTGGATGTGTGTATATATGCATATAAAAACAAAAACAAATACTTCTGTACTCTACAAACACAAAAAGCTTCAGAGTTCATCCAGTCCTGCACCCTGGTACTCATTCAATGTGAGCTCATAACCCAATGAGCACTTCCTCACTAGGACACTCTCAAGCTTTTTGAAATGTTGCTGCTCCATGCTGCACTGTTTCAGACAGCTGCCTAGACCTTTCTGTATGTGGATGAGACTGGCAAAATGTTTCCTGGAGGGGACAGACCAAAATCTTTCCTGGTAGTAAGACTATCTCCTTTTTTTGGATCACCTCTCCTAGAAATATTCCTTCACATCCTGTTTTTGTTTGTGACTACAGCTGCGATTTGGATTAAAGCTGTTGCAGTTTCTCCTTTGTCAGTGTATTTCTAAATCACAGGAGTGCATCTTTCTTCATGAAAATTATTAATAATTTCCCTACTCATTATCCTGGTGCCTGTATAGCTAAAGGCAGACAAAAATCTCCCAGTGGTAGAAGCAATACATTTGCATGCACAGTCACTGAGCTGTGCATGCAAACAAGGTGAGCAGCAGCCTAAATAATACCTGCCTGCACTAATGCTTATGGTACAGCATTGCCAGACTTGCACATGCTAGACAGTGTTAACAGCTCTCCCATGTTTCCCCAGGGGTGGGAGAGACCCTTCTCAACAACACTAGCCAAAAGAAACAGAAACCAGTACAAATGCAAAGCCTGTTTGATATGTTAGCATGAATTCATCTGCTGTTTGGAGAAAAAACCAGCACTTTAAAGGTTAAAGCTCTTCTTTTTAACTCAAAAAGCAGCTTCCTAATTCAAATACGCTACTGATTAGGCAAGCAAATATGTAACTCTTCCTCCCACAAGTGTCACTGGCAGAACACTTCCAGCAAAGCACTGAAGGTCATTATCCATTATTCACAAGAGGAAAATTACATATTTATTCCCTAGCAGCTCAAATAAATGTTGCCTGAAGCCTCGCACAGATGGGCCCTATTTATGGTAACAGCCGACCTGGCCAAGATAAGGTTACTAGGTGCTCTCAGACCGGGTCAGATGCTATGTCCTACACACAGAGCTGGTATTAAGCCCCTTCCCACAGCTTCAAGCACCTGCACCCTCCCCTAGTGGCCTGTCCCAGCTGCTTGCCTGCATGTCCCGAGGCTCTCTGGCCACCCTAAAACTATGGGACCAGGATAACCAGACATGACCTAACCCAGCTGCAGATGAAGGTTGGCTTGTGCAAGGGGGTTTCTGACCTGAGCAGCCGTCACTGTGCCACTGAGACAGCCCAGGGCACAGGTTAGCAAGTGTCCTCTCTTCTCCCACCTCCTCAGGAAGCTGGAGTCATAGTTACAAAAGGGAATTGCACCCTTGACTTTGAGGGATGCAAGATGTGGTCCACTGAACAGCATCCAATTCTGCAAGTACTGCTATTGGTTTTGCTGGGGCTGTTTATGTAGAAACTACAACTGAACCTTGCAAAATATATTTCTAGTGAGTATATGAGCACATTTGTGGAAAATAAAGTTAAATTTGCCTTCCCAGAAATTTAATGATAGGAAATGTTGAGATGATGAAAAGGCTCTTCAAATGTAGAAGAGAAACTACTGCTGAAATAAGTGACAAACAACCTGAACTTGGGACAGTGACTGTTTCAAAATAAAACTGTGGAGAATGAAGTATAGGTCAAGAATTAGTGACAAAACACTTATTCAAGAGTAACATAAGATACTAAACATGATAGAAAACTGTGCCATCTACTCTGGGTCAGTGTCCCCACGGAAATATATATATCTTTCAGTAATCACAAAGTTGTCACGGAACTCAGTTAGCACTTGCGTAGTACTAACTCTGTTACTGCTCTTAAACCTTTCTGATAAGTCCACTCAACCCATTCTAAATTGCAGATGCCCCAGGCACAGAAATAGCGTTAGAGCCCCATTGACAAGCACATTAGATTATCAGGACAAAATTCAGCTTTCAATATATCTTGTTAATTGCAAATCCTGACAATTCCTCCCTTGAATGAATTGGGAAAGAAGCTTTCAGGCCTGTTCTGGTCCTTACACATGGTAACTGCTGCTATAATCACATCTTTGGAAACTGTAGACTCTTCCTGGAAATACTGACTTGTACTCTGGGGGGTTCATATTAAGTATTTAAGTGGCTCAGTGGGTCAGTTTACCTTCAACTCTTTAAACTAAGACAGTAACACAGCTGGTCTGAGATAACATGAGGTTTGTAAAAGCTCAGTCAAAATTAATTTCTGGACCTTAACAGGTATACAGGGTGTAACCTCGGTGTATATAGACATTGTTATGTATATTTAGCTTTGTTTGTATTAGGACATAAGTTCCATCTATTTCACTTATCATCTGTGTAATTCACAAGCACAGGTAATGGGCTGAGCTGCAGTATGATGTGTAAATCATGGCATATGCAATTGTTTTGGCAGTGAAGCTGGCAGCAGATGCACAGTCACCCTCCACCCCCGCCTTGCCAGCTATTCACACTGGAGCGGGTAATGCTGGAGTTGAACTGCAGAGAAGCAGCTACATCAAGTGGTAAGGATCGGTGAGAAACAGTGAACAGAGCTCGTGCAGAGTACAGTGCCTGCTGATTTAGTTCTTTAGTTCCCTTAAGTATTTAATTTCTGGTGGAAATGATGCTAAGCATGCAGTCAAAAACCAGCAAATCCTCTGGCAAGCTGAGGGCACTAAGCATTACTCAGCCTCTGGTGGTTTTCGGGCTGCATCTGAAGAAAGCACATGCAGCAAACCAGAGGACAATGCCCTGGAGGTTTCATGCTAGTGTGGACTGGCCGTGTCTGTGGGAGGTGAAAGTAGGGACCACAGCAGTAGGCAGTGGTCAAAAACTGTTCGCTGAGTGAAGGACATGGGCAATGCTCATGTAGCCGAAGTACTGCATGCCCAGAGACACTGTCTAGGAAGCCAAGTAGATTTGCTGCAATGCTGGGAATGAGCTGGATCTATGATGTGTCACCATGGCTATTACTCAGGAGACCCCTGCACACCTCTTTTCACCCCATTGTAGGAACCATGAAAATCTATAATTTCGTCCCAATCACAGAACACTAGAAATCAGTATTAAACAGTCTCCAGGTCTAGGATGCCACAAGACAGATCCCTCATTTTAGATAGACTGAAAAGGTCTGAGGGACTATCATTTTCCCAAGCCATCTGAAATACTCCATAAGCTTGAATTTGTTTATTAACAACACTAGTGGAAATAAAATTTCTCCTCCTCAGCAGGTGTGTTGAAGAAAGGAGCTTTCATTTGGCATCTGGAAGCAGCAAGTCAAACGCTACAGACCAGGCTGGCCTGCCCCTATCCACAGGTACCATGGATGGTCCCACCTGCGCAAATCCAGAACTTCACCCTGGAATTGCAGGTGAATAATTGGGATTGAAGCCTGACCTGGTCTATTTTGCACGATCATTTTAATATATTTTAAGTAGCATCAGGCTACTCTGCCACAACAGCTCAAAAAACCTTGATATAAACATATGCGGGATTATACTTGAGATGATACAAGATTTGCAGCAGTTGACTCCCCTCATCTGGTCTTCATTTTTCTCTACTTCACCAAGCTCAGCCCAATTCAAGCCAAGCACAGAATTTCCTATTAATGTCATTGGAAGTTAGAAACGAAACTTTAGATGTTGGAGATGGATAAGGGCCCACAAAAAAGACTGCTGTCTGAGGGTGAAGGAAATCCTGCAGGGCCACTGCTTCTCCTGGGAGCAAGCACCCCTTGCTCCCTGCTGCCCCAGCCTTTACCTGCTTTCATGTCATTACCATCTCCCTGAGCTAAAAAATGTAAGCATTGACTGCTGCACCTCGCCACAGCAGGCATTGCAGCAGCAAGCAAAACTACAAAGGCAGAAAGCCTGATCTTACAGCATCCCTTTAACAGCAGTAGAGGAGAAGTCTGATGTTTGTAAAGTAAAAAACTAAACTGAGAGTCCAGCTTCCCCAAATGCTCCATCACCTTTCACCACGATTACTGGGCAGCGGTGGTCGGGAAGGGTCTATATCCACTGGAGGCAAGCTGCGCACTCTTRTTAAACCGCAACAACTTGGGAAAAGACCTCTTTTCCAAACCAGGGTGGCCTCAGTTTGATGTAACTTTATTTAGCATCATCTCTAACACAGCCCCTTGAACGTATACTTACTGAAAATGAGGTGTTTCCTCATGCTGCTGAGGGATACAGAAATGAGAACAACAAAAAAGCCACATCATGGTACATCATGTTAATGTTTTACGCCACAAAAGATAAAAGTAATCTTCCGCATTTATTTTCCAATTTCTCAGTAGAGATTGGTTCTTATCTAGCATTTAAATAGTCATTGACCTTTTGAGAAAAAAACCATATAGTAGGTAATCATGACTGAAGGAAAGGGAAAACTTAAAAATACATACATACACAAAGACAAGAAACATGTCAACACCACTTTACCACTTTTGTATTTTATTGTGGAACTGAGTTTGCTTCCTTTACATCAAATATCCTCAACAGAAGAGGGGATATTGCACACAAATATCATAAAAGCACTACATATTACTTTCACTGGAAACTAATTTTCTACATTAGATATGACTGGATAGAATAGAAGTGATGCAGGATTATAAGACATAATACCATACACAGCTGCAGACTGACACAAACACCATTCAGAACAAGAGAGAGGAGGTGTGTGAGGTGCTTCTCAGCCAGCAACAAGACTGTTTCTTTCCATACTTTGGAAGATAATGGCTGCATGCAAATGCGTGAAAGCATATTTCAGGTTTCCTCTTTTACAGTTGTGATTACAGCCCAGTCTTGAAGAGGTAGCTCCTGCCATCTGGAGCTCCTAGCTAGTCTAGTGCAGAGAAGCTGCTTTTTTAATTCTTCTTTTTTTTATTCTTTCTATATTCTTATGCCATTGTTTTATTTAGTTACTTAATTTTTTTAGATTTTTTGTAAAGTCACAACAAACAGACTTTTTTCTTTTTTTATTTTAAATAGCAAACATTTTTAAACCAGGTGAATGATATAATTGCATTCTAAGAAATGCTTACCCCTAGTTGCTTTTAGTGTTTTGTTCAATTATTAAGTGAAAAGATGAAAGCTTACAGTTTCTTTCAAGTGGAAACATTATACTTTTTCCTTTTCTAATAAATCCAGACCAACAAAATTACTATTTCTCTCAAAACATCATTACTGAGCAAGAACCTCTGGCGACAGTTGAACAAATAGAAGCGTATGACAGAAATGTCCCAAATGCACAGTAAGCGCTCTTTGAAGCTCACTTGCTTGTGGTGGGAGGGATTGAAAATTCAGTTAACAAATCGATTAAATCTTAGTAAATGAGTACCAGAACTCTCCTAAAATGCGTAAGCTATTGTAGACAATTTTTAAAAAAAAATGTTCATATACACAGTTATCTCCATTCACCACAGTATGTAAAGTAAGTAAAAAAAATCAAAAGTGATTTCTATGAAAAATGGGGTTAAAAGAGAGGTCAATAAAGTCAGGCCCACCACAGGACTTTGAAAAGGCATGCAAGAGAGGCCCTGTCCAAATTCAGGAGTGGGGTGGGATCTCCAAAGTTAACTCTTACTTGAATTATATAAAGCAGTATAGTAATAGCATAAAGATCATGACTGGGGATGCTGTTATGGGTAATACCATCATTTAAATGGAGTGTCCTTTACACTCAGATATTGAATCTTTATTATTAGAGTAATCAATAACAAACCATGCTCCTAGAAATCTATGCTGATCAACAGCACTCATCGTTAATGTACATGGTACATTTTGATGACTGTTACACTAAACTAATTGTGTAGTACTAGGACTAGCACAGTTAGATTAGTTCCACAGGCAGGAAAGACATTAAGGGCAAGAGGAGCTAATGGAGGAGTTCATCGCTGTGTTGCACCCAGGCGCCGTTGCCATTTGAAAGGGAATGGATGGAACAGGCATTACAGTACCTCAGAATAGCTATACCATAATAGGGTTTTAGTATTCTTGTAGCAGCAAAAAAGCCAATGTACATTTTAAATCAGCTGTAACTGTCTAATTATTATTATTGTTATTTTAAAAGTGAAACAAATGCTTGAGCCATCACAAACTTGCTTGGGGAGACTTAAGGCTTGATTACAATTTCATTTACAGTAGGATCAAATGACTGTAACTTCCCTGACTGTAGTGAAATTGCTCCTGATTCACAGGAGTAAGTGGCATAAGTGAGATTAGTCTCAGGACCACTGCTGTACTTAAAACAGAATTTCTACCAAAGCAGAGATACAAACCATTTCAGATATTGTCAGAAAATCTGTTCCCACCCACTCAAAAAGTTTGAAATCTGACCTATATAAGAAAGTAGACAAAGCAGAAAGACTTGTAGAAATAGTAAAACTATTCTGCCAAACATTTTGCCCAGAACTTTGTAGACTATGTATTAGAAAAGCAATTTTAAGTGAATGATTATGAGCCCAGCAAACATGCTTGTTTTCAAGATACATTTCCATCTGCCTTTGTGGCATAGTCATTCCGAGTTATTCTTAACGACTTAAAAGGTAGAGCAATAAATAAAACGGCATTGCTAGACATATACCTAAAAAAAGAAAAGACATTAAAAATAAATCAAAACCCCCAACAACTGACAAACAGTAATTCACAGCATTAAATGGGCCTCAGGAGCCCACATTTAAAGGACCCTAAAGCAGTATAAAAAAACAACTCATAAAAATTAGGAGTGCAAACATATACCTATTAAACAAAAATATCCTAACAATGTAAAATTGAAATAAATTATAAGTAAAGAAAATAAAATGAGGTCGTAGTTCACTACATTGTGAAACAATACCAGCCATAATGGTGAATCATACAGACCAGCACGTATCTCCACTCTGGAGGCCTTTACACCTTCTCTAAATTCAGATTTGCAAACCTTCTACAATGTAACAAGATTCTTTTAATTGGGGTAAAACTTCTGACACTAAAAAATCCAAAATGTCTTAAATCACAGAACAGTGATGCTGTTCCTCTGCAAGCAGTCTAGAGAAGGAAAGGAAGGGGTAGAGGAAGGAGGAAAGGAAAAGTAAAAGAAGAGTAAAAGAAGCGGCAAGGAAAGGAAGAAGAAAGGAAGAGGAAATGAAAGGAGGAAAGAGGAAAGAGGAAAGAGAAGGAAAGAGGAAAGAGAAGGAAAGGAAAGGGGAAAGGAAAGGGGAAAGGAAAGGGGAAAGGAAAGGGAAAGGAAAGGGAAAGGAAAGGGAAGGAAAGGGAAAGAAAGGGAA
>JASVER010000041.1:2024816-2049922 GCA_030449065.1 Oceanodroma leucorhoa | reverse complement strand
AAAGGAAAGGAAAGGAAAGGAAAGGAAAGGAAAGGAAAGGAAAGGAAAGGAAAGGAAAGGAAAGGAAAGGAAAGGAAAGGAAAGGAAAGGAAAGGGTTACTTATTTCAGCTTATTGCTTATTCTATCTTTTTTCAAGATCTTGTGAGGGTTGAGAATGTAAGTTACACCCTTGTAAGTATTAGGCAATCAGCTTTTCAAATCCCATTTTCTGTCATCATCAATAGATTAATTTTACCACCAGGGTGCCCTTCCACCCTCCCACCCCCCAAAAGGTATTGGCATTTGACTATTTTCAATAAATTTTACCTCAATATCCATTCCCACTAGAACCTTAAACACCATTATTCATTTATCTTACAAAACTACTAAAAAAATTGCCTTCACCTGAAAAATTTTTCTTTGCATTTTCCTGTAAATGAAAACGTTTGTTAAAAATTCATCTATTAAAAGTTCACGCAGCACTAAAAAAAAGGTTTCTGTACATTTGTTCCCATATTCACTCTTAAATTAAACAAATAAAATAAGGTAAGACAAAGGTTGAATACTGTACAGGCTCACAAGTAACCTTTTTCATCATTCTGAATGTTTCACTAAGTTTTGCAACTCTGATACTGAACACCACTTCAATCTTGCTTCCACAGTACAAAAGAAACTTTCAAAAAAATGCTCATCTTGCCTCGTTGAGCTGTCCAGGTGCATCAATGAAGTGTTCACATAACTAACATATGTAATTCATAGCACCAAGCCATTTGACCAGTCAGATAGGTTTCTAGTACCACACATGCACACTCACACTTCCTTACTGGTGTAACTATGATCCTACACAGATGTTTTATAAATTTGCTGCCTCAACATTAAAAAATAAGTGCATCAAGTTTCTTTGTACATTCAAGTCTCTTTCTAAGGCAAATTGTCTACTGTATGTACTCCCAACCGCTTTGGTATTTTGCTTCAGTTAATCGACAGTGGACATGGGTGTTCAAGCATGTGGACTGGTCAGTTCTGGCTGGAGTGAGTGGACTTTCACTGGGAGCATGCCTTAGATCAACAATTCTGCATGTTGAAAGAAAGGTTTTAGACTTCTGGATGGGGTGCAGACTACGTGCATATTTGGCCTGTGATTGTTATTTTATGTCAGTATGCAGAGTTCAAATTAAAGTAGAAAACTGCTGATGAGCGGTTAGGCTGTACGTCCCTTCCTAGCCACGTTCTGTTTCTTTTTATCTTCCAGCTAACTTAATTCAGTAAAAAAAGGATCCCCCTTGCGATAGCTCAGATTGATACAAATTTAAAACTTTCTTTTCATGTGAGAGCATAAGCAGACTGCAGTAAGCGATACATCTATTGCCATGAGACTAATGCAGATCTAATTATTTATTACTTTCTCCTCCTACCCCTCTCTCTCTTTCTCTCTCTTTGTGTTTCTTTAGAGGGCAAATGCCTCTACCTGGCAGAAGTCAGTTGGTGCATGGTTTCCAAACGTTCAGCAGAGATGAAACTGGATCTGTATTTTCGCAGTAATTTGAACCCTACTATGGGAATACTGTTATTTCCCTTAGCAATCAGCAAAGACTGAAAAATATTAGTGACTTGCATCACTGTGACACAGTATAGCATTTGGCGGGTATACAGTTCAGCAGTTGAAATAGATGGGTTGAATTTTTAGAAAAGGTGTTTTCAAACTGAAGAATTTCTGGAAAAAAAGTTTAATCTTGTGGTGCATGGTGTCGTTCTTACAGTTCAATCTTGCATGCGGGAAAAGATTCATCTTGCATAACAACAGTGCTGCTGCTTGCCAAAACCATGATGTTGAGGTCCTGCTGTTTCTCATGGGTCTCTTGGTACCATTCCCTCATCACTTCTGAGTCATGGGTTGGGATTAAGGTCACCTGCAACACAAACCAGGAGAAGTCCTGAGCAATGGACAACAGAAACAGCTGATAAGAAAAATGTCTTTGTAAGAAGCCCTGGCCAACAAGTATGTTTCCCTTTTGGAAAGAGTGGATCTTTATGCAATAAATACCTGAGAAAATGGATGGATAAAAGGAAATAAATAAACACGTAGGTAAGGTAAAATGACTGCGAAGTAGTTTATCAAAATAAAAGCTTGGTTTTGTAAGGTGCTGAGATGCAGCTTTCCAGAGAAGTAGCAGTCTGTAGTCTGCGCTGACAGGTCTTCAGATTATTGCCAAATATTTTGTTTACTTACTGATTATGATGGAAAGACACATGAAGTTTCCAAGTGTATGTGATTACCATATAAACCATGAAACATTCCCTTTTCTTTCCCACTTATAAACTGCAACGTTTCCAAACTTAGGTCATATATGGTATAGTAACAAGATGAAACAGCCAAATGGTCCTGTAAACCAGTTCCCAACTGTTTTATTCACCAGGAACAAGGGCCAGAAATGGGGGAGCGGCTGAGTGCAGTGCAGCTCTGTGCTTCAGCTGGTGTCCTCTCACATCATCAGTGAAACGAGGTGCCCAGCCTCGGGACCCCATTCCCCGGCAGCCGCCATCCACTCCAGAGGCACTCTGGCTTCCCGTAGTTGCTTCCCAGAGAAGGTTAAATTTCCAGGTAGAGATACTAGTGAAGAGCTTACCTGCATGTTACTCTCCCACTGTGCCTTGCCTTCCAGCAGTGAGTCCAGAACAGCCCTGCTCGGCTCCTCGGCTGCAGAATCGTTCCCGCTCACCACGTAGTAGGATGACCGCACCCTCTTGAAAAACTCAACATCGACGTTCTTGCTATTGCTGTGGTTGGGAATGTACACCAGATCCAAATACACCGGAGGTCCTGGAGGCACTGCTGTAGATTTTGCCACCTTAGTATTCCCAGGTCCTTTGGAAATCAAACAACAAAAGAATATATCACAGGCTGGTTAAAAACATGCATTCATTAACTACTGTTAAAACCGCTGAGGTGAGATATGTCCAATTATGGCATTACTGTCCTACATCTAATGACATGTTCCAGCTTTCTTGTATCCCAATTACAGTTGTAATGGGAGGAAAAACCTGAATAACTGTAACTATGTAATACAATAAAAACTCACTACCACATAACCAAAAATTGACTGAACCTTTCCGGTAATATACTACTATTATCCAACAATTACTATGCAGGGCTGTGATTACTGAATTACCATTCAATAAATGGTGGTATTATTTTCCAGGTTAAGAAGTACAGCTTTTCGAAAGTCTCAGGTATGCATGATTATAAAACCTAGGGTCACCTAGGGACCCATGCAGATTTGAAGCAGTCGTGAGATTTGGGGTATCAACACATAGCAAGGCATGGTAGCTGTTGATATGTTCAGACTGTCTTACAGGTGCATCAGGAAGCTACCACATGTGAGCAGAAAGAGGGTCAAAGAGGAACTCGGGAGGACAGAGAATTACTTCAGGGAACTAAGAGCAAGTGTTTGTTTGCCTACTGGATCCTTATTTGCATACACAAATTAGCCACTTATCACATAAAGTAGGGGGAAGCATGGTTTTGCTGCTGTACAGAGTATAGTCCTTGTTCTAAGAGCTTCAGTCAAAAGGAAGTTCAAGGTTTAAACACTCACATTAAAAATACTACCCCAAAAAAAAGTAGCTTTTGCTATGCACTGGATCATGTTGTGAACTGAAAATCAGGATTCAACCAGTAATTTTATCCAGATGACCACCATTTATGTTCTATTAGCCTTCTCATGTTGTTACAGAGGAGGAAGCTTGGTAAACAATTAGCTGAGCAATACACTCTATTTAGGGTCATACTGTAAGGCCAGCAAAGTCCACTGCAGTTGTCCAGCATGTCCTGCCATTCATCATAGGGCAATATGCCAAATAAGCATCATGATATGATAAGATTTCCTGAATTAGAGAGTTTTTACTATTGGTTATGTTACAAAATCTTTTATCATCTTTTATCATAAAAAATTATATATCCTTCTGAATTGTGGATACCAACACTGGATAAAATATTAGACATTATATTTTACACTTAAATGTCATTATCAAATAGAGCCTTGTCTTCTGCTCTAGTGTATACCTGAGAAGTATCCTTTAAGGAAGAAGAATCTCACCTAGAGCTAAAGTGCCAGGGAAATGTACAGCATGACGAACTATACTGCTGCTTTGAAACGCATCTGCTAACAGAGACATGAAAACGATGGTGTAAGAAAGGAACAGTGGACCACTTAAAATGGGGAAGCTACAGACAGTTGAGTGCTGGTTGGTTTGTACTGAATCCTAGACCTGCTCCTTTTAAGAAAGCTTTCAACAGAACATCAGTCCTGACAACAGCAAAATCAAAGTATCCCCCTAACACTCTTTAACAAGATCTGCCGGAAACAACAGATTAGCAAATGCCTCCTTCAGTAATTTAATTCATATTTTATCACTACTTGGAATACACGACAGTCATTCAAAATTACATTAACTTTCTGTATGCTTAGTCATCACTGATGGCATAAGACTTTAACTGGATTATGTGATGTACAAGCTTAGTTCACTGAAAGTGCTCTTACTATTGTTACAACTTTTTAAAACACTCCTTTTAAAATTAATCTAGCAAAGTAATAAGAGCATTCAGTGGCTGATAGTACGTTTGCCTCCCATAATATTAAATTGCCTTAATTTATGTTAAGAGAATTGTGCCTACTTATTTCTTGCAATGAATGAAGTGGTTCACTTTGCTACTGATTTCACTTCACCTACAAAAGTGGTACTTTTAATTCTACTAGTTGGTTAACAGTTTAGACAGCTAGTATTAAGTTCTTTATATTTTATACACTCTCTGAGCAAATTGACACATCAAGTTTCTCAGATTACAAAAGTTAAATTAGTGAATTTTATGCATTTAAATATCGCTTTTATACGGTGGATTTATATTTAAAACCTGGACTTTCTTTGGGAATTTGCTACAAACCACATTCTCAGCAGATATAAAGGCAAAACTAACTTCACTGCAACAAATAAGAAAAATCTTAACACTAAGGAACTGCTATCTGTCTTTACCTGTTGTTGCAGTCTTTGCTGACTTCGATGTTGTTGTATTTGCTGCATTCTTGGTGTCCTTATCTTTCTCTTCCACTCGAGACTTTACTTCTGGATTAGAGATATTTTTGGTCGCCTTCTCCACAGACTCCTTCTTTTTTGGAGAAGCTGTTTTGGAAATTTTGTCTAAAGATTCTTTTATAGCTGGCTTTGGTGAAGCCACTTGTTTTGATTTACCATCACTTTTTTTAACAGGAGAAGACGACTTGGTCTTAGTACCCTGCTTTTTTGTCTTTGTCTTTTCTTTGAGGTCCTTCTTCAAAGGTCTACCTACATTCTGATCAACAGGCAGAGCCTCTGGATCAACCATGGAAACATCAGGGTGCCTAGGGGAAGGGCTGCGATCCTGCATCGGGACAGGTGGCGGGTCAATGTGTTTGTATGTAATTGTCTTGTCCGTTGGAATGGTTTCTGACTCATCTTCCGAGTCTATATTAGCATCTGCAGTGATGGAAGGACACTCCTCAGTCTCTGGGGGAACATCTGAATCAGTCTGAGATGGTGCAGACTCGCTCACGGACGTGGGAGGGGTTTCATCACACTGCCGCCCTTGCTGCTTTCCCCCAGAAGGTGGCTGAGCTCCCCCAGATTGAGTTAATGGCTTCTCTTGATCTTGAGACTGCTCTTCACTTGCAAACCACTCAAGGGGGTTTGGGTTGATAAATGAGGGTGAAAGTTCAGTTTTGGGATGTTTATATTCGCAAGAGGACACAAGGCATAAATCAACATCTTGACGGGATTCTGCTAACGATTTTCCTGGAGTGAAACGTGCATTTGCTTCATAGGAATCGCTAGTAGCTTCGGGTGACCTGGTGACTCTCCCAGTCATCTCAAATGAGTAATCTGTGGCTTCAGGTGAACTGGAGGCTTTCCTAGTTGTCTCATAGGAGTAAGCCATAGCCTCTGGTGACCTGGTGGTTCTCCCAGTTGTCTCATAGCCGTAGCTAATGCCTCCTGGTGACTTAGTGGTTTTCCCTGTTGTCTCATAGGAGTAATCTGTAGTATTGGGTGATCTGGTAGCTTTCCCAATTCTCTCATAGGAATAATCTGTGGCCTCTGGTGATTTGGTGGTTTTCCCAATTGTCTCATAGGAATACACTGTATCTCCAGGTGACCTAGTGGTTTTCCCTGTTGTCTCATAAGAATAAACTGTGTCCCCAGGTGACCTAGTGGTTTTCCCTGTTGCCTTGTAGGAATAATCCATGGCTCCTGGTGACCTGATGGTTTTCCCTGTCATCTCATAAGAATAATCTGTGGCCTCAGATGACCTCATATTTTTCGCAATTATCTCATAGGAATAATCTGTGGCCTCAGGTGACCTAGTAGTTTTCCCAGTTGTCTCATAGGAATAATCCATGGCCTGAGGTGATCTAGTACATTTTCCAACTGCCTCATAAGAGTAGCTAATATCCTCTGGTGACCTGGTAGTTTTCTCTGTGGCCTCATATGAATAACTAAGTTCTTCTGGTGACCTGCTGCTTTTCTCTGAATCTTCTTTTTCTGGGCTGAGTAAAGGTTCTGGACTGTGCTTTGTTAGGGGTTCCTGGTAACCAAATGCTTTGACAGAGGACACTTGCAGTGACAATGAAGGTGTGTGACTAGCTGACACCACTTCTGTGATTGCAGGAGGTGAATCCGGAAAACTAGGAGAGTACAGAGGAGAAGATTCCCTTGGAGTTAACGGAGATAGGTCAGACTTTGGCGACAGCTTTTCTCCTAGGCCCTGCACCTTTTCTGAGGTAAAAGAAGAATGTAGTGACGTATCTCCGGGTGGAACAGCACCTGAAAAAGTTTCCTCTGGCAGTGGTGAAGTTACCTGGGAAGGCGTATGAACCGATGAACTTGAGGATGAAGCTTCAATTTGAGAAACTGAAATAATTTCTGAAATATCTTTCTCCTGAGAGTAAGATGACTGCTCCACAGGGGAAATCTTCCGTGCAAAAGTAGGCTCCTGTATATCTGAAGGGCTATAATCTACTTCTGTTGGTCCATTTTCAGATATATGGTGTATACTAGTGCCTACAGTAGGATATTCTGGAGACTGCCTACTAAAGTCCATTGCTAAAGACTGCTCAGGGGACTCCTGACCAAATTCTACTGACATAGTTGATTGCTCAGGAGATCTTTGATCATGCACCGGTGTTCTTGATTTTGCAGTTTTAGGTGAGAAATCTGGTGGAGAAATTGACATGGGCCTTGGGCACTCTTCCTTAGATGGAGACATTTCTGTTTCCTGAAAAGTTGTTGGTGTTTGTACAACTGACACTGAAAGGGAATCATCAACTTCGGTAGAGTGGGGAGATCCAACCTCTGCATGCAAAGAAGGAGATACATCATCAGTAGTTGGTTCTGGAAATGAACTAGTAGCAACAGATGCTGTAGAGACAGAAGCTACTCCTTCCATATGGGAATAGGTGTCTTCTGCTACAACCTCATCAACAGGAGTTGCAGACTTGTCAGAAACAGTGCCTTCAGAAATAGACATTTTAGTATCTTCTTTTAAAGAACCGAACTGACTGATATCTATTTGAGTAGGTGAGAGATCACCTGCTAACTTCCGTTCATCCAAGACCAGTGAAGACTGGGAGCTGCTGGGTTCTGTATCCTCCATTTTCCTTTCTAGGCTGAAGCCTTCCTTAATTACCATAAACTCAATGCTTTTTTCATCTTGTTTTTCTTGGAAAAGGCCCACAGAGCTGGCTTCAGAAGCTGGGCTCATCTGAACAGGTGATTTTTCTTTTTCACGTTTCACCTCAGAAGGACTTCCGTAACCTCTGGTGGGAGACTTTAAATCAGCACTCAAAAATGTATCATAAGTGGTGTCTGAACCTATCAGTGGTGGACTCCGTAGAGGCGAGAGAACCTTTTCAATAGGAGATTCTGAATCTGGCACAGGCTCATCCATAGGGCTTATTCTGGGTTTTGCAGACTCATCTTTAACTTCACTGAATTCAAAGCTAACAGGAGCTTCTGTTGACTTTTCACTGGTTTCAGAGGGAAGCTGACTGGACTTTTCATCAGTGGGAGACTGATAATAAGGTGTGTGGCCAGCACTACCAGCAGCAGACTGTGAGGGAGATGCTACTTCCAACGTTTTATCTTCAGGGCTTGCACAGCGCTCTTCAGCAACTTCCTGATGTACATTAGGCAATGTAGCAATGGGGACAGGCTCAGACGAGACCTTGATCTCATTGGGAGTGAGTGAAAAATTCACACTACGTTCACTCAGTGGTGTTTTGGCAACAGGTGATGGAGGGGACAAACTGTCAGCTGGACTTCTGGCTGGACTACGTTTTCCACCAACATCTTCTTGGTAGGGTTCTTTGATTTCTAATTTGGCAGTGCCTTGGATTTCACTTTCTTTTTGCCGGTATACATCTTGGAATGCAGATTTGCAGAATTTGTCTTCCTCTAATGAAGAAGGTGGTGAGATGGTGGAAGCTGAGGCATTATAGTCTTTACCTTCTGTGGCCTCTGTTTTGGATCCTTCAGATAATCCATTAAAGGCATCCGGAAATGGAGAAATTTTAGGTCTGCCAAACTCTTGAGAGTACAGTGATGTCTCATACTTGGTAATGTTCACATACTCCTGAGAGGGTGACTCGCCTTCCTCATTGTTAGTTTCATCACTCATGACATCCCGGGGTGTCGACATTTCATCCATTGGAGTCGGTTCACTGGATATTTCAATGGTAGACTGTGTGTAACCTGAAGTAGCAGTGAATTCCTCAGGTTGATCTTCTCTATTTTCTTCATCAGAAACAGTGGCTTCACTTTCTGAACCACCAGGTAATGTCTCATCATGGATAGAAGAGGCTGGTTCAACTGCTGGAGACTGAGGCTCTGAGCGTTTTGTTGGTGTAATTATGAGTATGCCATATTTATCTTCTACTTCACCAGCTTCTGCAGCTTTGTCTACCACAGCCATCACATAATCTTCTTCAGCTTCTGTTTTTTCAGTTTCCTCTTCATCTCTGATGTCTTCTGCTTTGTCTTCTTCATCTTCTTCAGTCTCTTCAGTTTCTGCCTTTTCTATTGCTTCTTCCCTGTCTTCCTCAGCCCGTTCATCTGGTGCCTCATAATCTGCCTTTTCAAGATACTTTTTATCTTTAATGTTGGCATCTGCTTCAGCCATTATTTCTTCTGAGCTCTCTTCAGTTTTTCTTGGTTCCTCCATATATGGTTTTGTGGTGTCTGGTGGTGTCTTTTCTTCTTCATCTTCACCTCGTTCTTCAGCTTCTTCTGTCTCTGCCTTTTCCTCATAATCTCCTGCTTCAGATGATTCTTCCAAGCCAGTTCCCTCATCTTCAAACTTTTCATTGTCATCAACCCTGTGCTTTTCCACAGGTTCCAATTCTTCAGGTGTCTGTTCACACTCCCCCTCAGCCTCTGTGGTAGTTATGCCTTCATCAGAGGACTCAGCAGGTCCTTCATTATCTAATTTTTCTTTCTGTACTTCAAAGGCCTCTTTTTGTACTGTGCCAGTGAGTTTCAGTTCATCCTCTATAAGTGCAACTTGAGGTTTTGTTTCTTTTATTATTTCTACCTCTTCAGCTTTTAATTCCTCAAAATCCTTTGTTAAATCCTCTGGTGAAGACATAAGAGATCTCTCTGCTTCAAGTTCCTTTCCACTGGCTGTAATTTCTGCAGCTGCTACAGCTGCTACAGTTGTGGCAGCTACTCCAACTGCTGCAAGGGCAGCTTGTGCTCCACTGACTTTGATCTCCTTCTTCACAGTCTTAACTTTTCCTTTTTCCTTTGGCTTTCCAGCAGGTACTGCTTCCTTTTTAGTAGGTTCCTCCTTCTTTTGTGGTTTAGGCTTTGCTGCTGGCTTTTTGGCTTCAGTCAAAGGAGCAGCTGTCTTCTTTGTTTCTTTAGGAACCTTTTTGATGTCCTTTTTGGCTTCTTTTTCTTCCTTCTTAATTTCTTTCTTCTCTTCTTTTTTAGCTTCTTTTTTAGCTTCCTTTGGTGGAGCTTCTTTCTTTACTTCCTTCTTAGTTTCCTTCTTCTCTTCCTTTTTCACCTCTTTTTTAACTTCTTTCTTGATCTCTTCTTTTTTGGGTTTTTCCTCTTTTTTGATGGGTGTTTTCTCCTCTTTTTTAGAAACCTCTTTCTTTGGTTTTTCTTTTTCCTCTTTCCTTTCTTCAGGTTTTGTTTTGACCTCCTTTTTCACTGGCTTCTCCTTTGACACTTTTGGTTTTACATCTGTAGTTTGTTTTTCAGGAGTTTCACATTTTACTAATTGTTCTTCTTTACTTGTTACATCTTTTTCCACCACTGTAGGTTTGGTCTCCATTTTTACTGGTTTCTCTTTTTTAACTGGAACTTTTTCTTTGCTTTCCAACTTCTGAGGCTTTTCTGGTGCTGGACTAGGCTTCGCAGGCTCCGGTGTCTCTTCTTTAGATTCTTTTCTGACAGGCTTGCTTGGTGGTGTCTTTGCAGCAGGCTTGAGACTCTCCTTGCTGTCTGTTCGTTGTTTCAACTTTGCTTGTTTCACAGCCAGACTAGCAATGTTCCCAGTTAGGTCTTTTTGTGTAACCACTGGCTGTTTAAGGAAGTCTAAGTGTTTGAGTTTTTCTAGTCCTTCTAGTATATTATATTGGGTGCTGTTTCCAGGAAACAGAACTCGGATTATCTTTTCTGCAGGATTAGCTGGATGCCACACAATCAGGGACGAGACAGAGGTGAAGTACGATAATGGAATGTCTAGTTCTTGGCCACTTGGTAGCAGGAATTCAGCTTTGTCTTTGTTAGTACCACTCCACTGCTGCATAAAATATTGCATCTCTTTGCTATTTTTGACAGGATTAAGCACATACATCTCAAGTTTGCCAACTCCCATTTTCTGAAATAAAATGATGGGGTCAATGGTATTTCCCATGTTTCTGAAAAGGGGTTCTGGTTTCATAGACAACTTGTTTAAATACTGGAGAGTAAAACAAGCTTCTTCTACACTCCTTTTTACTCTAAAGTTAGGATCCAGGTTCTTCAGGTTCTCAGGTACATTAAGGAATACAACTCCTAAATCAGGTGAGATCAGATTTTTCATCCAGTCACTGTTGGTAGTAGACCCTTGGGACTGTTCCTCTTCTAGTTCAGCTATCTTTCGCTGAAGCATGCTATTGATTCCTGGCAGGTTGTCATCTCCGATGTGAGTGAGCAGGATGGAATCTACCCTGTCCAAGTGCCGGATAAGTTTCCAAAAGCAAGATTTTCTTTCGGATCCTCCATTGATAAGCATGTTGAATCCATTCACTGCAAACAATGCAGAGTCCCCTCTTCCCCCTGGGAAAATATAACAGCAGGGTTTGGAGAGTTTCAAGAAGCCTCCTGAGGTTGGAGGTTCCAAAATGTCAAAAGGTGATGGCACTTCTACTGATTCTGACAGATACTCTGTGAATTCAGAGAGTCCTTCCATTTCGGGCAATATGGAAGCTGAGTTGAGTTTAATGTTAATAAAGTCTTGAAGGTTGTGTCTGTCAAGGTTAGAATTTTTCCAGTCCCCTTCCTCAGGGCAGAAAAGAGTTAGGCTGGCTTTGTTGGCAGGATGTGTGGTGCTCAATAATTCACCAATCTAGGGTTGTAAAACAAAAACACAAGAAGATGCATGTAAATTCATTTTTTAATGACAATTAATGTCAGAACACAGTATTTCCTGATCAGATAGATAAAACCTTTTTCATTTGCTTCTAACTGGTGAGTACCCATCCTAGAAGCTAAAGGAACTCGTTACCACAAGTAGTTTACTACTGTATTTTTTTAATAAGGACCTTATTCCGGGTCCCTATTGCCCAAAGGATGACAGTACCTCAAGGTTCCCCCTTCCTCCTCCACCCTTTATAGGAGGATGGTACAAGCTTTTATATTGAGAGGGTATGAGGACTATGAGGCTAGTGTTGCCAGAGCTGCCACTATCTCTACCATTGGCTCATGAGTCTCCCTGATGCCCCAGTCCATCCAGAAGAGCCAGCCAAATCTCTAGGGGACAAAGCACATCATCTTAACAGGCAGAGAGTAACTGCAACCTCCCAGGGGCAGCTGCCTTCCTCATCCCTTCTCTCATGGGATATATTCCACCACACTACCGTTATTGCAGTTTTTTCTGCAAGCTGGCTCCTAAAAAGCCAGCACAGCTCCCAGATTAGCACGACTGACTGCAGGAGAGTCTTAGTGTTCTGCAGCCTGAACACCAAGAAATGAGTTACTGCTTCAGAAATGCAAAGAGCTACAAGTTTTGTATTTCTAAGACTACGAGATACAGGGCTAAAGAAAGAGCCAGAAAAAAGGTGTTAGGGTTAAAAATGCTCTTGCCATTATTTTGATTTTAAACTCATGGACCACGAAAGTTGAAATCTAGAACAACTCCATTAATTTTGACAGTATTTGATAACATGCTAGCACCAAAGCCAGCAGCTGAAATAAAGGCACAGAAAAGAAGAACTTCTATGCCATAGTATGAAGAGCTGTTGTTCTGTTCCAGTCTGAATTAAAAACCAATATTTTATGGTCCCAGATTAGTAGACAAACAAACATGAAAAAGTATGACTTATTTTATACCTTCTCCCAGTTCCACAGATACATTCATTTGACTATTTTTTTACTGACAATTAGGTTAAATGTAGCCCATTTCTGTTCTATTTGCTCTTAATAAAGAGACCATCAAATTAGGTAAACTTCTTCTCTAAAGAAGTAACTCAGACATAAAATGTCAGTGCAAAATATGCCAGCACATCATCACGCAAAATACCACAACCTTCTTTGAAGAGACTTAATTGTCAGTTCAAGCTGTAAGAACAGTTTTCATAAAGATGATATAGATTATGCTACAGCTGAATAATTTGGAAGTTTTGGACTACAAGCTGAATCAGCAGAAGAAATGAATATATAAAAAATTAATGATGTTTGCTTGCATTAGATCTCTTTGGGCCTCCGTGTGTGCATGTCTCACTTCCTTTTTTTGTGTTACATAATTTATTTTCAGCATTTACTAAAAATAAAACTCAACAAAGATGCAGTGACTGTTATTCAAAGAAAAATAATCAGCCAATACCTAAATAAAGCAGAAAATAAATATTTTCTGTCTTCCTTTGTCAGCCTTAGTATCCAAACCATTTGACAGGAGTATAAATAAATCTCACCCATATGTCAGACATGGCTTTGTCCAAAAAGAAGCAAAGGAAAAAACAAAGCAAAACAAAATAAAAGGAGAAAGGGCTGAAAAGGATGAAAGATAAGGGAAATAGGAGAACCATTCCTGTTGTTTATTGTAGAAATAAGAAAAGAGGGGCAGCACAGACCACAGCTCTGAAATGGATTTAGGATCTCAAGTGAAGTTCCTTATGCTATGTCTCTGATTAGGGTTGAAAACACATTATTAGGGAGTGACAAAAGTAGTAAAAGATCACTTCTTCTGGATGAATAAATCCAAGTCTGTTACACAAGTAGGGACATAGCTAGAGTACAGACTGTTTCTCATGTAGGGTCAATTTTTTGTCTAGATAAAAAAATCATATGGTAATACACTGGGCTAATGAATATACTGGGCCAACTTTTGGGGTTAGTCTTCTCCAGTTTATATTATACCATACTTGGATTTCTGCTTCATACTCCTAAATTCTGACTTTCTTTGCTTCTAAAAGTTGGCACGCATAACGCAGACAGTGTTAAGCCACTGGTAGCGCAGGCCAATGAAAAGTTGGAGAAAAATTATTCCAGACATAGATCATATCTGTTAGGAATAGCAAGTTCAGGAATGCCCCAGAAAAGGCCTCAATGGATTTGCACTTCAAATGGTGACACGAAGGATATCGACAATTCCACTGCTTACGCTATTTGATAACACAGAGATGTAACTGCTCCTTTTCTTCTCTGGATTCAAAGTCACTATGGGAACAAAGAAATATATCTGTGAACCTGATCGTCTTTTCAAGCACTGACAGACATCTGTTGAGGAATCCTCAAATTTAAAGATGACACAGCTGGTGAAGGCAAACAGCAAGTTGGCTGCTCAGAGAAAACACAAGATTGTTTCCCACCCTGGACCACAAAGGTAAGAAGAAAGGTTTTCCTCAGCTAGCTGTTGTTGCAGACGCAGAGGAATGGGACATCTTCAATCTTCCGGCATGGGAGAAGTTGAAAATACCACTTTTAGGCATTGCCTGCAGGGAGTTCTGCAGGCTAGAGATGGATTTCTGAATTAGAGTTCATAAGAGTATCCCCCAAAGGTATTTACTTATTTGTAAGCACATTCCTTGACCATAGTTCAGGTTTGGTCCACTGAAGTAAAAATGGGCAGAGGCCAGAAACACCAACTCTATACAGTGCTCATCAAACCTTACATGCTTATAGAATCACAGAGTCATTTAAGTTGGAAAAGACCCTTAAGATCATTGAGTCCAACCGTAAACCTAACACTGCCAAGTCTGCCAGCATCAGGACAGCACAGGAATTCTTTCTTCTGATCACCGCTTAGAAAACCACTAACCACTTTTTTCTAGCTCTTTCTTCTAACCTTTTTTCCAACTTGCAGACCACCTAAAAATTTCCCAGTAATGGGACCTTTTAAAAAATGTTGCATACACAGACTGCAGTATGGCAAATGCTTCAGAAACAATAAGCTGGAAGCCAACACTTTCAAAAAGCCATGCTGGCTGGCTGGGAGCCTGCTGCCAGCCGCAGAGACGAGCCAAGTGAGCCTCACTTACTTACTTACCAAGTGAGCTCATGGGAGTGCGCCCTGCATGCCCACCACTACGGCAATTCCTCGGCGGCTCTAACTCATGGCCAACCACCACCCCTCCGCTTTCCAGCCGACAATTTCGCTTCCCAATGGTACTGGTAGGATTTGCCCCTAGTTTGGCATGTAGTGATAAAGTAACTATGTGTTGCCAGAGATGCAAGGAGCTTGGATTTGCAGTTTCATAGAAAAGTAACTCTGCGAACTGCCAGTGAGTTTTAGGCATCACATGTGTTTCAGAGAACAGGAATCCAGCTCTTTCCCCAACTGGACAACCATATGCTGAACATAGAGGCTCTGAGAATAGGATCAAATAGATACAATAAGGTCATGCTGGAGTTCATGCAAACTTTGCTTTTTTAAAATCTCACTCCACTGTCATGCTCCTAATTAATTTTGGAAACTAAATTCCTAGGGATGCAGCCATATAGTTTATTTAAATATATACTTTACATAGCAGCCAAATTAAGTGTGACAGCTTGTTTACTATGGGTTCCTGCTCTATGGGAGCTTTCAGACACAGTACATTAAGCAAGACAGCAAAACAAATCGTCATGAAACAAATGGCATTAAATACTGCTATACTTCATACTTATCTTTTTGGTGTGTAAAAGTCACAAGATTTACAGATTTCATTGGCCAAATTTTAAACACTTCTATAAAGAAGCCAAGCAGGTGGTGAAAAAACTACAGCTATTCCAACAGACAGCCTCTGTCTTATTTAATGTCACCTATTACTTAGCTGCCACCAGGCAAGAACCTGGTGTCAAGTTCAATTTAACTGCTTAGTATGGGCACCTTAGATAAACAACCTGTATATTTTAAACACAGCACTATCTCCTTCCATTGCCAAAAGGTTCCTTGATTTTCTGGTTCTGGAAGTTACAATTTAATTCCCCAAATTAAAATGTAATTCTTTTGTTAAGCAATTTACATAAAATCTGAAGTAAATTAAATAAATGTTTTGAAAGAAAACCTATAATGAAGAGTAAAGAGCATCAGAATCAGGCTGCCGATGCTAACTCTAACAACACAGAGGGACATTTTTAACCTTCCAGAAACCTCTGCCATCACATGACAATGTATGGAAGACACTTTTCTGAACACACCTCTTGATCCGTGAAGATCTCAATGAAGTTCTGGAAGGAAAAGGACCCTGACTGAAGAATAAGTTCTCCTGTGTTTTCAAAGCACTGTCCAGTTAGTACAAGGAGCTTGTGTCTTGCAGCATCTGTGATCATTAAGCGCACCTAGAGTGAAGGAGAGAAATACATCAATAATGGGAGTTACCATGTGTTTCTATATTCGGCTGAGAACATGCAGTTTATCTCTCCTAATTTAAAACATATTTTGCACCAGAGTATCCCCGAACTCAAGTTATAGACTCAAACATTATCAAGTTATAGTGCTGTTTACAAAAGACAATGAGAAAGGCGCAAAAGGGAAAAAGGAGGGACAAGAAGCAATTAGAGAGAAGGTCTGATGAATAAACCAAACTAATGACATGGAAAAAAGAGCAAGGAGTAGAATGGAATAAAATTTGAATGAAAAAATAATATTTTCAATGAACAAACACATTCCTTGTATAACTCTTGGTGAATTTTAATAGCACTGTATCAAGACAGCCTTGGCGAACTGTGTCCCATGTGCTAATGAGGGACAACTGCATGTGCCAGACAGTTTTTGGAAGGCTGCTCTTCTTTTTCCAGAGTTCCAGCATTACTCGCCATTCAGTTGCAAAAACGTCACTCAAAAGTAACAGCCACAAATCACACATAAAAGTGTCACAGTTAGACTGCCATGTTTAGACTGTCATTCTGTTGTAATCTGAATCATCTAGAAAGTTAAGGGACGATTCTGCTTCACCATAATCATAAACTCAAACTTCAAGCACTCAGATACAGTCACATGCACCATTTACATCTCATGATGTCACTGTGGACACTATAAGTTTTTAAAGTGTGCCAACCCAAGACCTTTTTCAATATACAGTAGTAAATTAAGTGGATGCCTAATGGCACAAATGAGCTTGCTACTGAGAAATAACCCCCTTCTGCATTTTGAAATAACTATTTTAAAGTAGATGCTCGTTACTTTACTTGCCCCTCACTACAGCTACTAATAATTCCTGTTTCCCCGGCAGGGGGAGATTTACTTGCATGCTATGAGAAATCCATATATTCAGTATACTTCTGTTGGCTGAATTCAACTTAAATTTAAGAACAAAACTAAACAAATCCTGTATAAGATTCTGTACTGTTGAGTAAATTTTTTGCAAATACTTCAAAAGTCTTGTCCAACACTGAAAAATCAATTCAGCCTATGGTGAGGTATGAAATTCAAGTGCACTAATTCCTCTGTTTAAGGAGGAATTAAGTTAAACCAGAATAGTAATTTCAGAACAAGGCTATCCACGTATTAAACTAAATGAGGAGAGTCCATCTGGAACAACTCCACATGATATTGCATCCAAGCTCCATCTCCATGGAGATGACATAATCACCTCAGCTCTCCTAGCAAGCTATTCTTTCAAATTTTTATATTGATTGTTAAGCAATCAGTTGTTCTAAATAATTCCCGCTCACACCAGGGAGGCTGAGCCAGGAAGTCTCGACCTGAATCTCTGCTGAACAACTCGCGTTTACAGTACAAGTAGAAAAGAGGCACTGAAGAGTATGTATCTGAAAGAAGATCCCAACTCTACCGYATTTTCATTGTTATTTTACTAAATAATTGACCCTGATGTTGAGCAGCAGAAAGTTCCTTTAATTAAATGCAGGACTAATGCTGGTCTGTCACTAATTGCACTAAATAATTACAAATTCAGCAATACCCTTGCTGGATCAAGTGTATCTATTTCTATTTCAGACAAAAATATAGGTAAGTGCAGCTGGCTGTCTGATGTGTGTTGCTCAAATCTTGTCTGTTTTAGCTGTATTAAAAAAATAAAAGAACTGGCCTCTTCTTCTGTTTTATCCCATTGCTGGCAGCAGTGCTGGGGAGTCTGCCAACTTATGTGTAAACTCACCAGGTTTTCCAACAGCAAAATTATTTCCTGACTTGTGAATCACTGATATGTGACTGTCACATAATTCCCCTTCAAACTATTTTATTAATTGATGATGAAATATGTTCTGCAGAGCTAGCAAACTATGGCAAGAAAAAAAGTAAATAAATGCTTGTAGATTACAGCGCATAATGTACAATACACATGGAAGACCTTCAAGAGACACCTAAATTCTGTGTCTGGGTATAACCAAGGCTTCCCAAAGGACTACCAGAAATTTGTCCCCCGATTTCAGGACCACTCCATTTCAGAAGAAATACTGCAAGGTGATGATTCTGTTCAGCTTTACCCTTGGTTGAAGTCCCAAATTGATTGAAGGAAGTGAACAGCAAGATGTAGCCTCAGTCAAAATGGAGGTAAAGATGGAGTGTGAACAGAGACAGGGGCGTCAACAGATAGCGGTTTCCCAGAGTTACGGTACAGTCGCAGGAGCGTTAGAGCAACGAAGTGGGGTCTTCTTAAGAAGGAAGTAAGTGTTCATGGGGGTTTCAGAAACTTGTTTTCTTTCAGCAACTACAGTCTCTCTCTCTTTGGGCCTCTCTCTTCTGGGAGGTATTTTGGCATTGGCAGAACATGACAGGAGCTTTGGGCAGAACCATGCTCAGACTACCACCAGTATGGCTATTACCAGCCAAATTAGCAGGAATTTCTTTTAATATAATTTTCCTTTGTTTTCCCTGAACGGATAGATTGAAGTTCTTCTTCTGGTGAAGTCAGAGCTCCATGGTATATCACTGTCTCCCCAAATGCAACCTGGAAATCTCTTGATGTATGAAACTAAGTTTTCTATTTGCCATAATGGGCAGAGCACGTCTATTCCAACCTCCGATTTAATTCTCCTGCCTCTTTCTTATTGTCTTTTTCTGGCTTGTGTCCAAGCAGAGTCTTGCTTAGCCAGCCAAGGTAAATCTCAGTTTGTAACTTCTGGCCGTGACCAGTTTGGCAAGATGAAAGCGAAGAAAACATTGCCTCCCATAGTCTAGCGAGAGGAAATTAACAGTAACCTAGCCAAACATCTTCCAGAGCCAGAGGAGCAAAGCCAGGGTTCAGAAGTCATTAATGGGCCTCAGACCGTGTTCTTCCACGTGGTCATCCATCAAAGGTACGACAAGCAACAGCGACAGAAACAGCATTTCCCTATTTTTGGCAGTTCCGTCGGCTCTTCCCCCCCTCCACACACACACACACTTTATATAGCTTTTACCCTGAATGTCTGAGTGTATTAAGAGCTGCTACGCAGCTGATCACCTTGCTCCTTACCAAGTACCTTACAATGCCTTGTAAGAGATTTTCACGCATAGTTTTTTAGTGAATGAGCTGCCATTAACTAAGGTGACTTACTTATTTAAACTTCTACAACTTCAGAAATTTCATTTGTTCAGGAGTCCTTCCTCCTGTTTGTGTTTAGTATCACTTAAGGTTCGTAATGAAATAGATTTTTCACTATGTACTACAAGCTGAGCTGCTTCGTTTCCCAACGGAAATGGTACTATATCAGTGCTTCCCAACACAGGCTAGCAATGCAATTATCCCTGTTTTTTCAATCTTCAGTCTCACTAGCTAAATTTGCCAATTTTGTCTTTGAGCTACATGCTCTTTGACTCCACTCTGGCGAGTTCATGAGGAATTGGCAGTCCTCTTCTTGGGCACTCTCCAGAGTCCATTGATCATGTCACATGCTTTTTGAAGGACACATAGATCAACCCAGAGTCACAATCACATAGCTGATAATTCTTCTCAAAGACCTAGATTTGTCTCAGGGCACCTTCAGGCACTTTTTTCATGTGTAAAATAGGCATCCATAGCTACCAAACAATGGAGGAGTAGAAGAAAAGCAGATGCAGTTTCACCACAGCTGCCTCCACTTCATCAAGAAAGAAATTTGGTGCATTATGAGAAAAGGAGTGCTGCGATCAGAGGTGTGTTTCTGTCCTACGCCTCTAATGTTTTATCGGGAGTCTGGGAAACCAGGGAGAAAATCAAGGGGTGGCTGATGTTTTTCATGATATTCACTCCTAACATGTCCTTTCATTCACAGTTAGGACCTGCTCTTAGTCTGCTAAGACTCTGAAAGAGTATTGGGGCTTGTCAGTCACTATGCTGGAAGGCAGTAACTGATATTCGAGACTCATCTCTACATCTCTTTCACTGTTTTCATCCTGTCCACTTAATGGAGCTTTTACGACACATGCAATGAAGTATTTCTGACTTACCTCAGTACTAACTGCTTCATCTGAGGGATTGATCAGGACTACAGTTTCTAAGACATCACTTCTGTGGTGAAGAATCTTCTGACCTGCAAGCATGGAGAGAAAAAAAAGAAAAGAAATTAAATTCAACCAGTGTGGTTTAAACCAGCACTTTCCATAAGCTTGTTGTGCGTTCCACTGCACAACAGCTCTCTGGTCACCCAGAGCAGTGCACACTGGCCACAGCAACAGTAACGGTCACCAGCCGAGCATCTGGCCCTGTATTTTCATGGACGTATCTATACCACAGATACAGCTGAGATTACACAGTCCTGTAATATGCCCAGGTGTTTTTAAATGAGTTTTGCCAGGAACTATTAGCTGCTTAGCCGCAGCAGCAGGTAAGTCAGCACCGGCAGGCTGCAAACTTCCCCTGCAAGAAGCAAAGTGAATACTTCGGCTGTACACCAGTGCTGCCCACCACGGCTAACAAGCACAATTTGTGAGACAGGCAATTGAGCCCAGGGGTGTCCCTGTTGCCCACCACTACCAGCACTGTCCTGCATGGCACCTGTGTGCTCCCTGTCACCGTGGGAGCGCTCCCAAACTGAGCAGCACCCCATGCAGACTCCAGGTCCCAGGCTGCACCAGATGAACCAGGTGAAAGCTGGGACCCACCCTGCCAAAACTCCCCTTTCAGCCTTCTGCTAATATTGTTTAACATTGGGACACTGCGAGAAATTCTCTATGGGGATGGTCAGACACTTGCCACGCTGCCCTGCTTCATCTTCCTCCTGCTTACAACAACCGTAGCAAGCAATGTTAGGCACAAGAGCAAACGGGCGTACAAGTAACAGCTAGCTCCTGAATGAATAATGTCTGGGCAAGTTTGGAGCAGCCTTGCATTCCGCTGGCTTTCACACTTAGTAGTTAGTCTGTCTCCGTATTTAATAGTGAGATTCATCTGACTGGGAGTGGATGCCAGAAAAACACAACAGGGCTCTTTGACATTTTTTTTTCTTATGTTAATTGGCAAGTTCTTATCAGGGTCTCTTTCTGTGAGAACTGCAGTGAGATTAATTAGCAGCTGCATTGTCATTCAGAAATCCAGACTGGTAATTAGTCCAAAAATACCAGAAGAGCTGTCCCTTCCGAGGAGCAAACGGCTCGGTGCAATATTAATCAATTAAAATAATTGCGCTTAAAAGGAAGTACGAGGGACGCAGAACAAGTCACTTACCTGCCAACTTAGAAAAACTCCCCTGTAAAGAGCCATAAAATAACGAGGCCGGGAATGGCCAGGGCGAAGGGACCTCTGCATTCCCGAGAGCACCGGGCGGCGGGGGGCAGCGGGCGCGGGCGGGCACCCCGCCCGCCCCTCCCCGCCGCGGCGCTGCCCCCGGCCCTTCTCCGGGCAGCCCGACCCCCCGGCAGCGGGCCCTGCCGGCGGCAGGGGTGCCCTCCTCCTCCCTGCCCTGCCTGCACCCCTCCTGCCCTCCTCCTCCTCGCCCGCCGAGCTCGCGTTGTGCTGCGTCTTTTGCTTTTGCTCTGGGGAAGTTCTGCACTTACTAGCGTAAAAGCTTATAATCAAATGATAGAAAGTGGCGGAGAAGTAAAAAAAAGAATGTTCCTAAAATGTGCGGCGGGGTTGTAGTTTACTCTCTTGTGCATGACAGTGCCTAGACACTTCTGGATAATAATCTAATTCGTTTGAAGAAACCTAGTTTTCTTAACACGTACTCTTTTTGCTGTATTTCCTTGAAAGACAGAGACAGACTGTATATTACGAAAGGGGAGGAGGGCAGGTCTCCCTCTGCAGCATCCAGTTCTGGCATTGCCCTTTGTAATTAAATTTATTTTTATAGCTGTTCCTAACAGGAATGCCTATATAAGGCTACATTCAATAAAACATCCACATGGCTCTGTTACCAGAGACTCCTTCAGAAGATGTTCTGCAATCTGCTATTTTAGTTATTCTGCAGATTTCCCTCAAATTAAGAGATTAGGTAGTGTTTATTGAAGCTAGTCTTTACCGTTGGTAAGGAAACAAAAGAAATCGTCACCCTTTAGAAATTTCTTGCTTAATAGTTGGTGACACAGAGCACACACTTTGCTTCAGACCAGACTAAGCCTCATACCTGATTAGACATTAACACATTAAACACAGATAGAAATGCAATTAGCCACATGCAAAGTTAGACAAAGATTCATAGTGTCCACCTGACTCCAAACACACACTTTGGACTTCACTGAAGCTGCTCCAAGTCGTGTATCTGTGTAGCTGGGAGGGATTTGACCTGAGGAGTCAAAACTCCTGCTGAYCAGCACCAATGGTGGTTATTTACATCCTATGCTCCCGTGGGCCACACACCCAGCTCCAGTGGTTGCATGGTTTCATGCACGTTGAGACTGATTTCCAGAGGCAAGCATAGAGGTCTGCACCATGTGCTCGGTGCCTGTTCAGAGCCGCATGCGTGACTGTCTCCCTCTTCGACTCCTCAGCATCGACATGTGGTACTGCTTATCATACAGGGTGGGGACCCAGCACTGGTAGCGTGAGTCACTATGAGGGCTCCCATCCCATGTAAAACTTGAGAAGTTTGCAGCTACTTGCTGATATCAGTAACACGGTCCCGTGTCACTGCTTGAGAAATAAAAAACCACGTCTTTTATTAAAACTACGATTTTGTAAGAGCAACACGGGCTTACTGCCCAGGTTGATACCGAGATGCTCAGCTGGAATGAAGGAAAGTCGCCCATGGGAACAGTTTTATGAAACAGAAACGAACTACCACAGTGTGGGAGCAGAAAGCAGCAACAGCATTTCACAAACTGGCAAGAGACTGCGGCTTACTAAACTACAGATGGAGTGGGAGAACCTGAGACTCGTGTAGAAGATCTGGGGTTGCTTTAAATTAACTCTATTGTATTTTTGCAGCTCATCTCTATACATTTGACAGAACATTTCTGTGACATGTCAGAGGAATAAAGGAAGAAACTTCCAGGTTGCACGGAAGTGGTTGGGTGGATAGATTTTACCTGTTTATAGTTTCTGGAAAGCAAGACAAAGTCCTATCTAAAGACTTAGAAATAAATATTAATTGTATTTGGAAGAAATCTAAGTATCTGCTCATCCTTGATTTTATTAAGTAAAGCTTCAAACTGAAAACAGATATGAATAAAGTGTCTTGGCAGCTGTTTGATTTGGAACCAGAACAGAGAGGAGAAGTAAACAACATGTGACTATTGCTTAAAGGGTGATTTCCACATGTATCCTGGTTCCAATGGCCATAGGATCCTATTGCTTCCCTACAGGGCAATGCTGCATTTGAGGAGCATCAACATGCAACATTTTTCCTCGACATTTCTGGGTATAGATGACAGGAAATGCTTGATGTATTTTAATTCCTACTCAGGACAATACCCTGTTTATTGATACCCGCACATAGTAACATCCTAAAAGCTTTAGTCCTCACTGCCTTTATATCTATGGTAAGCAAGAGCTGGATGACTGAAGAATATTACCAGCTAAGGATTTCATATATGAGAGTATACAGGGGGCTGGAGGCAAGGTGGGGGAAGAGAGGAGGGGTTTTACACTCCATTTCTATGCATCCAAGCACTAAAGGCCAAGGCATGGGCAAATCAGACACTCTTTTACATTTAATTAATTTGGTAGAAGAAAATATGCCTTTACCAGAAGTAATAAATAGCCGAAGAAACACAACAAAGGCCTTCACCACTGAACAAGAGGTCAGATGGAGCACGGTCTTTGAGCTGCCAAGACTCTGAAACAGTGTTGGGGTTTGTCAGTCACTATGATGGAAAGCAATAACGCATGTTCCAGAATCGTCTCAACTACATCTATTTCAGATTTACCACTTCTGATGAAGGTTATCAGAAGGTTATCGTACCCCTTGGACATGATATATTTAAAACAGCAAATTCCTTTGAAAAAAAAAGAGACTTTTTGCCTAGCCAACAGTAATGCAATAACCCATACATTTTAAGTAACTTCAAACCGCTCATTGTTTCACCTTTTTCTAGTGGGGACTTCATATTTACCCTCCAAAAAAGACGTGTTAACGTTGTGTTCAGCACGGTTGTTCTATGTTATCAACAGAGTATTCAGAGTTCTGGATGACTGGTCATCTGATGGTTGCTATTTCTTATACTAACTGAATAAATCTATTTTTCCTTGATTTCAACACAAAGTTCAATGGGCATAAATTGTCAAATAATGCTGTAATTGTGACCAGCCCCCAAACCTCCCCACTGTCAACCTGGAGGTACTACATTGTAACTATGATTCCAGTCCAAGAAGAAAGGATCAAGATCCCCTTTTACAAGAGATAATCAATTATCTGAAGAAAACTTCATAAATTATATGGAGCACTCCATCCCCTTCACCCTCTCCATTGAGACGGGGCCACCAGAGCACATTAAGTTTCCCGCTGACCTCAACTGCAAGCTGGAGAAATAGGTAAATGTACAGCATTAAGCAAGGTAGTGTGTTTTACAGAGCTGCCAAAGCAAATTCTGACGTAAACATCTGGAGTTCTGTATCTGCAAGTAAGAAGAAAATGATTTGCACACTTAGAACCATAGAATAGAATCATAGAATCATTAAGGTTGGAAAAGACCTTTAAGATAATCGAGTCCAACCGTCAACCCAGTACCCATGCCCACTAAACCATGTCCCGAAGCACCACATCCACACGTTTTTTGAACACCTCCAGGGATGGTGACTCCACCACTTCCCTGGGCAGCCTGTTCCAATGCCTGACAACCCTTTCAGTGAAGAAATTTTTCCTAATATCCAATCTAAACCTCCCCTGGCGCAACTTGAGGCCATTTCCTCTCATCCTATCACTTGTTACTTGGGAGAAGAGACCAACACCCGCCTCTCTACAGCCTCCTTTCAGGTAGTTGTAGAGAGCAATAAGGTCTCCCCTCAGTCTCCTTTTCTCCAGGATAAACAACCCCAGCTCCCTCAGCCGCTCCTCATAAGACTTGTGCTCCAGACCCTTCACCAGCCTTGTCGCCCTTCTCTGGACACGCTCC
>JASVER010000041.1:1904876-2024311 GCA_030449065.1 Oceanodroma leucorhoa | reverse complement strand
TGACCGGCCGCCAACTGGATTTGACTCCATTCACCACAACTCTCTGGGCTCGGCCGTCCAGCCAGTTTTTTACCCAGCGAAGAGTCTGCCCGTCCAAGCCGTGAGCCGCCAGCTTCTCCAGGAGAATGCTGTGGGAGACAGTGTCAAAGGCTTTGCTGAAGTCCAGGTAGACCACATCCACAGCCTTCCCCTCATCCACTAGGCGGGTCAACCGGTCGTAGAAGGAGATCAGGTTGGTCAAGCGGGACCTGCCCTTCATGAACCCATGCTGGCTGGGTCCGATCCTCTGGTTGTTCCGCACCTGCCTCATGAGCGCCCTCAAGATGAACCACTCCATGATCTTCCCCGGCACTGAGGTCAGGCTGACAGGCCTGTAGTTCCCCGGGTCCTCCCTCCGGCCCTTCTTGTAGATGGGCATCACATTGGCAAGACTCCAGTCATCCGGGACCTCCCTCGTTAACCAGGACCGGTGATAAATGATGGAGAGCGGCTTGGCAAGCTCCTCTGCCAGCTCCCTTGGTACTCTTGGGTGGATCCCATCCGGCCCCATAGACTTGTGTATGTCCAGCTGGCGTAGCAGGCCGTTAACCTCTTCCTCTTCAATTATGGGGAGGTTTATTCTGCTCCCCGTCCCCATCTTCCAGCTCAGGGGGGTGAATACCCAGAGGATAACCGGTCTGAATATTAAAGACTGAGGCAAAGAAGGCGTTAAGTACCTCAGCCTTCTCCTCATCCTCAGTGGCAATGTTCTCCCCCGCATCCAATAAGGGAGGGAGATTCTCCTTGGCCGTCTTTTTGTCGTTAACGTATTTGTAAAAACATTTGTTGTTGTCCCTGATGACAGTGGCCAGATTGAGTTCCAGCTGGGCTTTTGCCTTTATAATTTCCTTTCTGCACAACCTAACGAGATCCTCCCTATACTCTTCCTGAGTCGCCCGCCCTTCCTTCCAACAGCGGCAGACTGCTTTTTTCCCTGAGTCCCAGCAAAAGCTCCTTGTTCAGCCAGGCCGGTCATCTTCCCCGCCAGCTCCTCTTACAGCACACGGGGACAGCCCGCTCCTGCGCCTTTCAGACTTCCTCTTTGAAGAACATCCAGCCTTCCTGGGCCCCTTTGCCCTTCAAGACTGCCTCCCAAGGGACTCTGTCAACCAGCGTCCTGAACAGGCCAAAGTCCGCCCTCCGGAAGTCCGTGGTAGCGGTCTTGCTGACSCCTCTCCTTACTTCCCCAAGAATCGAGAATTCTATCATGTCACGGTCGCTGAGCCCCAGACGGCCTCCCACCACCACATCTCCCACCAGTCCTTCTCTGTTGGTAAACAGCAGGTTGAGCGAGGCACCACCCTGGTAGGCTCACTCACCAGCTGCGTCAGGAAGTTGTCTTCCATGCACTCCAGGAACCTCCTCCTCAACTGTTTCCTCTCTGCCGTGTTGTATTTCCAGCAGACGTCAGGCAAGTTGAAGTCCCCCACGAGGACAAGGGCTAGCGATCGTGAGACTTCTGCCAGCCGCTTGTAGAACACTTCGTCTGCCTCTTCATCCTGGTTGGGTGGTCTATAACAGACGCCCAGCAGGATATCCGCCTCGCCTGCCTTCCCCCTCATCCTAACCCATAAGCACTCAACCCGATCATCACAAACGTCTAGCTCCGTACAGTCCAAACACTCCTTGACATACAGAGCCACCCCACCGCCTCTCCTTCCTTGCCTGTCCCTTCTGAAGAGCTTGTAGCCATCCATCGCAGCACTCCAGTCATGGGAGTTGTCCCAGCATGTTTCCGTGATGGTGACCAAGTCACAGCTGTCCTGCTGCACAGTGGCTTCCAGCTCCTCCTGTTTGCCACCCATGCTGCGTGCATTGGTGTAGATCCACTTGAGCCGGGCTATCTACCTCACCCCCAAGATTGGCACGCCACCTCTAGGCTCATCTCTATCTAGCGTGGCTCTATCCCCTTCCCCCTTCGTACCTAGTTTGATGGAGAAATGGCTGTATAATGTCCAGGCACTGGACTACGAGAGCAGAACTTCAGAAAGCCCCTTCAGGCACACTCTGAAAGCCCTGCAGGTGATGCTGGGGGCTGCAGAGGCTAATCAGTCAGTCTTGTAACTAGCTGACATGACGGAGAGTGCATAACGCAGGCATAACTCCATTTACGTCAGAGAAGACAGATTCACTGTCTCCAGGGCTCAATTCAGCCCAATGACTTCTTAAATTTAAGCTGGGTGCAAGGAAGGTATAGTCATTTTTTCCAGCAAGAACTCTTATATATGTACAAATATCGGTGTACTTTACACATTTCTAGGTGAAAATAAAATCCTTTCCTGCTAGGATGCTGAGTTGGCATGACAGCTGTGAACAAAAAGTCAGCTCTACTAACATTGCTGAGCCTTCTGATGGTTACAAAGATTTGGAAGAGTGACACTGACTGCAAAGTGTGACTGTTTTCCTTGTAATTACTTAAACCTTGCTCTGAACACAATGGTTAGTCCAGATTCGTATCTAACATTACATGCATTTTATAGAAAATTAGGTGTTGCCTCCACAAAGTTAGGTTAATCTTTTTTGCATCTGATCTGCTGGAATACTGAACTGCGTTGTGACTCTGCAGGGAGCATAAGCCCCTGTTTTATTTTATCTTCTCCGTCTCCCTGCATAAATGGAATTCATATTCAAGTTTCATACCTTCAGCTGCAACCTGGTGATAGTTAAATGTTTTTCCTACTCACATCTGACTTGCAAGAGTTATAAACTACAAGTCCTGAGAGGCAATGTCCTGCAGCATATTGTATTTTAGGATTTTTTAAGCTCATGTTTATTTAATGAAATAAAGCTAGTTGCATATAATTTCATTTTATTTCTTGGATAGGTCCTTATCCCTCAGATCTCATTTGGGTTTATACTTCCAGGTAATAATAGAGCCCTGAAAGTGGAAGGCTAGACAGAAGATGATGATGATGATGTAGCCTGAACAGTAACTGCAAGATTCAGCCTCCAGTTACTGTACACGAACCCAGTCTACCAGCCCTTGCTCAGGACTCTTGAACAGCAGTGAAGTAAAGCAAGCCGACCTGTTTGCACTAAGCTGGACTCACACCTTCTGCCTCAAACTTTAATCTCTAATACTTGCAGACTTAGGGACTGAGCTGTGTTGGGAGCTGCTGCAAGAATTATAAGTGATCGCAGGGGACTCCACCGCTCTGCGACCCATTCCCACCGAAATCTCCTGAAGTAAATTCAAAGCATTAAATCATGTTTTCACATACCCTGCTGATCAACAGACTAATTGTATCAGCTTTCACACTAAATATTGATTTCTTGCACTATTTGCCAACTTTGCGTGACATCTAATTTGCTGCCAAAATACAGCCATTTATCAAGTGAGAGCAAACTGCTGGCCTTTCACTCCCATCTGTTACTGTCAGGGGCAAATTATTACCCTCAACTGTTATTCCTCACCTTCAGGAACAGCATTTTTCACATAATTCTTGATGCTTTACAATTTCAGGGCTCTATGAAGGACTGCTAAAGCACTAAAAATCTCTTCTGAACAAAGTAGCACTACAAAAAGTACTCTGAAAAAAAAGTTGAAGCAAATCAGTCTAAAGCACAATAACAATAATAGTTTATATATTTTTAATGCCTACCAAAAAGGGGATATGCCACAAAAACTGTACCAAGTACCCTAGGGATTTCATTATTGATTTCACTGAGACTCTGGACAGGAGTGAAATTTAAAACCAAGATTGCTGAAGACCTCAATAAAATCAGAGTCAAAGAGAACAAGAATACACCTCCTGTTTATATACTGAACTTGCAACAGTAGTGGAATCCAACGCTCCTGATAAATGGGTTCACCCTTGACTTTGCTTAAGGAAAAATGTATCCAGTAGTCAGTCAACAGCACCAATCTGTTCAATGAGTTCAGCTGCAAGTTATTGCTATCAAGCAATTAAAATTAGCTACAGACAGGAAAAAGACAAGCCTCTTCTTGAAATGTCTTTAATTATTGGAATACTTCTTTGATTAGGAAACCAAACATTCCTTATCCATCCTAGGATAACCACTTATTCCCAGTACCTAAGATTTCATATTTCTGGGGGAACTATCCTAACCAGTTGTTGTAGAGATAGCGGGTCCCTGGCAGCCGTCTTTGCTTTCTCATTTGATGCCTAATTGTTGCTGTAGTCAGGCATGACTGTGTCTGAAATCTGCCATTTCTGTTCTTTCATTGACCTGTGTCATTTACAATCCACATGGTGGATAAAGCTCAAATCCCAGAAGCCTTGTCTGCCACTGTTTGGCAGCACTGTAATTTCAATGAGAGGATGGCAAGCAAAGGACATAAATCTGAACTGGCATAGCTGAAATTATGCTTTGCAGACAGGTGAGTGAAGCTTTATGACCCTATTCCAAGAAATGATCTCCTGTAATTATAGGAATGAAAAAAAAAGGAGTGTTTAGAGAGAAGAGCAGTTTAATATCTGGACAGAAAGAGAGGAAGAGTGATGGCTGTTTTTACCAGAGGGCCATGCGATGTCCCTAGTCATGAGAACTGCCTTGTTCAATAGCATGGCTGTAGTCAGTGTGGCTTTGAGAAGCAAAAACCCCATCCCATCCCAAGTGTCTGACATGGGCTTTCAGCAACAATTCATTTACCTGAAGTCACCATTTCCCTCAGGAATCACCCTTCCAACCTTGAAACAAGAGGTTTCAAGACAGCTAGAAGACTGCTGCACTCATCAACATGGAAAACTTTGTATGCACCTTTATATCTTATTCTTCAATTGTTTTGCCCTTAAAGCCTTTTTATATAAATTGTGCAGTCTTTTCCATTATTTTCAAGGCAATACATAGCACTTATTAATGCTTCATATAAACAAAACTTAGGATCTTCCTCCAAAATATTCACAGTTCAGAGTGGCTTCCTGAAATGTGTATTTTAATCTTGTTTAAGAATATTTCCACATATTGGTTTTGTAGATTAAAACTTTTAGAGACACTGTGATCTCAACTACTTTCACAATGAATTTTATCTTTAGAACACATCTGATAGGTCTGAAAGGATTTTAACTCCATAAAACCGAGGTAAGGAAACAATTTCCAAGGTTATACAGAAACAGAAACCCGAATCTTTAGAAGCCGAACAGAGTGCTGCAGCTAAACGATCCTTTTGATTCTGCAAGGTACATCACTATGCTGTGCATTAGAAAATAGTGAATACTTAAGAAGATATGCATAATGGATTATTTTTTAGATGGACCCCCTAAGTCACCTTTACTTCCCAGAGCTGAAATTCTTCCATAAACCACTTGCCTGGCTATTAAGATATCTGTATTATTTAACAAATAATAATGTTATCACTGCAGACCTTGCAACTCTAGCTACAAATGGCAACAGAAAACAACACACACTGAAATTCGTGAGAAATTTGTCTGGGACTATCTAGGTGAAAGCAAAGCAATTTAATCTTTTCCTCTCTTAGTTTTTGTATTTCATAAACTTGAGGCAGGCAGGTAGGGAAATGTGAGATTCTGTGTAAGCAGTTGTCTTGAGTTACACATCTCCATTACAAGTAATAATCTTAAAAACCTGTTAACAGCAAGTTAGTAAATTAATGGCATGTACACTACGGTCGGCCCTTTATTTTTAGGCTGTAATCCTTTCATTGTCTCACGTTAATCTCTCTCCCACCCTTAAATCTTAAATGTATAGAAAATGGCAAGGGCAGCTCTATGATACGCTGCAGAACTGATCCGTGGATCTGGAGCTTTAGTTTTCAGCTGCACAGCACATTGCCCTGGTACTGCATAGAAACTGGCAGCCAACACGCACCACGATGGGAGACTGCAGTGATGCAGAGCTGACTCATCAGTCCTGAAGGTCAATGGAAGTCCTCATCTGAGCCTGCAATTGGGATTATTACTAACCAGGGAAGAGAAAGAGAGCTGCACAAGATCAGACCTCTTCCAGAAACAAACTTCTCTGTCTGGAAGGAAGGACATTTCTTCTTTTGCCACTGGAAAAGATCTTGGACCCAGTAACTAAAATAATCCTGAGCAGAGCAGATCATTTCCCAGTATAATTTATTTGCAATAGTCCCCACAATGTGATATTTTAACTTAGCTCAATTATTCAGAAAAGGAATATCTCTTTCACATCCCAACTCGGTGTTAACTGTCAAATAGCCAAACAAAATCTTATTTGGAAAAAATACTACTTCTTTCTCAATACCTCTGTGGCTCATTACCTCACACTCCACTGTTTATTCAACAGCACCATATATCATAATTCACAGGACCGGTTAGAAGCTTAAGTGTTCTTTTGTTATACTAAATGCCCGGTATATTCACATTACAAACAAAACCACTTACTGGGCTGTTAAAGATGCTAAGCAAATTTGTGCATCAAAGGAGAAGTGCTTGGGACTTTTTCCAAGGGCTGCTTTTTATGGAAAACAACATTAGATTTATTTTAATGACTTCTTATAACAAAATACTACTGCGCCAATCTGCATGAAATAACATAGTGTCTAACTCAAAGCCAAGTGCACTCCATAGGAAAACTGCCACTGACCTCAATGAGGAATGGAAAAGGTTCTCTGATTATAAATGTCTGCTGTTGAAAACAAGATAGGGAACATCAGCATTAAGTTTCTCCCTAATGGAATTTAAGCACATAGCCAAGATCCTTCCTCTATTTTTTTAAAAAAAACAACCTCAGTTAAATGTACTTTATTTCCTTTCAAATGTTGCCATTGCTAAAACCTCTGTTTTATACCCTTCCATTTTACCTCCCTGTGCTGCAGTGCCTGGCTCTCACCATCCTGGCTGACACAGAAGGAAAGTTTGCTCAGAGTTTTCTCCTGTTCTCTGCAGCATTTTGTGCAGCTGCTTCCTTGCACTTCACTGCAACTCCCACCTTCACATGGAAAATGGAGTACAGCAGCATCAGGGAAAAGCTGATGTAAATGCAAAGTGTGCAGAAAAAGGATAAATACCAAAATGAATATTTCAGAAAAAAATAATTTCAGAAGTCTGCCTTTCCTCTTCCCAGACATCTCTACCTGAATACATTTTTAGTCTTTTACTCCCTCCCTTCAGGGAGAAGTCTTGGAATTTTGATCACTTCAGAAGGTCTCTGTTAATGTTTCCAAATTGCCACAGCCTACTTACTATTGGGTTTTCATCACTATGGCAGCTGAAGTCAAATCCAAAGCTCCAATTAAAATCCTCTGGGGGATATTTCTCATCTTGGGGTCATTACTGCATATGCAACTTACTTTTAAGTTCATCTGCCATCTCTGTCAAAAGTCAGACAAGTCAAGACAACCTATAGGAGTTTCACACGTGGGGAATCCATTCTTTCCCTCAAGCACATTTTCTTTGACATGTATTTACTGAAGTTGCTCAGTTTATATATAATTTCTATCCTTCCCCCTAATTCAAATCAGAGAAGGATTTTATTGCCTTGGCAGCCCATGAATAATGAATGACTGATCTGTTTGCAAGCACTAAGGGCTGTTGCAGGGAGTCTTGCACTCCAGATTAGACACTTAACTTTGCAGTATATAAAATTATTTACAGTTGAATCTTCCTACAGTCTGGCAATCAGTAAGTTTTCTTGGGAAAAAACCCCACAGTTTATAACCTACCCTTGATATTTGTAATGTTTATTATGTACAATAAAAATCCCAGGTTTTTTGCCAAAATACCTCCTTAAACATGATTTGCCTAGTGGTGCTCTTTGAAGAACTGTGAAGTTCTTTCACAGGTAACATCACAGCTTTATTGCTGTTTCCTGAACAAATCACACAACCATAATAGCTATATTACAGTGGAAAAGTTACATTTTTTAATACTTGAGTTTACATTTGTGTGCTTTAGAAACTTGTCATTCTGTTAAATGTATTATTACTATCAACAAATTTGTCAGCTGTAGAATATCCCTGAGCCCTGCAACCACTGCAAAACCTAACAAGATGCTCTGTTTGTAAACCTTTAATGAGAGAACCAGGTTTAAGCTTTTCCCCTGGCAACTATCCGGCTTCCCAGCTCCATGGGACAACTTGCCCAAAGCTTTTGTTTTGCTTTACATACAGTCAGTGAAAGAAGCTGCGACGATAAACAGTGTGCTAATCAATTTCTGGATGTGAATTCACTGTCCTATTCTAGCAGCAACGACCTTCCTGGTCTGAAATAGCAGAGCAACGGTTCTACCCGCAGGCAGAGATCTTGCTCTGCCAAGAGAGACTCACTTGAAAGCCTCAAAACACCTTAATTCTCCAATTGTTTACTGGATGTATGCAATTCTTCACTGTGTTGGTTTTTACAAATTCCAAATGTAATATCAAATCAATTGCCTCTGCATACAATACAGGCAGGTACTATTAATTAGTTCCAGGTTTCACAAAGAAGAAAATGAGAAGGTGCACCTGCCAGCTAGGTGTTTCAGCACAAAGGGGACATGCTTTTGGCTTTCATTTCTGGAATTAAAACAAAGCCATAAAGTAGTCCTTCCAGTCTTTGGCCCTAAATTTTCTGGTGATGTGCTAAAGTACAACCAATTGGACTACACTATAAGACTGAAAAAGTCAATGCTATGCTGTAATTAGAACACCAAAAACAGGGAAAGAGGTAAAAAACGGCAAGTATCTTCAGGAAATACAAACCCATATCCAAATATTGTCTTGAAAAGTCAATGTCTTTTAATACCTAAACTCTAAAATTTAACAAAGCACTTACCCTTGATTAGGGTAGAAACTGTAGTATCAAAAAGCAATGTATGAACAACAAATAGTTATAGCTCATATCCACTGATATGATACAAGAAAAAAATACCCGCTAACAGCAGTCAAAGGGCTTGGAAATCAGAAATCAATGAACCAGCAACTGTGCAACCAAAAGCTGGCCCTCTAAATGACAAAGTGGTCAGACTCCAGAGGCCAGTCAAGAGTCTAGCTTGGATTTTTTTTTTCTTTACTGCCCCTGTACGCGCTCCCTGCACCAACTTCTCTATGGAAAAATAAGTGAGGAACAGATCTAGTTCTGAAAACACCTATTTTAATCTTCAAGTGTTTGAGCTACCATTTCTGATACCCTTTTGTAGTCCCAGTCTTCCTCCTAAGAAGAAGCAGATGCCCTTAGAAATAGGTCGTGCAGCCTCTGATCTGAGGAGCAGAGGGCTATTCTTGCTGACCCATAATGGGAGGACTCTTTCTGCTTACACAGCCACAGCAAGCTTTTACAGGAGGGCACAGAATTTGCACCTAGTGAAATAGTTTCCTCCTGCATATGCAACAACTAATGCAGAGAAGTGTGTCATCTCTAACTGGGTAAATGTCCACCAAACTCCCAGGAAGTCCACCGCAATGCTCAGTACACATCAAAACTAGTTTCTTTAAAATGAAAGAAAGCAAAAACTCACCCTGTCATGGAAAGGAAAAAATATTTAATTAAATATTAGCTCTGCCTCAGGTTCCGTCTCTTGCAGCTAAGTCTTCTTACCATTTCCTAAATGTTCATTGCTATTTTGGAACCTCTAATCACCTTTTATGACTCAAAAATACAAATCTCTGACAATACTTAATGTCACCCAGTGGAAATAGTCATAAAATTTTGGCCTGGTCTTTTGTGAAATTGTTGGGAACCTTTAGCATACCATGACTACTTAGAACTTTTAGGGTCTATTCTTCCCTTTATGTGCATGCTTAACTCCTATAAATGCCGATGAGAGTTATGTGCATACAACAATGAAAGATTAAACTCTTCATTGTTTAAGAGGTGGTGATCAGCCCTGTGCTGCTTTAGGGAAAAACCTCTAGGATATTGCAAGTACTATGGGGAGTTAATCTCATTACACACTACTAATAGCATTTGTGGCAGTGTTTGCTTCTTAAATCAACCATAGGTGACCACCTGGTGCCCTGTAACTGGAAAGCTGCTTCCACAACACATGCACAGACCAGTCTCTGCTTAGGAGATTAATCTGTAAGCTGCTATGAGTCTATTCTCCTGACACTTTCTCCCCCACTGAGAACAACATGTGTTTTTATTTTCAGTTTGAATGTTTGTAACTAAACAATAGACCATTTTTAATTAATTTTTAACTACACAAATCCTTAAAAAAAATATTTTTTGAAGAATCATGATTTCAAATACAAAGGTGTTTCATTAGGAATGAATCTATTGTGATGCTTCTCAGTGCAAACTTCACACAGGCTCGTCTTCTCGAGTTACCATATGATTGGCTTCACCCAGTACTTTCCAAAAGTAAAATTGCTGCTGGGCTGATTTTAAGTACTCCTCAAGACAGCAATCAGAGAAAATAAAGACGTGTAAAAGAGAAGCTAGTACACTGAAAACCATATGAGATGTCTCTTTTACCAGTCAGCATTGTCTTGTCTATAGAAACTATCCATACTATTCTTAAATATACAGAGATATTTTTAACTAGGTTGACTTAGTGCATACCAATTAAATCAGCAGGGTCATGCTGACTTAAACCAGCTAGTGACCTAGCCCACAAATCAGTTTTACCGCAGATTTGAACAGAAAGGCCACCAATCACTAGGCAACTATTCACAGGCACCAGCTGAATAATTAAAGCTGGTTTCATCATGCATATTTCATCATGCTGTGAGAAAAAATTTACTATTGGCAACCCCTATTTCTGTATGTGAAATCTAGAAATTTGCAAAAATCAAACTTAAGAAAGAGACTTGTTCACACTAGGCTTGGTATTAGAATTAATTCCTCTGGCTTGCATTCAGTTGCAATGCTTTAGGGTACAAGCAGAAAGAATGGTGGTCACCAACTTTATAAACAAATTTCATCTTTCTAATTACTTTTGGCAATTGACACCAACTAGCCTCCAGCAATGGATTTCCATGATGAGACTTTAAAGATAATTAGAGAAGATGCACTTACAAATGTGTCAAAATTGAAATCTAGAGATGTGTTGGCAGAATATTATTAATAGAGCTCATGTGTTGAGATGGATATAGAGAAATGAGGGCTGCAATTAAAATGAAAACACTGAAGAAAGAAATGTACGGTACTTTTATTTTGTATGTTCTAAAAGATGTGTTGTATCCATATTCCATCTGAGCATTTCATAAMAATTGACACTGATAATTTACTAAAGTGGCAGTTCTTGAGCAATACTGGGTAGATCCTAGAGATGTAAAGGTTCTGTTTAAATCAGGGAATCTAGAACAGTTCAGATTTTTAGAGGGAGCCAGCCCAGCTTCTCATTTATAAAGATGGTCCCTCCAAGTCTCTGGCCCCTCTCCCCAGCAGGCTCCAGGCTTTGCCTTTATCTCTATGCACTGATCACCCCTGGAAACATGCTTCAGAAATCCTCAAGTCTGGAGGCTCTTACCTGTAGCTCCAAGGGTCATACTGTTGAAATTATCTTCATGCTGTGTTTCCCCAGATAAAACAACAGGGGAACATGAAAGCCAGAAAAAAAACAGGTCTTGGGAGTTTCTTAAAAGAAGGTGATATACAGAAAATCCAGATAACAGGGAAAAAAATGTCAGCTTTCATGTAGATGAGAATGAGGGAGTGTGGTAAATTCAGTAGCTAGAGTAAGGACAGTTTTGTTGAAATTCTGTAAGTGTAAATCATCTATCAATAACCAACATCTTCATTTTGATCTAGCTAGTCTCAAAAATTCCTGTAGGGTTTCTCCCCAAAAATTCTGCAGGATCTAGGGTGGCAAAAGAGGGAATTTTACAGCATTTGGCATACATAGTATTTGGATATTCATAAGCTTTAATAGCATGCCCTTGCACAGGCACGCACAAAAGGAGGCCCATTCCAAGATACCTTGAAGAAGGCCACTGGAAAAATTAAGAGAAAAACATCTTCCAGATTCAGATACAATGGTGTAACATTGTGTGTTGTCTAAGAACAGATGTCTACAGGGTAAATGAAGAAAGTCAAGTCCAAAAGTAGCATTAGGACAGTCAAGCCCTGTACAAGTTCAGACTGAATGTGCCTCAAGCCACACCTGTCTTATGGTGAACAGTATGCACGAGGTCTGCCCACATGGCAGGAAGCAAGGTGTGAGAGACTGAAAGAGTTAATGTGAAGTTGGTGCCTCAAACATTGCTGTAAATAGTTCTGCATAGCAGTGACAAGGTGCAAATGAGGAGCCGGATAACAGGACAGGCAGGGCATGCCGGAGGGTGCGCAGCTCCCTGTTCTGCCCAAGCCGGACATCTCACCATATACAGCAAAAGCTCACTCAGAGTTTATCTGAGGAAGGGGCTCACGACCACCTGAAGACCACCAAGAGACCCCTTGCGACCACCCCTCACCACAACAGCGCCTGTGCGAAAAATTCTAGAAACTGCGTGGCTGATGCAACCGAGGGGTAGGGGACAACTATAAAAGGACACCAGCCCAAGGAGCCGGCGCGCGCCCGCCACCGGAGGATTGCTGCACCCGTCATCGTCATCACGGGATCCAAGGGTGGTGATATCTATCTCTCTCTCCCTCTCTCTCTTTTCCTTTCCTTCCTTTTCTTCTTCTAAACGCTTTTAGGGAACCCACATTGCCTATCACTACGCTTTTTAGGTTCCGGTTTTTATTGTAACGCTTTCCCAGTTCAGCTTGCTTCTGCCTTAGATAAAAATACTTAAACCGATCATTTGGTGTCGTTTCACCTTAATTTAGCCCAAGGGAATTTCAAAACCTTTACGACCCCTTGGTCTGATCAGGCCGGGTCATGACACAAGGCAACATCACCTTTGCACAAAGAGTGAGATTTCACTGTGTTCTCCTAAGAAAAAGAGCATTCTATATTGCCTGCGTTTCTTAACTTAAAGGTAATTTCTGGAGACCTCCACTTCAAAGAACAGTCAGTGTGCAGTTGTTTTTTTTTTTTAATATTCAGCTGATACATAAAATGACTCTCTCATTCAACTTGTAGCCCACACAGTGCTGCAGATGTGCTTCATATCCCACACTCCTCATTACTACACAGTCCTACCTAGACTGATGAAAACCTCACCCAATCCTGAGAACCGTGGACCTTCCTCATTTGAAACAGAACTGGCACAGTACCAGTGGCTGAAATAGCCAATTTTTAAGCACTTGGAAAAAAGAAATACCTAGTGATTATAAAAAGAGCTGTTGGTTACAGTGGCTTTCCCCACATAAGCCTAGCAGTGTGGGCTAAATCCCATATGCTCCTACTCAATTTTTAATAAGTCATTGGGCAAAATTTCATTCATTTTTTATGAATGCTTAAGAAAAAACTGGATATGACTGCTGGTAGACATGGGGTAACCGATTGTATCTTTATGTAGAGAGGTTTTTTATTCTTTGCATATAGCCAAGAAAGATGAAAAGAAAAACATGTATGTTTATCCTTACACCGGGACTGCACTGTTGGGAACATTCAGGACTTATCCTAAAGCTGCTTGAATACACCCAGTTAAAGGAGAGAACCAGAAGACCCATTTACTGACTGCAAGGCATGGGGGTTTTAGAAACAAACCAAGGTCACCCTCAAGGAGAGCAGGTATCACCCAGACATGAGAGGCCCTTCTCACTACCTCAGGATAGTTCGCACCAGGAATCCACAGGGAGATTGCATCCCAGTTTTAGGACCCATCCTCTGCGTTGATGGGCACTGGGCTCATCTGAGATCAGAGATTTGCCAAGGTGGGTAAATTTGCTTCCCCATGATTTCCAGGAAAAACCTGGTGGGTCAGAGCCATGCTTTCCAGTGCTTTAAGTAATCAGTAACAGGGTAGAAATCAATCAGATTTAGATTTCAAAACAATGTCTCTGGCCCCCTCCCTAGTATCCCTTACTTCCCAGCTTGAAGGTCCCAGCAAGATTCCTGGATTTCCAACAGGTCTTCCTTGCCCATGCCACTCTCCTTTGAATGCTATAAATTGCTTTCATGATCTGCTTAGGGATACTGAGAATTCAGCTGGCATTGTAATATTTTATTTAATCCATGAAACTCTCAGAAATACTTTATATCATTTAACTAAGTCAGACCAGACAGTTCTTAAAAATATTGAGGGCTCATTTATATCTTCAGAGTATGCATCAGTTTTCAAGCTACCTGAATTGTGTATGCAAACTATGTTTGGGGGAAGGATATATGCTCGAGCATAAAATCAATTAGTAGGTCTGACTTGAAGTTTTAATTACACTGATACAGTTTGGTGCATCCTATATCAGAATTTCTTTTCCCCCACTTGACTTCTATATATTAACATACCTATGAGATGGTGCTTCATTCTCATTTCTCTGAAAGTTGATCTATGCCAACATTAATATGCCCCCATTTTTCCTACCCACTCCAAATATCTGAGCACTTACCGCCCCACCCTTGTCAGACTTACTATATACACCATTCTACATCCACATACATACTCACACTTCCTACAGCACCCTCCTTTCTGTCATTTTAATCTCCAAGAAAAATATTCATTGCCCGTCTTAGCATCAGATAATATATTAAACAATAGGTTCATTTCAATTATGGACTGCAGTACATCTTCACAGCTCGTACAGCAGTAAATTCTAGACCTTTCTGAATCATGAAAGATCTTAATTCTGGCCCTGAACAACTTGATTCCAGCATTTGCCTCTTTTCTGTTTGTAAACCCAAGGTCTGAACACCAGTCAGAGGAATTGTCACCATTCGGGTGCAATCTGGCAGCTTGCAAGAATCTGTCTTCACTGGCCAAATCCAGCGCTGGCTACCTGCAGCTCCTGGTGACTCGGAAGGAAATAGGAAAGTGGTAAGGAACTCCCTGAATAGACTGGGGGAAAGGAAGCCTTTGTATGAATGTCCCTGATAATGCCAGCCTTACACTGTATGGAAAACAATGCTTTTCTGGYAGTATTTTTTAAATGGAACTGAATTCTTCCACCATGTTCAATTTGGAAAGTGTGGGGGCAGCAAARGGAAGATAAGATTTGACACATTTTGCTTATATCTGAAAAATCCTTCATCTAAGGAAAAATAAAGACATTTTAGCAGAACATGAATTCTATTGAAAGGCTATTTTCAATTAAAATATGCTTAGCTAAAATCTTTGACCAGCTTTGCAATCTTTATTTTTAGTGACAGAGGTCAAAATTCTACCTTTGGTTTCCTTTCAGCACTCCTTCCAGCTCACTTCCTTAGCTTCTGGGAGCGCTTGCTTGCTTTACTCCTGACAAAACCCCTCCAGGCCACAGGGATGAGGGGTTAGTCCCTGTGTGMCGCATTTACATTTGGAGAGAGTGCCGTGTTTCACAGTTGCAGCTGTCGGCCTACCGTTTCTGCCATTATTTGCATTTCACCAGAATCAATGGAAGCAATGAACTACAAAATAAACTGAAGTTCTGCATAGAAAACAAATTACTTTTATTAATCTGCCTCAGCTGCTGAAGTACTGAAACATGGAAAACTTGGTAAGATTGCACAGTCCCTAATGCTGAGTACCATTTCAGGTGAGATCAACAGTATTTATATGTCAAAAACTGTAATTTAAAAAGGAAACCTTTTCTACAGCTGGTGGTAACCTTGTTTTCAATAGGTAATCACTTCTGTTGCCTAGCTTAAACACATTAAAATACTATTCCAAAACCAGTGCAATAGAAAAGAAATTGAGGCTTAATAACTCTTCCTCTTCTTTTCTTCCTCCAAGTGTCTTATGCTGCTCTACCAAATGTTTCACATGCTATAGAAGTCTGCATTTCCTAGCTGGAAGTTTGATTTGCAATTCACAGATTGATACCTATCTCAGCCCTATTCCCATGTCCTGTAGGTCATTTCCCCCTTGCACTGATCCAGAATTTGAAAACTTACTTTGGAGGCTAGCGTCAGATATAATGGAGTAACTGCAGGCAGTGTTATAAATTGAGATTCTAGGGGGAAATAAAAAAGGCAGCAAAGTCAGAGAGAAGCCGCAACATCCTTATGCAAACCCCATGGATGTTGTCTATAACAATGGTCAAACACAACCCCAGTTTATATGCTTCATTGTGGCATGGCAGCATGTCTGAAAGGTGTTGCTGCTGCGCTAGCATGTCTGCAAGTGGGCAGATCTTCTGCAGGAAGCAGAACGAAGGGCATAGCAACTGTGAATTCACAGTTATCCTGTGTTTAGCATGCCCTTAGCAATAAGCCTAAGAAATTCTACTTGAGAATGTCTTTAGTAACTAAACAGCTACTGTGGACCGAGTTTTGCAACATACGCGTGCAGCAACGGTCCTAGCATAAACTCTATGGTTGGTCTACCAGATGTATTAAGAGCTGTAGTAAATAGTATAAAGAAAAATCAGTATTCCAGTATAATGCTTAAAACCAATTTAAATTAATGACATTGGCCTAATTTTACTAATTTAGGTCCAAGCATCTGCAGATATGTGTGTCTTTTTTATCATTTCATTCAAGCTTTTCTCAATAAAATCAGACTAAGGAGACAAATCAAAAGACAAAGAGAAAGTATAAAAAACTCCATACTTCAAAGTGCTATTTTTTTAATCTCTCATAATCATAAATGATTATGCTAAAACATAAGCAAGTGCTTAAATCTTTGAAGGATAGGATCCAGCCAAATCTGTAAGTCCACTAAATGATTCACCTGAGTGAGAAGTTCAGAAGTAGACAGCTGTAGTAGTACAGCTATTGTRATACTAAAGTTGTTCTAAACATTTCCGAAGGCAACCAATTGCTTTCATATCTATTCATCCCATGTATTAGCTTTTTACTGTGTCTTACAGTAATGTTTAAATACATTTGGGAAGGTGCTAACTATTTTAAATCATTACCTTTTAACTCTCAGAGGTGCTTACTTCTCTAAGTGTATGTGCAAATCACTGCCCAGATTGCCACCTTTCTTTGGTCTACAAAGAAACAGTACCTTCTAGTTTATGTTCTCTTTTGCTGTTAAAGACAAGTCCTATCATATCAGATACTTACCCAGTGACAACTTAAGGACAAGTGAAAGATGAAAAGAAAATTTATTTCACTTCCCTCTCTTACCTCCTAGAATGTCTGATTTTATTCATGGCTGTCTTTTGTGATCTGCTGTTGTACAGCACACAGTTTATCAACTGACACAAAAATAAATGCATAATAAATATTCTGCAAGAGCAGAGAAAGGGGTTTACTAAATATAAACAAACTGCCTGGTCAGACCTCTATCCTTGTCCCTAAGGTAAATACTGTTGTCTTCTGAGATCTTTCAACTTCTTGCAGCATTGTCTCAAGTGCTACTAGCAACTAGTAATTAGTCTAGTTCTCAGGTGCCTTGAGTGTCAATAGAGAAAAAAGGCAACAGTTTCTACACAGAGCTATTTTAAAATCAACTGCTTCAGTTCTAATATTTAATAAATTGCTTGTAATGTTTTAATATGCTGCTGTAGCGGCAGCATACCAGTAGCATAAGGATAAGCAGTTGCTCCAGGCATGGAAGAGAGCTGGCTTGGCAGAAGCCTCAAGCATCTCATATGCAGTATCAGTTCAAGTAAGAGACATGAGGCCCAGAAGAAAACAGTGATGTCTGGGAGAGGAGTAGAAGTCATCTTCAGTGAAGATGAATTAATAACTCTTCCAATTCAGTGAAAAAAGAAAAATACTGTAAATAGATATTAACAGTCTTTTTTCCTTATTTGTCCTATCAAAGGGGCCATGAACACTGACTGCAGAGCTCCCAAATTTGACTTTCAAGTGGCTTTTTCTTGCCCTAACAACCAGCAAAGGGCACCTGCCTTTGCCCTAGGGCATGGGGGAAACATCAGAAGGAAAAAGCTTGAGTTCAAGACTTGAAGACATTTTTCCATTTCAAGTCTTTGTGTGTTCTTCCATGTCTTGTCTTCTTTTTCCAGCTGACCTTAACAAAGTGAGAAGAGGCTCTCTTCTGTGTCACTATTACTAATAGGTGAAATCTGATTTAGAGAAACAGCAACATTTAACATATTTTGCAGAGGGTTGAGATAACAAAAAGAGATCCACTATCTTCCTGCCGGTTTAAGCTTTCCTTTCAGTTTATATACTTGCACCTTGCAATGGAGCACACAATGATTCAAGTCCTTGGATAGTAATAGCTGTTATATTTCTAGACTGGGAACAGCCTGGAGGTAACATTTTCACCCATTAGCATAGATTTGGATTATGAGATCAAACATTGACACAAACTTCTCATTTCTTAAGTTAAACAAGCAAGATTTAGATTTCTCATAGAAATCATATCTTGGATGAAGAATATATTCAGAAGTATTATTATTCATAAGTATTATTCTGAGAGAGAATAAAATAAGTGGGATGAAATCACTGGGAATGTTGGTTAATTTTTAAGGAAACAAAACCTCAGTTTTCATTCTGCTATTTTCCTACATTATGTATCTTTGCTATTATCACTTCTGTGAGAAAGTTACCTGCACTGCTGATCATCTTTCCAAAAAAGGCACTTAAGAAAAGACCTTGGACAACTTTTAAGACTGGAGGTAGTTAAAAATACTTCTCACTGTTTCTATAATTTTCATGTGGTTTTGGACAATGAAAATACATCATTCGGTTTCATTGCATTTATAGTCAGTATCTGTTCTCTTATGTACTAAAGCAGGGCTACAAAGACCAAGGTACCAACACTGCAAGGGACTTCAGAAGTACAAACACATTTTATCTGTAGCATAAATAAAACATTATTTACTGTCAGCAAGATTTATTCTAAAAAGCCCCAGGCCTGATTGTYCCGGTGAGATTAGCCAGAAGAAAAGACCCTCTAGGGCATGAAATACCTCCTTGTAGAGAAGAGAGCACTGGTCGGCTATCTCTAGGATGCCTCCTGCCACTATTTGAGGTCTAGTGTAGTTCTGGATGGGTTCAGGGATGTGTGAGGACATGGTGCTCCTAGTCCCAACCAGACCCCTGAGACAATCTGTGAAGGAGCCAACAGGCTTTCCAGCTGGAATGTGAATTTTCCATGCAGTCAGACCTCACAAGGGCAGCTGTCAGCACAAGATCAAGGATGACCATTCTACTCATGCCACTGCTGCTTGGGAGTCTGAAGAGTGGAAAGGACCTTACAGTTAGTAAGACACAACAAGGCCTCCAAAGCCTTGAGCTTCTGAGSGTGGATCTTTCACGACCTCTGAAAAGGACTTTTAAGTTACAAGGGAATAACACTTCAGTACATTAGAGTGCAAGTACTTTAAAAAGGAAAAGAAATCTGATCTTCTATCCTGTTTGAAGACATGTAAAAAACAAAGCCCGCCAATATGAGGGACCATGAAAACATCTTTGAATTGGAAGATCTGAAATATATTGTGATGTACAGGTTTTCCTTTCCATTAACATAAAAGACAGTTTTCAATCACCTATTAAAACTAGCACTGGCATTCGGTTCTTAGGGGCTCCAATCTCACACTCCTCACTTGCAGAGCACCAAATCCAAATTGATCTCTTCAGCTGAAGGTACAGAATTAAGTACTGTCTGTCTAATTTCACTAGTTCAGCACAGTGATAATACAGTAGAAAATTAATAAACAAAGTTAACAATGACAGTAGTATGGCTATTAACTTCAGACTGGTCACTTGGCAGAATGGAGAAAACATTAAAATCCTACCCTTTAAAGCCTAGGGACTTGATGTGTGGAAAACAGATCTTCCTGCATACCTTTGTGGTTTTGAACATTACAGCTTAAGGCTTAAAACTAAGGCTTACACTTCAGCACTTTCCTAGTCAAGGAAAGATTTAAGAATTCATTAAGTGTTCTCTTGAAACAAGGCTTGAGTTTCTTGCGCTTTTATCTTGGGTTCACTGGGTATCRTATTATTGCACGACTCTTCTAAAAAATCCTGGCTACCTTTAATAATAATACATCAAATAGTTATAGTAAGACTTGCATGTAGATGTATCATGAGCTGCCATCTCTACTTTCTGTGTGGARTAGGAACAAGTGTAAGGCAATGTCTGGATCCATGGCAATATATGTGAAGTGGTCTAGCAAAGGAAGTTGACAGAACGAGATACAACCATAATGGAATTTCCTGACAAAAAATTGTTTTCTTGCATTTCCTCCTGGGATCTGGGTATATTTCTACTCAGAATTCATCTGACAGTAGAAGATCCTTTGTAGTATACCTGTCAAAGCTAGGTTGTAACCTCATCAGAGGAATGACCCAGGAGTATAGATACAAATTAGACATTTTCAGGGTTTTTTTTTCCATAAGCTACTGGTTTTGAGTGGTTTATAATTTGACTATTGTAATTTACTTCCCTTAGAAAAAAGCATGGGAAGATGAAAGTCTATTGTACTATTTTTAAATGAGTAATGAAAGTTCACAAAAACATTGGGTTTTAGTTACATTTCTAGTGCCCAAGTTGTTTTTGTTTCTTCTACAAATAAAGAAAAAAACAAACTCATTTAAAATTATCTGCCTCAGCTTAAAATTTTCCTGTGAATCATCTAGTTTGGCCTTTACAATAATCTGGTGGTCTTTTCTTTTATGAAAATTATATATTTCCTATGCTGACAGGCTTAGAGTCTAACTAGATGGGAAACCCTCAAAGGAAGTGGGGTAACATAACAAACCTATGAGAGCGTCCAAGGAAGATGCTCCACAGGGGGAATCAATTCTCCTGATGCCTTCACTTCTGTTAGCGTGCACTACGCTGTGGTCCACATAACCATATGGGCCATATAATGTGACATCAGCAGAGTTATCTGTAGATATAACGGCTTGTAGCAGCACTGACTAGTCATATTTGATAATACATGGACTAYACAGAGTTCCTCTGATATTAATGACAATTTTCTCAGCCGTCTTTCTACAGAAATTCAAAATGGAAATCTGTTTAAATGAGGCACAAAGGGAAGGCTTGACTTCCCATCTCTTATGTTTCATTAAAGAGGAAGGGAAAGAAAAATTAATACTAAAATAATTTTTCAAAGCATCTTGTGTCAACTTTGCCTTTTACATCGTTCATGCAAATTATACATACACATATAAACTGCTAACTATTCATGCAGAGTAAGCATTCCTGTGCAAGATTAGTAGTAGCATGTATGGTCCCCCACTTGGGGATTTATTCCCTATTTCTGCATTTTATTACTTTGTTAACAAATGCAAATTTCTTCGTGATTAAACTGACCATTTAAAATTCTAAAGTATGTGACCATGACAAGATTTGCTGCAATTTATCCCCAGTTATCAGGTTAGTACAGTAAAAGGGAGCTGTTAGCAAAGGTATGGGATAACAAAATACCCCAACTATAAAGAAACACAGTAGTGAATTACCTCTACCTCAAATATTATTATGCTGATGACTGGTCTGAACATGTTGTCTGACTAGTGAAGAGCCACTAACCTAGTAAAATTTTAAAGGTTTAAGCTTTATAAGAATTCTCCTTTAGTACTGATAACCTGAAAATAGTGTTTGAAGAGCACATGTAACATGGAGTATATACTGCACTGATTTTTTTTCATGGGAACACAAAAGCAATTTCCAGGTCTGAATTTCAGTATAGGCTATTAATAAGTATTGCCTCCAGGGAAAAAAATATATTACTTTGGAAATAGCAAGATTTCCCTTGGGCTGATATAAGGGAAATAACTTTTAAAGGCTTTTTAAAGTAGTAGATTCAACATATTTTTTTCTAATAGTTTTTTCAAATAACAGTAAAATGAAGACAATACTAGTTATGTTGCAGTTTGATATAACCAACAAAACTTTCTCCCTAGTAAGGAATAAAGCCTGCTCAGTGAGTCTCTGAGTAATACCCAGGAAAAGAAACTTAACTCTAGCCTCCCTCATCACTTGCTTCTCCTCTTCTCAATCAGCATTAGCCCAATTCTCTTCTAGGACTGGCTGCAGGGTAGATGGACGTACGAAGTCTAGCACTTTGGAGTGGTCTTGTTTTAAAAGCTATCTCAAAACAAAGCTGGCACAAGGAACAATTTCAAGCCTTTTCTTTAACATCCACAGTGATTCTGGAGCTCTTTTCTTGTAGCCTTACCCAGATGATGTTCAATCAGAAAATGCAGAAAAGTAGTGGGCTAACTTGGCTGCTATTTTAATGCCTGCATCAACTTTGGCTTCTGTGATCCGTACTTATCACTGAGAGAGCAAGAAAGCAGCTGGTAGCTGTGAAAACTGAGGGGTCTCTGGCCAACCCCATCTTAGGTGGTTGGCCATTCTCATTAAACASTTGAGCCTGTCAGAAGATACGTGACCAGGTACTGCAAGGGGTCTGAGCAGACCACATGGGGAGGTGACTGGGGGCATTTTGCTGGAAAGAGCACACTAAAGAGCAGAAAAGGAAGCAAAAAATCCCTCTCTCTCTTCAGGGCTTCTGCTAGCAGCAGCCACCAAAAAAAAAATTTCTTGATGGTGTTTTGACATGAAAATATTGCAAAATTGGATATAAGTAAATCTAAAGGAACTGAAGGACATTCTTTCAGCTCATGTATTAGTGAAAGATACGACAGTAAATTTCTGCCATTTTGTTCTTTTATAGCCATGGGGGACATCCAGAGTTTTCATAGGTGAGTAAAAGCCATCCAGTCTGYCTGTTTACCACTGATCTTCCCCTTGATATATTCCTCAGCCCCTATTGTTCCTCCCCTGAGAGCTGCTGTCACTAACACATCACTCCTCCTCTGCCTTAGAGGACGGTATCTGCAGCCTCTGAGAGACTGTGCTAGTGCTGATCTATTCATCATCTGGCAGACAATGCTCTCACAGGCAATTCCATTAGCAATATCCATCTCAATGACAAAATACATCTTTTACGTGTCTGGTTTCCAACCACATAGATGTAAGTGTTGTGCTGGGCCCCTTTTTTTGACAATGGAAATCACTGACCTAGTGCAAGTTGTGTTTATTACCCATTTCCTTTCAATCAGCTGGGTTGACAGAAGTGTTGCCTTAAAAATTGGCCTGTATCCTTTAGTGACAAGCATGCTGCTTTGGCTGAACTAAGAGAACTAGTAACAAATATTCAGCTTTCCACATACACACACACACACACACACCCCAATTGATGTTTGAAATCTGAAGCTGTATTTTAAAAGATTAATGTAATCCACTGAAAATTAAATGAGCAATTTTCATGTGAATGCCTCCGGGCATTATTAAGATTCACAGTACAAAGTGTCATGCTGCTTCATAATAAATTGATCTGAACAAGGTAGTAAATACCTACTGCCTTTATAATGGAGAAAACATTTTGCATTACCAATGTTTCTGAAATAGGCTGGCTGAACTGATTTTTTTCCCTAAATGCATAGCCACAGGTTAAATGCTCCAGCATTTTCCAGTGGCAGTATCCATCCTCCTATACTTTGGCAGCAGCCAAAATAACCCTGATTAAATTAATCAGCATCTTCAGCTACTGCTGTGCTCATTATCAACCCTCTAACATTGTATGTTCTGAAGATATATCCTTAAGTGCAATAATTGTAGGCATTGGTTCATTAGCAAGTATGATCAACATGGGTTATCAAAAGCATTTTTCATGCATAACAAATAGAGCAAATTACTAAAACAATAAAAGAAATATCTAAGATCTACAGCAGGTTGATCTACATGATGTAATATTTCATTAACATAATTAGAAGCAGATTTATAATAACTTAATTTTCCACCTTCTTTTGTCTAAAGGAGACCAGAGGTACTCTGCTGCTTCCTGCAGAAAGCTTGTGCCCTGGCTGGCAAAATGTCAGGTGAAATTAGACTATGCAATGAAGAAAATGTTATTTTAGATGTGATACACTCCCTTCAGAAATCTTGCTGATTGCACACAGGCTGTGTAATTACAGACACTCATGAATTGTTCTTCATTAGAATGACAAAGTGTCGGCATTGGTGAGACATCTAACCCACCCAGTATTAAATGAACACAACTCAAGTACACTTCTAGGATCATCCCCATTTGAAAAAAACATCGCAGGGGGATGCTTAAGGAACATGATACCAATATAGTTGCATTTTTTCCTCCAAAGATTAAAATAACTCAGTATTTAATTTATTTTCTTTTTTTGGGGGGAAGAGAAATCCTGTGAGTTTTAATATTTTCTCTTCACAAAGAAATTTAAAGGTTGCCGTTAGATTTACATTGGAAGCTTCCACTGTCTTGCATGATAGGCAGACTTGCATTATTTTTCTTTTTTCCATATGAACTGTGATACATTTGAAGTCTGGCACACTTAATTTTCTAAGGCTGTTACACTAAAAGGAGAATTCTTACTAGATGTTAATCAACTGACCTATGCCTGATGATAGTTCTAAGTTGTGGAAATGCACAASTATTCTTTAACTTAAAAAAAAAGTACTGACCTATGGAGAACAGGAATAATAAATAATGTTGGGGTAGATCCTGCCTTCACTAGAATCAAGAGCAAAATTCTGACTGATTTCCAAAAGGAGCAATTTTAGATACAAGACTTTTCTTGCTACAAATTCAGTTTATATTTGAAGACTCCAGCAAAGAAAAGGGAGGTTCATTTATGCTGAACTAGTCAAATCAGCTGTATTTGCCAGTTTGAGCATACTTTTTATCTTGGTGATTGTGGTCCTTACTGCATTTTTTTGAGATGGCTACACTTCTACAAAGTTACATTACTGTGTAGTTCATAAGACATTAACCTGAAAAATGCAAATTTTAGAATAGGAATATTTATAATATATAGTATTATAAACATATATTAAATAAAGTAATATGTAAGGAATATGCACAATAACACGAGTAGCAAACTCAACCATGTAAATAAATCCAAATTGCACAAAACTTGGAAACGGAACTGTTTGTTTTATGTACAAATTATATAATTTCTTCTTACTAGTTGACATCACAAAGTCTTTCACCTTCACTTTTTCTGTTGAAAAGTTTTGATTTATGGCTTCTGTTTCAGGTCCTTTGTGAATCATCAAAAATGAGCAGATTTTGCATATTGTTCCAGCATGCTCCCTAAAGGAAAAACTCTTTCCTTGCACAGAATAATAAAACTAATTTGAAAAAAAAAAAAAGAAAAATCAGGAAAAAAAAAGATCAACAATGATCATGCTGATCATGCAAGCTCTCCTCATGTGGCATTTACTGGACAGCCACTGTAAACCTGGCTACTCACGTGAGTGTTTAGAAGACTGGACTGCTTCATACTTGCCTTTCACATCAAATTTGGATAACCAGGATAAAATTTATGCAATTAAAGTATCGAAAGTTCTTCCCAGCACAGCAGTTGTATATTGTTCTACAGCTACATATTTCTGTTTGGGCTTGATAATTTTTAGCCAATGTGTTGATCCATTTTAAATCCTCCCTTATGCTCTACACTGCTGCAAGGGATGGGCAGTGGTCCCTGAACCCAACTCCCTCTATCAAACCTATGTATCAGATGAGAATAACAAGGCATAGGAATGCAACCGAAACTAGAGAGAATACATGGTCTGTCAGTGTTAATCCTTTTTAATATTCCACTTCACACCAGAGAAGATTTAATTGTTTCTTAAATGGCTCTAGGGCCTCTGAATGAGCAAACCTGTCTAACAGAACAGACATTTATTTTAAAGAATCTTTGTAATAAATATTGATCTATCATATCCGTAGATCATTCTGGAGACACAGCAATCTCTCCTTGCCTAATTAAACTGTGCTAATATGAAAATGCAGGCCAAGCCCATAAGGCACAATAGATCTGCCCGAGTGTTGAAATGCCTGGAAGTCGCGAGCTCTGGGAAGAAAGGCAGAGAGGCGCATGAACTCCGTCTGCATGCTAATGAACTCCACCAGATCGTAATCCATACAGATGCAATTTAAATTCCCTTCCACAACTTCAGCCTCAAAGTCTTCTAATTAACCCTCAGCCATGAGATAAGCAGCCGGTGCAGAGGCAGAGATGGCACAGCAGAAGTGACAAAAGGCAAAAGACTACTCCTTGCCATTTCTCTTCCCCCAGGATTTGAAGGTTGTGTCAGTCACTAAGCCAAACTCAGAGGGGTAATCAAAATGTCATTTACTTCATCTCCCCGTGGCATTTTAACTTTTACCCTGTAAGCACTCCTGGATTTAGGACTGGCAAGAACGTTTTAGTAATCATAAAGCCCACATTTCCACAGACACGCGGCAGCGCTTAAAAGCATTTCACTCCCACTTGACATGGAGTTTTGTTAGAGATGGCAGACAATATTTCACCAGCTTGGCTTATGCTTTGCAGAGACACTCAGCTTCCTACAGAGGCTTAGGTCTAATGGAAGTCAGCTGATTTATTGCCAACTCCAGCACCACCCAGACTCACAAGGAAACCATAGGAGAGAATTGCTGGGCTTTATTTCAAGTGGTGCCACAGCAACCCAGCAGCGCTGCATTTCATTTTATGTGGAACCCTGTTACAAACTATGGACCAGCTCCCCACAACCTTTCCCCTCCAACTGTCTATAGATGGGATCTACAAATTGCTATTCTTCAACAGCACACCAGTGCTGCCCTAACATATAATGGGGTAGATCTGGAGGGACTCTTCTGTTTTCAGTAAAATTACTCATAATTTACACTTGTTAAAAGCAGAATTTCTCAAAGTGATGTAGTAATCACAATTTGAGATAAACTGCTGGCTATGTTTTTGTGCGGTTTTGTTTTTTTTGTTTGTTGTTTGGGTTGTTCTTTTTTTAATAAGTGGTAACAGACAGCTGCTCCCAGCAAGCATCCAGAGCTCTGCTACTTTGCCCACAATTAAATCAACTGAAAAGTATTTGAATATCCATTTACTGGTATTTGCATCTGTCAAAAGGTTTTGCCCATGCAGATGTACGGAGGTGTTCTGTTTCATAAAATGGTCCTCAACATGGTTTTTTTTAACACAACTCAGAAATCTGAAGCAGTTACACAAATTGTTGAATGGCTAATCTTAGCTTTTCATCGTTAGTGTTATTTTCAAATCAAGTTGAGTGATCCCTGTAGTGATTACTTTCTAACATCTGGCTGGTAGCTTATTTGAAGAGAGTCGGTGGCCTCATTTTGAATTCTAATGAAGACCACGCTGCATAAATCACTGACGTTAGATTCCCTACTGGCACACTTGGCAGAGCAGTCCTCAATGGGAAGCTGAAGCAAGACAAAAAGAATTAAATGTCATTACGTCCCTGCAACTGAATAATCCAGATCAAGGATTGTCCACAGCATCTGAGTGTGACAGCCACAGTCAGTCTTTATGTAGTTGACAGGCAAACTTAAGGACTAAAGTTCAGGTCTCTTGATTTAGGATATATCGTGTGTTCTACAGTCACTTAGAAAGCCATGATTTCTTTTTTCTATCCCTAAGAAAGGCAAAAGGCCACACTGGGATTTAACTTGTATGAAAAAGTATTTTTAGATAGACAATACTGAAATGCTTTGTCAAACTACATGCTACTGTATTCCTATATTCCTAACAGACAGTCATAGCACAGACTAAGACAGGGGAAAAAACTTGAGATACACTAAACTTGACAAGTGAGTCAGAGTCTACTTGCTTGGTCTCAGGTCTTTTATTCCATTGCTGTGCTCTAAAATCAGCATGGGAGAGAGGCACTACTATACACCATACTTGGTGTGGTTATATTACAGCTTCAAAACAGGGGAAGCTTGGGTCTGTTAGAGACATCCTGACACTACAGAAAATACATGATCTGTAAGGCTGATTTCCTCAGCTAGATCTACAGCATGTGTTAATTTGTGCACAAATATAGCTGTATGTATAATGGTCTTGCTTTTCTCCCTACTGCCTCTGCAGAGTTAATGTAATGTTAAGCGTTTTCATAAATGATCACTACCTGTGGTCTTCAAACTAAGAGGTCTCACTTTGCATGAGCTGTACTTTGATTTTCCTCCGTTGACTATGAGAGATCTGAAGTTTGCTGAGCTCATTTCACATTGCGGGATTCATCCTTCACAGTCAACAGAACTGAATTGTCTGAGATTTAAACTACAAGCAAGATCTCAGAGGAAAATAGAAACATATGTCTCACATTAAGTACTATGTGAGTGACCTAAAAACAGTGCAGAAGTATTCATACTGACTTTAGTACGTGCATGGCAGTGAGTACAGGCCTTGAGAATGCCATCTACTGGCAAAAAAATATGAGGGAGCGTAATTCCACAGCAGCTGATTTCCAAAAAAGGGAAAGGGTAAGAAAATATGATGTGGGTCATTAGTTTGTTTGKTTTTTTGGGGTTTTTTAATTGTTCATTTCAAGTTTTTTAAATCAAGTAGTTGTAACTGCATGATATGATGCCAAATTTTATGTAGAAACTTTGGTGGGAATGAGTTTTGAACCTGAAGCATATGATTACAATTTAATTTTGTGCCGGTAAAGCATAATGTTTGAAAATAGTAACAATTTAAAAGACATCAGAGATAATGAGAAAATATGAATAGAGCTGCAAAACTGAGATTGCTCGTACTTTCCTATGCTTCCTCTTATTTCACAGGATCTCAAAAATTACTCTCAAGTGTTCTTTAAATATTTAGTGAGAATATTCAGTCTAAACCTTTGACACTAAAATCTGAAAAAGCATCAAACTCAGCAGTGAATCTGTTTGTTGTTGTGCCATGCTACAGCAACCATGATTCCAAGCTTTACACAGCCAATTTGTGATTTGATCGCAAATAGTCATCTCGGTGGAGAATATCTGTCCTGTTAACTCCACTTCCAAAGCAGTAACTGTTGTCATAGTACTATGGCAAGGCAGATCCATGCAAGCTACATCTCTGCTGGTTTGAGAACCATCTCTGCTGGTTTGAAAACATCTCCTCTTTTTTTTTCCCCAGTGCTTATTGATGAGATTTTTTATTGTGTTCAGTCCACACCTAGCCAACAACCGGATGACCTAGACTATATAATGAAAAACAGTTGGTCTAACATTGACCTAATATTCTCTGAGAGTGTCCCATCTTTGCAAGTAAGAAAGTGGAATAGTACAGGGAGTAATATTTGGTGGGGTTCAGCAAGGACTTTGGTTTAAATCTAATTTGATTATTGCCCAGATTAAGGTAACAATCACTGACAAAGACACAGCAATCTGCTCAAAAGGAAGACCAACAAAAAAAGTTGGAAGTGCCAGAAGTAGCCTCCAACATATTTAAAAGCAGAGGGAAGCCAGAAGTAGAAGGATAAAAAACTACAAAACATCATTTGTCAGAAGAGACATCCCTGACCACAGCTTTTTCTAAACTCATCTCTTAAAAGAAGTAAACATTCCTTTGTTGTTAGCTGTGGTGTGGCTCCAAGACAGGCAGCAAGCCTGGAAGTGCCAGTACTGGCAAGATGCCATTCACATTTTACCAGTAAATTACTGTGACTTACTGTGACATATAGGAAGACTGCAGGAGGAGCAGCATGGGGAAAGAAAGGAAAGTAAGTGTCATCTAGGATGAACACAAGCTTCTCTGTAGTCTTGAAAACATCTGTTAATATCAAAACTCAGCATTTCACTCATTTTAGAAAAGTAGAAGGGAATAGGATACAATGCTTAAAATAAACTGAAGAAATAAAAAAATGAATCAGGAAAATTGGGAAAATAGTTTCAGACGTCAGCGTCACAGAATAAAGCCTTTGATCTATGCTTTGTCCATGCAAAAACTGCCCTTGCGGAGACACCAAAGCTGTCTCTGAAACATAGCATTAGAGCCCTGCCAACTCAGAGCTGTGGCGAAGTTAAATACTGATGTGATGAGTGCGATGAGACCCTCCTGATGGTCTTCTGAGAGGCCCACTACTGATGAGATCATTCTGCTCCCAGGGACTGAAGTTTGGGGCTGCACCTGCATGGGGCTGCACAGTCCTGGGTAGAGGTATCAGCTCATCTGGAGCTGGTAGGGTAGTCTACATCAGGCTGTCTTGCACCACCACTCTTCCACTTCCAATAGCGAAAGAAAGCTTTTAGAGTCACCCCTTCTTTTAAAGTCATCCCTGCTTTTTTGTGACTACAGGTCAAGACAAGAAGGGAGAAAGTGTTACCATGCCAGGACTGGAACATTGCCCAGGGCTGAACATACCACATTAACTACTACTCTCCTGGTAAGCAGCAAGCACTGTGTTAAAAACTCATTTGATTCTCAGAGCTCTCTAGGAAGGCCTGAAAAGCATGGGAGGACACAGGTAATTTCATAGATACCCAGCTGTCTCCAACATCAGCAGGGAAAAAGACTCAGGTTAGGGATGGACTGAAAGTTAGAGGAGCATCAAATCGGCGAATATATAACATGCTGTGTGAAACTAAAAAAAGTAGAGACCTGTAAAATAAAGTAAATCTCTAAGTTTCTTCCAGATTCTCTGCAAGAAACTGATTCGTTGGCCTGGAATTTGCTTTCAGTTTAAACCAATTTAATTACAAAGCGAGCTCACAGGCCATGAAACAATCCAGAAGTCAAAACCATACCTTTTTAGGTAAGTACGGCTCTAACGCATGATTGTATTATACTGTTCAATGAACTGAATAGTATGTCTATCCTGTTTAAGGAAATCTGAATGCTTTGCATCTCATCTTTCCTGTGATTACTGTGTTGTGGAGAACCCACACCCGTTAGCATAGCCTAGTAAATGGGTTTCCCCCACTCAACAGCTCCTCCTAACATATTAACACTATCAGATTTTCCTGTGCAACACAAAATGAGAATGTTGGCAAGGTCTCCTTCCGTGTGATAATCCCCTACTTGACATACAATGACATTATCCCACCAAAGCTGGAGACAAATTGTAATTCTTGTTGTAATTACAAGCTTTAATAGGTATAGAGGGTTGTTAGGAGCAGAGCAACTATTCCGACTAGGGACTCTTCAGGAATACAATTGGTGCAGCCAAACTGTTTATGCAGTTGAGACAGTACTATGATCAAAGGAGCCCATCCTTACTTTTAAAGAGTCACTTAAATAATCACTACCTGCATTTGGATTTCTTTTTGGCGACTTCCATGTCTTCCATGTGTTATGTTGAAAGGTGGTATGTTTTTCATTTAATCCAGCAATTCATGTTGTAGGACACAATAAAAAACAAACAAAAGACCATTTCAAGCTTTTTTATATATTGATTTAAATGTAAAAAGAATGGCATTCTGTAAGACAATTATTGGAAAAGTGGACAAAAGATTAAAATTTATTAAGTTGCTGGGTTATCTTAAATATACAAAAACCTAATTAGTATTGAAAAATATTTAAATCTTCAAAGTCTAATGAACTTCTAGAACCTGAGCTTTGCAGCTAGTAACGATAAGTTTGAAGAATTCAATAGTGCTAGACAAATGATTATGAGTAATGCCATTAAATTATTAGCTTGTGACATGCATTAAATCCTATCCAGAGATACTCTTGAAGGCATTGCCTTCTATATCTATTTAAAGTACAGGTCACATAGAAAATAATTTTTTATTAATTTTTTTCACTTTGTCTAAACTCCGTGCAGGTTCTGGAAGACCAAGAAAACTTCAGGGGACAGCCTGAGGTTAAGAAAGCATGCTGGATAGCCATGCCAGGATGTGCGCTGGATGTTTCAAAGCCGCAAGACCAGAAGCAAGACCCCTATAGTTGGGGGGTACTCTTTTCTTAGGGGTTTGTCAGATTTCATCCCGTATTTATTTCCCAGAAGTTCAACAATGGTTCCAGCAAAAAAAAMCCATGACTTGAACACAAAAACATGAAAGCAAGGCTTCCCTCTTCCCTGTTTTAATATTTTTCTAGTCTGTCTTGTGTGTCCCATGTGTCCGGGACAGTTTTCATGATGCCAATTTCCTCACACTTACAGTGATCCAGGAAACTTCAGTCCTTTCCTGGACTTTTGAAAGGACTCATCCAAGACTGGAGTCCTGCTCTTGTTAATGGATACACATATGAATATTGAGAAACAACCATTTCTAGAAGAGTTTACTGCCTCTGTCTGGGATGGAGTTAACTTTCTTTACAGCAGCCAGTAAGGTGCTGTGTTTTGGATTTGCACCTAGAACAGTGTTGATAACACACCAATGTTTTGGCTATTGCCAAAGGTGCTGTGTTTTGGATTGGTGCCTAGAACAGTGTTGATAACACAACAATGTTTTGGCTATTGCTGAGCAGTGCTTGCACAGCACTCTGCCCACCAGTGAGTAGGCTGGGGGTGGACAAGAATCTGGGAGGAGACAAAGCTGGGACAGCTAACACAAGTTGGCCAACGGGATGTTCCATACCATATAATAGCATGCTCAGCAACATAAGCTGGAGTAGAAGAAGAAGGTGGGGTTTTCAGTTTCCAAGGTGGCCGTTGTTCAGAGACTGGCTGGGCTTTAGTCTGCCCATGTGAGGTGGTGAGTGATTTCCTTCACTTTGCTTGTTGTTTTTTTTCCTCTTTCCTTCACTTATTAAATCATATTTATCTTGACCCATGAGTTTTCTAGCTTTTGCTCTTTCTAGTCTCTCAGGGGCTGGGTGAGCAGAACTCAGCCCACGATAAAGAGCTTACGAGACCCAGAAAAGCTTAACTGTGACTCAGGACAACATAGGAGTCACATGCTGGCATCGGTCTTTTCTCCAGAAGAGCTACAGAACTGCATAAAACTGGGACAGCTCCAAAGGCTGCCTTTGGCAGGGGGGGAGTTGACTTCCAGGTGAAAGTCTCCATAGCTCATTAGAATCACTCAGAGATTACACAGCCTAGGAATATGGCTTATGTCACTGGAAGAGTTCTTTTTTGTTTGTTTTTTGTTTGTTTTTTTTTTTTTGTGGGTTTTTGTTTGTTTTAAATAAACCCCTAAGCTTCCCAGAGTTCTGATGGGCAGAATCTCCAACATACAGCTATGCAGGAGATGGGAACATGGGGACATAGGGACACAGGACAGTGACTCATCCCACCAGTATAGAGAAGTTCTCAAGTACCAAAATACATAAAGTTGCAACATCAAAATAATACTGAAATTCACACAAATTTGTTTCTGAAGTAGTTATTATTTTAATACAATTTTTTAAACTTAGTTTTGTCTTGTATCAGCAACTAGTTTTGAATCATAAACAGACTAATTCCAACCAGTAGAAAAGCCAGGAACCAGAATAGTCATGTCCTTACATTTATGAGTCTATGCTGCACACACAGACAGCATGCAAACCCAGGTCATCAGGAGCACTGGCTATTCTTCTCGACTCTAGGAACAGATTGCCACCTGTGACTACAAGCCAAAAGTAACCATCACGTCTTTTTGGTGGGACCATCTGGGAGTTTGATGCAAAAGCATGGGCCTCTGTTAGACAACTATCCAGCTTTTAATTTGTGGCTATTACAGACCGAAGTGCGTATCTTCCCTACCTACTCATAGGGACTGTGAGGTACTATGGGATACTCTCAGCAGCCTACAGACATGAGCACCTGGATCTGCAGCCAGCACTAATGCATCTCTTGCATTTGTCTCTACAAGGTAGATGACAGCTGGAGCTCCTCATGCTGTTGCAAGGCTGACAACAGTAGCCATAGTGGCAACTCTCATTCTACAGGTGGCAACAGGGATGAACATGTGCTCCCCATTCCACTCAGTCTAGAGACAAGGAGTGTCTCAACTCTTCTTCCCTGGGCCTGGTCCTATTACYGAATACAGTGGTAGGCAACTCAATGCAAATAAAGCACCATTTTTATCTGGCAAGAAAGAAGTTAAAATGTTCACTTTCTCCCTCGTTAGGTGAAACTTTGGCCCTTGTTCAACCTTAAAAATATTAGATAGTATTTCCTCTAATCCAAAATCCAATCCAATCATTTCAGTGGCCTTTGGATCAAGTCTTTTCTCATTATAAAGTCCAATTACAAACATTTAATATTTCTCTCAAGTGATTGATAAACTGTACCAGAAAGCAACAAAAAATCCAGACAATTAAAAAAGGAAAACAGACATCTGAGAAAAATGTTGCCCATGACATCCAGAAACCAGATGAAAAAAGTGGCAATGATATTCTGGTTACACATATATTATAAATCCATGAGAGAAGAGATGAGAGGTAGGTCTTCTGTAAATGATACTGGGCAAGGGTCAAAAATAAAATATTGTTTAAGTCTTCAGTTTCAGATGTCCCACATAGACAAAATGTTAGGAAAGAAAGATCGAGGAGTCCTGTAAGGGACAAATTAAGAATTATAATTCTGTACATTTTTGTTAAATTACCCTTAACAAAGTAACCCTTGTGAATATACCACTAGGTATGCTGAATTATCATTCTGATAAAGAGGAATGGGGATTCAAATTTCATAATGGAGTTAAAATTCTAGCATTATTCACACAACTAACTTAATCCCATGCCTCTGGTAGCTGCCTCACAGAGGTCAAAAACCTGTTCCCATAAAATATGGGCTATTCTAAGACCACTGAACTCATTGTATGTACTTGTGATACAAGGAATTTAAAAATAACCTCTCAGTCATTTTGCTGATTCACGCTAACAGCTTAGCATCAGCAGGTACTGGTGTTTTCGCGGCAATGTAAATTCATGCTAATTTTCTTTGAGATCGTTCCTAAAAAAGCAGAAGTGGAAGTCAGTGTCAGAATGATTGTCACATAAGTGCAACAATTTATTCACTGAAAAAAAAGATAAAGTCACTTATTAGCCCATCTCTGGAATTATGATTAGTACTGAGAAAGGAAGGCTTTGACAATTCATGTATCCGAACACATAGGCTGTTACACTATAATCCTCTCCTGAGCCACCAAAATCCTAGCATCCCACGCAAAAAAAGCTCAGGAGAGGATGAGAGCACTGTGCGTGTCCCCCAGCTGACTGCTGCCATGAGGACACCGGGGGTCCCTGGCCTCCCGCTGCCTGGCAGCCCCACYGCTGCAGCCCTGGACCGCTGGCAGCAACGCCCTGCGGGGACACCATTCACAGCCGCAGCAGCGTGAGTCAGCTCAATTCCCTATTCTGCCTCCATTTTCTTTCTTCCAAGGCACAAATACTTCGAGACACAAAACAAGTCTGGTAGCCAACTAAAATTAACCTCTCTAAACATATAATGAGCTAAAATGACTCCACTCAATAGCTATTCCAGCTATCACAGTCTCTAATAGCTGAAGAATCATATTTATAGGATGTCCCTAAATGTGCACACCAGACTACTTGAGATTTTAATTCCTAGGCACTTAGTGATGGTGCTCTGATACCAGCTGAGGAATCTGGTCTTGACTTCTTGGCTCTTTTCTTTCTTTCATTTTAAGYGGTAGGTTTTGCTCAAGTACCTCTGTCCTCTTAGTTGACAAATCTCGATGAACTCCAGTTTTCAGTAAGACTGCACTAAACCCATGCCCTTAAGGATTTTATCAGCGACTCCACGAGTTCACATTGCAAGCTACTAGGTGTGATATTAACTGTGTTTAGATCTGCTTCAACAAAGGCAATAGGACTATACACCACTTTGGCAAAGTATGGAGCTGTGGGCATTGATGACCAAAATTCCCAGATCCAAAAATCCTCCACAGGATACTAACAGTCCTAAACAGTAACTCTTGAAATGGTAACTTTCGGAATGAAAGCCTTTAAGGCTTTTTGGGGTAATGACAGTTTCAGGGAACAATGACCTTCTTTAGGAAGCCTGAAGGAGGCATGCCCACTGCTGCTGATGATGCAGGTAGCTGCCAAGGGGACACCAAACATGTCCTGCACTTTGCCAAGGTCCTCCCTGGCCAAAGGCAGGCTGGAGAAAATAAAGTCTTGGGCACAGGTAAGGAAGGACTCACTTAAGCCAGTGCAGTCACCAACTGCTGACTTATGGGCAACAGGAGACCTCCTGGTACTGCTCAGATAGGAAACACATCTTCCACAAATACACATAACAGGACAAAGCACAAAGTAGCCACAGTGCATTGCTTGAGTGGTATTTCTTAGAAGGTTAGGGGTGACTAGCTACTGAACAGCTATTTAAATAAAACAGGTTTCATCTAGACAAGGGCTTGAATACACACCAATGCAACAGTCAAGTGTCCCCAGGTGGAAGCTGAGAGACAAAATGGCAAATGTGGAAGTCTTGCAGAAGGGCCGTCAACGGCTCCACCCTCCCACACCCCCACCCCAAAACCCATTTACTTGGTCTTTTGTGAAGCTGCTTTATGCAGCTGAAACTTTTTTTTTAATCAAGAAAAAGTTGGTAGGTACAGCTGCAATTTCAACAGAGCTCTTTCCAAGACTCTCCACTTGCTCTGCCTCTCTACCAGATACACAGTTCCTTTTCCAGCATGTACATGTTACTACTCATTGTTTGAATATTTTGTCCTTTTGATGTTAACATAAGATGGAAGTTATCAGTACATGACAGAGAAAACAGAGGCAAGCACTGGGGTACCCATTTTAAGCCATGTTGCCTGTTGTCTTGGCAACCAGTTAATAAGCTCTGTTACTCATTTTTAACCAGCACCTGACAACAACATCTCTGCAAAATTTGGTATTATTAAGGAGTCTGCTAACTCAGCTGCTTTACAAAGTGTCAGAAAAGATCTGCTGGCATTTCCATTCTGAATCCTATTTTTCAGGACTCATAAATCATCCATAAATTGCCCAGCAGCTGAATATAGGATGCACAAACACCACTGTGACAATCCATTTCCTTGAAAAGAGCACAAAAAGAGTACTGGGATCCAGTCATGCTCCCTGCAGTATCAATATTTACATTGCTATTCACTACATGGGGAGAAGGATTAGACCTCAAATTCCCTGAGTGAAAATACATGAATGCTTTGACAGACATATTCTCTCGCATGTCTCTGCTTCGACACTGCAGGCATATGGYGTGGGGACAGGGTTGGCCACATTTCCTCCAAGCTTCCTTTTGGAGAAAGAGTCCTACCCTTCACATTGCTGCTGTGCATATCCTCCAGCTGCTTTGAGAAGCATACAAGCATGTACTGAGCTGGCACTGCAATTACCATAATTAAACATTATAATCAAACAGGCTTCAGTCAGCAGTCAGACCTAACTACACTAGAAGCTGTGCAGACACACTAGATGACTCTACCCTTCCTCAAGAGTAAACTGTTCCTATGTGTGAGTCACACAAAGAGTTCAGTCTCAAAGAACTGAAAAAAAGGCTGTTCAATTACATCCCACAGACTACCCTGTCACCTTGGACGAATACTTTCCTTGGACAAAAGGTCACCTAGTCACCCAAATTCCGCAGAATTTCTGAGTTTGGGACTGTAAGGGAATACGTACTTACAGTCGTCTCTTTAGTATGAACGTTGACCATTTCACTGGTTAAACACTCAAAATTCAACATTTGGGTGTTGTAACAGAAATCAAACATTCTGAAATGTTATTAACAAATGGCAACAAAAAACCCTTCTCCCTACCAAACAGCAGAGAGGATACAAAGGAGCTTCATGCAGATTCAACATCAAAGAACCACAGAGACAAACTGAAACAAACGATCCTCTGATCTGTGCAGTGGGATTCTGGAGGTGCCAATGGGTTTCCCCACAAAATTTTAGACAAGAAATTGGTCAAGAGGGCTAGCTTTATTCCTGGATGTTCCCTTTATCCAAGTTTCAGGCTCCTTTAATGCTCTTTCAACATAGATTTTGGGTAGTTTATTGTTTAAAGATTTAACAGTGCTGAAAAATACATTCATTACTGCTTGTCATAGAGATGTTGATGAATTCCAGTCACATGCAATTAAACTGTAATTCAACACAATGACAGACTAAACAGGCAAGTCTAGACAAACAAGAAAAAATCAACCAAAAATACAATACTTAGAGAAAAATTCCTAGAGGATTCTATAATCTTTCTGTTGAAAAAAGGGTTGCATAATCTTATTTTATTTATCATATGAAAGCAGAGTATTTGCTTTATTTTAATTCATGCAATGGGTATCAGGACGTATCATCTAAACAAGACAGCAAAAAATATTACACATGCTGGAATATTTTTGCTAAGGGAGAAGCACAGGATCTTTTTTCTCCCCAAAGTTTTAAAGTAAAACACATACATGTTAAAAATGGGATGCATTGCATCTGCATCCTTTAAAGATAAATTCTGCTAATTTCACTTATCAGAATACCCTCTCTGTAAAACAAAGCAACTAGTGTTACTGAGAATTTGAATTGGCTTCATGACATTTAAACTGAAATTAATAAAGACACATATCCTAGGCCTGAGTTTACTTCCATGTAAATCAGGAACAACATGCCTTGACTCTAAATCTTCACACTGAGTATTGTTGTATTGGTTCTGTTGGTTTTCAAACCAGGGGAAGAATCATAGAGGTATATTTTTTTTTCTTAACTCTGGCAATGTTTTACTCTATAGATGTGGGGAGATAAGGCAAAATCTGCATAACCTGTGCTGCAAGAGGAAGAATTAGTTACAGAAGACATTTTGGTACATTATTCGAAACCATCAGGTCAATGCTGTCATGCTAGCAAGACATCAGGATCGCTTTGTCAACAGTGTTTTCACCACACTTAAGAGATGTTCCTGAAGCTGGAATTTATAACACTCATCAGTATTAGGCTGTACTAGTCAACGTGCACATGGCCACAATGATTTCACCAATGAAAGCAACCTCCAATCCTTTGAGAAGGTTATATATTTTTTACATCAAAACCGTGATTAATTTCACCCATGCTCACTCAGCATTTGTGTTAATGTAATGAGATGTTAGAAAACTTACCAAAACACTTGATTGCCATGCAACCAGAACAAAATCAAATTTTACGCTTCACAAAATTGGATTTTTTTGGTTTGTTTTGCTTTATTGTATGAATCCTCTAAAGGAAGGACAGGCTTGAAGAAAAGGCAGCAAAAAAGATTTAGTCTCATGAGCCCTGTAAACTTCTAATATCATTATACAAGCCAAAGAAAGTTCCTGTGAGTCAAGGTAGACCCTCAACCCCTCAGCTTTTCATACCAAGAAAGAGAAAAGTCCAAACCCTTTGGGAAGGAACACAGGGCTTGGGCCATGCTTGCCCAGCAGCCGTGACACCATTTCTGGCTCTACCAAACTGTAGAGCTAACCTTTCAGGTTATTTTTTTGTATGTGCTCTACCTACCACAATAAGCTTCACTCTCTGGGACTGCTAGATTGGTGCTACATAAACGAACTCTTCAGTCAAAAAGTGAGTTTTACTTAACTTTAATGTGGCCCTAAAACTAACATCTACTACCAAAGTAACCATGGTGATATACATGAACCTAACCTAAAAGGCTGATTATTTTAAAGTTAAGTTGTGAGAAAGTCAAAACAAATCATAGTTTTCAAGCCGTATTTGAAAATAAAGGAAAAAAATTATTCATTGTAAAGAAACACAAATGAAAGTGGGCCATACAATTCCAGAGTGTATTTATTAATTCTGGTCTTAAAACAAACAAACAAACCCTTTGTCAAACACTTCCAAAAACTCACCTCGAACTTCAGGAGAGAATCGAGCTGAATGGCGAGACACAAAAAGTTTCAGTTCTTGATCCAAGTTGCATTCAATCAAGTTTGTGTCCCATGATCGGATTCCTAAAATTCAAAATACAAAACACGTCTAGCTTGATACATGAGCACTGGAAGTTTTAACTGACTATTTCTCCATTTGCATTCATGCTATTTGCATATTTCTAAATTCCAAACCCAGCCTCTCTTCCTTTCAAAGCACACAGCTATTTTTTGGAAAGCACTCTGGACAGGAATCAGTCACAAGCAAGAGGAAATTTGCCTTTCCAAAGGGTGACCGTCCTCTAAGCACCAGCTTAAAGGTCCCACATCCTAGTAGCTACATTACAAGAAGTTACTGATGTCCCTGAATTGCCTTTAAAACAGCAATACACTGATATACAAAACTGAAAGACTGAATCACTCGGAGGACGCTTTAGTCACATTGCAGAACCATTGTACTTGTCCCTCTGAGAAAAAAAAAGCATCACCTGGCATGTTGCAAATTAATATTTAAATACAAAGTATTAAGTTGCTGATTTCTTCATTCAAAAGCTTTAAAGCATCCCATATTTTAAATTAAAATTTAAGTGATCTTTTATTTATGAATTATCAAAATTCTAGTTTTGAGATTTAAAAATGCTATGCTTGATCCTTTTTCTTTTAAAAACTAAACAGCACATCTCTATTCCCTACCATTTTTCCCCCCAGCTACTTAGAAAATTAGACACTTGACACATATGTGATCAAAAAGTGTATTATTTCAAAATATATTTTTAAGGATTGAAATTTGGCCAGGAAAAATAAAATCATTGCAGCCAAAAGACAAATTTATCGTTTCCTTCCATAAGATTTTGATGACTAAATAAAAAAAAAAAAAAAAAAAAACACCAAACCAAAACCCACGAGAACATGCTTAATATTGTTCTATGATTTTCTTGTTTTGAAGTTGTTCTGAAAAATCTTCTAGTTTTGAAAAATAATGAGCAGGCAGTTACACTACAGGTAAGTCCAGGCACCGCTGTGATTTTGAAGAGTAACATTACAGTGATTTTTTTTTTCTAAAGGAACATCATTAGACTTACACAAATTAGCTGGCAAACGCAGGTTTGGAAGTGTCTGGTGGCCCTTCCCCACATGCCCGACTGTGCCTTTGCATGAAATTGTTGAGTTAAATCACTTTGGGGTTTGGTGAGGAGACGCCTGAAGAGGTGTGTGGCCAACGCCTCAACGTGACACTAGCACTAACGCTCCTGCTGTCATGGTTTCAGGTTGCGAACGTTACTGTCAATGCTACCTCCTCTGCTATATTCTCTTTCAAGGCAGCAGAAATGTCAGGACCCACGCTGGCAGAAGCCACGTTGTAGGGCTGAAGGGTGAGGAGAAGAAAGAGCAGAGAAACCAGACCCGCAGTGCCAGTCTCCCATTGCAGCTCTGGRTAGGTTCTCCATGCAAATATGAACATCTCCATTTCAAGTGCCTGAAGCCTCTTCAGGGAGCATTCATCCAGGGCATTTCCTTGTCAGCATCCCAGTCCAAGTAGGAGCATGCTTACTACTGGGATATGCTACCAGCTATTAAGTATCTGCCATTTGAAACTCTAAATTTGGAAATACAGTATTGCTTCTGTGTTTCATAATCACTCAAGAGAAAAATAACTGAGCTATAACCAGCCACCTCCACTTCCTGACTGATGCATCATTGTTCAGAGGCATAAGCAGTGAGTGAGTCTCTTCTGCAAGTCTCCTTATTTTCATGTCTCAAAAATCTCTTGGCCATATGGTGCATTTTTGGGGCGTATTTTTGGCAGACAAATACAGCTCAGCAGGCTTTAATGTTTTCCAGGTGTTGGAATATTTAAGAGCAAGAAAGTAGAGATGATACAATACCATGCATCTACAGCGCATATGAAAACTATGAATAGTAAACCGACATCAATCATGAAGCTGAAGTATGTTGAATGAATGAGCGCTGAACTTCAAGAAGGTAGAAGATAAACAGCGCGCTGGCCTCCGACAGTAAGCTTGTGTGTGGAGACTACAAAGCTTTCTGGAGGTCAGTTAAGCAATATGGACTATGATTCAGCAATGCTGCTAATGATAGAGCCTGTCCACCATCCCTAGCTGCTTTTGTCATGAATCCAAATTTGCTGTAGAGATAAGATTCTGATTAGGCGTAGTCAAAATTGTTGAGCCAGGCAATGTCCAAAATATGAGACTCAACGCAAAACAAATAGCAAAAAAAAAAAAAGCCTAGACATCCCATGCACACAGTAGTCCTAGGAGCTGAAGCTGGAATTTGGATAGACTATCCCAAATCTGCAGCTGCAWGATTCAGCAGTCTGGATGCAAAAATTATGCATGTACAGTACATGCATAATACATACAGTACAGTAGCATAATGTATTGTATGCATTATATAACCAAATCAGGTTTGCGTAAAACAGAGGTAAATCTGGAACTAATATCCAAGGTCAATCCAGTGATGTAGATCATTAACAGCATGGACGTAACTGCTGGAAGCATGGCTGAATTCGAGCTATTTCTTTCTTTCTGCAGTCTTAGGAGTGCAATGCCACTAGACACAGTACTAATCAGACAGCAGGCAGGGCACACCCAATAGCATCTGCCAAATCAGTGGAAAAATCTTGAAGCTTTCTCTTCACTTCCCTCTTCTTTTTTGGTGGATAGTGGGTTGGAGGATTGCTCCCTTAGCAAAGTCACATCCCAAATGTAATTACTGAAAATACATCTCGCCGCACCATTCCCTCTTCATGAGATATCAAGAAATGACTCTGCATTCCACCAGGTTGCGTAGCATCACGCCACTGATGTGTTATCAGCAGATGTTTTCTTTGACACGTTACTCTGCAGTTTGGCGCAGGAATCCACGGTTTTCAGCGATGGCACTCAGGAGATGTACCAGAGAAGACAGTGAGGCAGAGTTATCAAGAACCCAAAACACATTTAAGGCTCTGTTGAGAATTAAGGTTGAAAGAAGCAGGTTTTTCCAGACTACAGTACACTTTCCAAAGAGAAAGAGATTAGTTGAGCCCATATTTGCCTCACGCACATAGAGCTTCAGACTCCCARTGTACTCATCCAGAACAATGCACCTCAAAATTTGATCAAGGTTTTTTTCCTAGCAGGCAAAATCTCAATCAGATCGTCTGACACCAGGAGCAGCGAGGTTACTTCTAATCCAAAATGATGAATAAAAAGGCCAAAGCGTCCCCTCTGAATATCTAAAACTGTAAGTGGGTGTTATGCTTAGTGGCAGGAGGTAGCAGCAACAGAGCTATGCAGCAGCAACTGTACAATAGAAGCTTCAAGAAGAGACTGAAGAGCATTTCTTCAGAGGAAGGATGACATCAGCTGTCTTGAGGGCAGAAGTTTTATCCATTTGCTCTATAATTTTTAATAACTGAATTAAAATGCAGCCAATTCACTTCTGACACAACAGAAAATTAGATAAGAATTAGGAAAGTGCAATGCTGAAGAGGCTCTGAATGACAAAGCATCTGCTTCAGTAGTTGTCCTTAAGAGACAATGGTAGCAATAAAGATGAACAGGTCATGATGAAGCTGGTTAGCTGCGATGAGACAGCCCTTTACCACAAACAGTCGTGAAAAAGAATCAAGAGAAATAGCCAAGTAAAGCAACAATGCTTGAGAAAGCAACAATAGAGACAAACGAAGTCCTAGCTGGACTGCTGAACCACACCTACATAACAAGGCTGCTACCAATTCCCCGTTCCAGGGTCTCTTCCTCCTCTCTGACAATAGCAGGTTTCTGAAATTTCTGCTTTACCAGTCCAGAAGAAAAATATATCTTACAAAATCAGGTATCAATCGAGTTTAACAAACTATAGGGTCCGGCAATAATTTTCTTTGTGCTTCACACCACTGTTACTGCAATGGGGCTTCTCCCCCCACCCCCCCCCCACCCCCGCACATACACTGCAATCTATTGTATCATCGAGAACTTACAAAACTGTCATTTCACTTGCGATACCTTCCTTTATCGCCGTCTTAAGAAAAGGACAAATAAACAGCCAGCTAGCCCGTAGCCAGACAATAACGAGGCTCAGCACTCAGGTATTGCCCTTGTTACCCATATGGTTTTTCTTTGTTGAAATCTATGTATGCGCACATAAAGCTTGAGTCCTGAGAAATTCTCCAGCCAAAAGTCCCACCGCCCAAAGTTAGACACAAAGGCACGGCTGCGCTCCCGCTCGGGCAGCCTTGGCCGCCGAGGAGGAAAACGCCCAGAATCCCGCCGGGTTGGTTTGGCGGCGGGGGACGGGGGTTTGCGGGGAGCCGCCGCCACCCCGCAGCCCCAGCCCCGTTTGCCGCCGGCGCCGCGGCCGCCCTTTGTCCGCTCCGGGCTGCCATAGGGACCGCAGTGCGGACTGCGCCACGCCCACCCGCCGGTGTCTCCGGGCAGACGGGCTCGGCGGCGGCGGCGGCGGCAGCGGCGGCGCGGGCGCGGGGCTCCCGCCCCGGCCCCTCCGCCCCAACAATGGCGGGCAGGGGGCTCGCTGCCGGGCTGGCTCGGCAGGCGACCAGCGCACTGCGGCTCTCTGCCCGGGAGGCAGCGGGGCCCGGCCCGCAGCCGTCGCTCCGCACCGCCCGCACCCCACCGGGGGAGGACTGGGGGCGTGGGGGGCTGCGGCGGGACCCTGGTGGAATAGAGGACCGGAGACTGCGACTTGGCGGCTCGCTGCCCCTGTCCTGTCTGGGGCGGGTTGGTGGGTGGGTGAGCCCGGGCCGCGTCCCGGGAGGGGGAAGCTGCCGGCAGGGAGGTGCCGCGGCGCTGCCTGCGGCGTCCCCGCTCCCCGCCGCCTCACCTCGCTCGATGTTGGCGATGGCCCGCCGCAGGTGCTCCTCGGTCACCAGCTCGCCGATGACCACCAGCAGGTAAAACTTGCTGTCCAGGAAGCGGTGAGAGAGGCTGGGCGAGGGGGAGGTGGGGTTGGGGATGCTGCAGGAGGGCTCCGAGTCCACTTCCACCACCACGGTGGCCATCGCCGCCGCCCCGCTCCGCCCCGCGGCTCCGGGGCGCTGAGGGGAGAAGGGCCGCTCGGCGGCGGCTCCGCAGGCGGCAGGGAGAGAGTGAGGGCGGGCGGGGAGGCGGCGGCGCTTTTATACGGAGACGGTGCAGGGCAGGGACCTGGCGAGGAGGAGGAGGAGGAGGAAGGGGGGGAGCCGGCGCATCCCCGCGCCGCTGCCGCCGCGTTTCCAGCATCCACAGCTGATGTCATCTGCGGCAAATCCTCCCCGCGGCGGCCCCCGGAAGCAGGAAGGACGCGGGGGGCGAACAACGCCCCGAGGGGACGCCAAGGAGCGCGCCCCGGGCCCGGCCCCCGGCGGCGGGACCCCTCGGCTCGCGCTGCCCCGGCCGGCGCAGGTCCCGCGCCCTCGGTCATCCCGCGCCCCTCGCTCCCCGTGCCCGTCCGGGGCGTCACCCTGCCCGGCTGGTCAGCCCCGGGGTCTGGCTGTGCTGCCGCGGCTCCCCGAGGCCCTCCCAACCTTGAAGCACGGCGGTGAGGAGCCGCAGGTGATGCCCTGGCAGACCTGGGGAGCTCGTCCGGCAAAGCCGGCATCGGGGCTCCAGCGGCCGACGGATGAAAAACCAGTTCCACTGTCCAAGGCCAAGGATCCTGTCTCCTGCATCTCGCGGTAGCACTGCAGCAAAATTTGAGTCATACTTCCCCCCACACACACAACCAGCAATCTAAATATTCTTGCTTTCTTTTTTCATTTGAAAGCAGTTCACTTAGTAAGATACTTCAAACATAGCCTTTCTGCACATATTCAAGGCCCATGGATATATGACTTACACCAGAAAAGCAGCTGGTTTTGTACAAGCTGCTGAAACCCACACTCTTAAGGCTCCAGAAGTTCAAAGGGCTTTGGGTAACTCATTTTGTCCAGGCTCAAGCAACTCCAGGGCGCAATGGTATCAGAAGACATCTACAGTTACAAAAACAAAGATTTCATTCCTCTCCACATAAAAGTTAGTCATCTCTCCCCAATACTCACTGAGATCCACTCAAGAGATAAACTCAGTCACCTCCTGAAATTGTTTTATTCTCTCCTAAAATGGGATAGAGCAGTCACATAAATCAGCCTCTCTGAGATGTTCCTCTCACCTTACTGACAGAAGCAAGGCACCGGTTTACAATAGGCCTCTTGTTTATATCGCTAAAGTGATGTGGGAGAAATCTCACTGTGACCTAGGAAAGGATATGAACTGTTATAGCCTGATTTTTAAGATAACCTCTGGTCCCTGACTGAGAAGGCCCTTCCTCTGTGTGCAGTTCTTTCCAGTACTGACTGCTCAAATTCCCTGCCACTTGCTCAGAAATACAGAGTGCTTGCCTGGATACATCAGTCCTGTTTTCTTAGAATATCTACTTTGTTCCAGGACACGCTGGACTCGTTCTGATTAACATGCATTTCAGGTTGTCACTACTAAGTTATTTGTCTTACTTGCCTAGAGGCACCCACAAAGCTTGAAACACCATTGTTGTAGGTGCTGGTCCATAACACTATATCTGTCTATAGCACCTAGTGTTTTTAATATGAATAGTTCCTCTGCATAAATACAGCACTGAGAGCACTGGCTAATACACCGTGATGCGTTTGGGTGTTGCATCCAAAGTAGACTATTTTTCTGAGCTGCTGTTAGTCTGAAGGTTGTTGAGTGCAGACAAGCATTTTTAACAGCCATGTCAGGTGGTTGAGATGACACGGTGGTAAAGAGTGATAGAACAAATGCAACGGCGTAGATGCAGAAGAACTAGCAGAAGTTCTAAAGTTGGCGAGCTATTCATAGGTACAGGGTGTTGCTCTTTGGGTACCCCGTTCGCCTGAGCCCTGCTATAACTTTTGTGTTTCCTTGCTGATCCGGGCAGTTTCCATGGGGTAGTATAGATGCCTACCTAGAAATAATGTCCACACCCCCGTGGTCATGTCCTGTATGAGCCCCACGCTAATCATCTATTCTAATTACAGATACCCTCAAGACTTCCCACATGGTGCTCATTGGAGAAAGCCAGCTTCTGGCTTCTCCCACTGCAATACGTATCTTTGGGATATGCCTTTATTTCATTCACCAGTGAGAGCAGCTGGTCTCTGGAGCATGGAAGGCGCTTGCCGAGGGGACTTGCTAACTGATTGCGGAGTAGACTGGTAGTAGTTCCCAGACATAAAGGGAAAACAATTACTTGCCTCACAAGCACAGCAAGTTAAATGCATTACTCTGAGAAATGCACACCAGTACACAAAATGCATAATATGTGCTTTTCAGCACTTTCTTATTTTAAGAAAAAATGAAGACATAAATAACTGGAAAAATGCTGGTGAATTTGAAAAGTAAGAGGTGAAAAGAACATATTGCATTAAAGAAGAAAATGCTTACATATGGGTAATACAGATATGTTTGAAATAGCCTGCTGAGGTAGTCCTCTATTTTATATTGCGCTGTAAAATAATATGCAGCTAGAACATGGTATGATAGAAGGTGAACTGTTATAGTCAAACTGGCTTGTGATGGGAGATGTGTCACACATTAAAACCCTAAGGGCAAGAGGCTGCCTTCGGAAGAAAATGGTCTTGCGCTAAACTCTTCAAGGGATGCAGACCTCTGCCCTCATCTATTCACAAGCACATGCCGCTTCATCTGAGATGGAAGTTAGACAAGAAAAGATGCTTTAACCTTCTGGATGTGTCTCTGAGGAAGCTGCAGGTTCCCAGCTCCATGGTCAGTGTTCATGCTGTGACTTGCCCTGTCGGTATCTCACTCAGGTAGTTTTGTTTGTCATCATCTTTCCCTGTCTGGAAACCCATTTATATTCTGCAATAGGGAGCATATCAACAGATCGGCTGCTGGGTGAAATGTGGCGATGTGCTGTATAAAGCTGTCTCAGTGTCATGTGACCCTCACTGTTTGAAAGTGATACCAGCGTCCTAGCTGCAGCTAAATCACATAGATATGCCACTTCAGTAAAAGAAACAGCAAAACCCATGTGGACTATGGAGTATGTCTTGCTGTTTTAAAGAGACAATGATTGATACCCGCTGCTGTCTGGCTTTCGTTTGCTTTGTTTTGGTTTGGTTTTGTTCCTTTAGTATGTTCAATATACCAAATTGGTGTCCCCCAACTGAATATAGTCAAACGTTATATGTACAGCTGTATTTTTCTTGCGGATCTGGTATTTTTTAAAGTAAACAGGCAGTTTTAAATAAAGCTCTTGAAGTCTAGAACTAGAACATACTTCTTGGTGGTGTGTGCCATTTGTTACCCACTAATATTCAGGTTTCGTTCAAGTCCTATCTTCAAGTTTTAAATGAGGTTTCAGTGATGCACAAACCCTTAGACTGACCCTTTGTCCGAGGCCAAATGTCACCCCTAGCATAAAAGAAATACATATCCATGTGCAGTACTTCAGACCAATTTAAGAACTGTACTGAAAGTGCAGTGGTTCAGAAGGCTGTCTTCACTGAGAGAAATGTCAATCTGAGGACTGCACCATGTGTCATGAAGCGGGTTCCTAAAGCAGGTAGGTTTTCATGAGGAGAGGCAGTAAGGCGTAACATATTTTAGAGATGAAGCTTTGCCAGCCTACACCACAGGTGACAGAATCACAGAATGGCTGAGGTTGGAAGGGGTCTCTGGAGGTCATCTTGTCTAATCCCCTTGCTCAAGTGGGGCCACCTACAGTAGGTTGCTCGGAGTTGTGTTCAATTGGCTTTGGGTACCTCCATGGATGGAGACTTCACCATCTCTCTGGGCAACTGGTGCCAGTGCTCCATCACCCTCACAGTGAAAAAGTGTTTCCTGATGCATGATGAAGTCAAGAATATGCCATCAATATTACAGCAAATAATACCCATAACATTTTGGACCTTAGCTGATGCCTTCCCAATGTGACCTACTGTCACTCAATACTCCCACTCCCCCATGTGTGACCTCACACTCCCCATCTCCTGCAGTCAGCAGCTCCACCATCCCCACATGGTCCAGCCTTTACCTCCCAGAGCCTCCTCCATGCGTTGCAAAGGCCAGGGTCACCAGAGAGATCTGTACCTGAGCGAGCAGCCAGGGACTTGGACTCCGGGAGAGACTCCTTAAGAGGGGAAATACTTACTTTACTTTTTAAGATGGCAAGCTTTATGTTTAACTACATAGAAAATAAAAATTACATGTCTGACATTCATTTCAAGTGTTTTATTGTATTACTTCAATTTTAATAATTACTTTTTTAAACAGCAAAAGAAAGTAAGTTTTTGTCTGCTTGTGGTGAAATATCCATTTCGGTTGGCATTTCAGCTGTTTCCCACTCCTCCCACTTTGCCTATAGAAAAGGGGGAGTTAAATATTAAAACAAAAAAAGTGAGGAAAGCAACACTATGACTTTTAAAAATAACATTTTCTCTCACTTTCGACTTTCTCTCTTGAAGTGAGAGAAAAATAACACCAAGTAACATTTTGCCTTAGTTCTCAATGGAAAAAGTTAATCATTTTTTTATCAGAGTAATTTCCCTCTTTTTGTTCAGTGGAAAAAGAAGTTACAGGTAAAAAAAGGAAAAATACTTTATTTAACTTCAGTGAGAATGAAATGGGATAAAAAAAGGAATTTCCTCTTGACTATTAAAAAAAGACAAATAAGAAATTAATTATTTCAATCAATAAACTTAGCCTGAAATTTGCTATGAAAAAACACATAGTTTTGCATGAAGATAAAACGAATGCTTCTCCACTGTTGGAGAGAAAATAGAACAGTTTTCAGTAATTAGATCCTATTTACTAATTAGGATGACACTTAAAATTCAGCAATAAATGATAAAAAAGACATTGAAAGCAATGATATGCGTTGTACCGCAAAGCTGGATGTATAATTAAAACAGCAGCAGCAGCATCAAAAACAATGGTAAAACACAGTGAAATGGCATCAGGCGGTAGTTTTGAGCTTCCTTTGAGCAGTTTTGAACCCTTCTGAACAAGAGAGAGAAGAATGGTCTGTTGATACGGGGTATAGTTTGGGTTTCAGGAGGTGGGTTCTGCAGGTTTTTAATTCTTGTTGAAGGACTGCAAGTTACAGAATTACATTTGGCTTCCAAGGACAAGATACAGTTTATCTCCCATCCCACCAACCTGAGGAGCCCTGCAGTCCAGAGGCTCAACATACGCTTCCTTTCAAGCCAGTTTTAGAGCTCCCTCTTGACTTAAGAGGGGGGTGAATCAAACCATGGCTTTTGAATGACTATATGTACACTATCACCTGCTTAAATTGGGGGGCAGCTGGAAACCGAGGGTTCCCGCAAGGTGGTATTGGCTGCCAGAACACCTATGTTCAGCCTGCCCGCAGGCTGCCTGAAACCTGTCTGCCCTGGCAACACACCCTGTTCGCGTCCCCGCTGGAAGACCATCAGCTCTCTTGTATGCCAGGTGTCATTCCTAGTCATCAGTATCTTGTAACTCACTGCAAGCACAGAGGAGGAAAATATCGATGGGCTGTCGGTCACATGCTGCTCCATCGTATCTACTCGGGTGGCAAAAGCAATGGAGGTGCTCTAGAGCAAGGGTGGTTTTTTTTGTTTCCCCCCCCAAGGCTGAATCATCTAAAGCTGCCTCTGGCAACCCAACAGCAAGTCAATATTTTACATTATATTCTCATCTAGCTTTAAGACATACCTTAAAATACTTTGCAGAGGTTGCCTAGCTCTGCTAGTTCTGTAGGATTTAAAACTGATTATTATTACTTTACAAGGGTCCATTCTCATCTTCTCTTGAGCACCCTACAATAGAAATGGTATATTGCTGCTGTATAGAGAACAGGAAGCAAGAAATCCAGGCAAGCATTATTTCACAGAGCTCACTGACAGGCTTCTGAACATGGAAACTGGGGTACTGCTGGGTCTGCCTACTGCAGAGGTCCAGCAGACCATGGTTCTGCACTGGGAACATCCCAGCTATTCAAGGCCACAGCAATTTCACATATCTCATAGCTGCAACCAGGGTAGTGCACCATTTTGCACCCTTGCCCAGGATTTTTTGTGCATGGAAACTACATTTCTGCAAGGGTCTTGATGGGKCCTTTCATTCTAGTTCTCCTTCAGAGACTCTGGATTTCACCTGAATATGTATAGTAAGTTACAATGAAATGTAGCCTATTCCTATGAGAATAATTTGTGACTCTGGTATTACCTAAACAGGTTTTAGTCATTCTACTGATGTACCCTTTAGTCTTACTGCCACTATAATCCACTTCTTTAACCATTTCAATTACAACAAAACCTCATACTTTTTGCATAGGACTTGATACTCTTACAGAATAAASAATAGGAATGGTTAAATTCATTTTACATGTCTCTCAAAACAAATTCCAGAGTTGTTCATTCAGACCACCTACAAGACTGACCATCTGCTTCCTTTCCACCTTCTTGCACTTTCTATTGTGGSTTAATAGCAACATTACTATTGGTACAATTTTGCAGCATCATTTTGGCTTTTTTTTGCCTTCCCCTTGGTTTCTGTTTACTATTTATCTCTCTGCTACATGCACTCCAATAGGCTGATGCAAAGTAAGGATGATTTAAGGATGTTTTTCCTCTGATCTTTATTTTCTTTCTACTTTATCTGCTTTTTAATTTAATAAGTCATTCCTAGTCATCAGTCTTTTCAGTAGGTTGGGATGTGCTGACTAAGGRTCACACTGCAGAATTTAGTGAATGGCCTGAGTGGACAGCGTGCAGCAGGGCTGCCCAGAAAGGGTAGCAAGCTGAGCATTTTGCTAAAGGTCCCCTGTTTTGGGAGTGGGCAGAGACCACCACTGTGCATTGTGGTGTACAGGGGGTCACTGTCAGTGTTTGCTTTGCGTCCATGGGAGTCTTTACTGGTCCTGCCATGACAGTGCCCCAAGAGTCCTTGTGGAGCTGGAACCACCCATGGGACAGATAAGGGTCTGCCATGATTTCTCCCTAAGAATTGTCCTGATTTTTGTCATGTATTCTATTTGCCAGATGTCGTATGATAACTTCTTCGGGTAATGCTAGAGTGCTGCTATCATATTTCTGAAATACAGATAAGTTTTGTTCTCTTCATTACTTGCAAAGGCARTAGAGAAACAATGTTAGAGCTGTTGCTGAAAAATATGATTTCCAGTGCAAAAATATAAATCCATTACCAAGCAGATTTCAAAATGCAGAAAAGGAACATTATTTTTAATGTTCTTTTCCAAATATTCCATTCAGTTTTACCCAGGATATCGTGAACTTCTTCGGTTGTGTTTTTTTCCCAACTTCTCTTTATGCTGGTTCCAACAACTTTTTGAATTCCAAATTTACAAGGTCATGGTTTAGTCTTCAAAACTCAAGGAAGGCAAGATTTATATTAGCCAAATTTGACATATTTCACTGCAGTCACCCTGCACACACACTTTTGAGATATATTGTCATAATGTGGCACTATAATATGTATTTGTGTATATATCGTACATAATATATGTAAAGCCTCTTTCTCCTCCCAATAATTCTGCAACTACAACTGCTTGCATACAGGAATAATTTTTTCCAGCACTGAAATGCTGCTCTTTCTGGGATAACACACAGTATGCTGCAGTTGCACTCAGTTTTGTGAAAAGACGTGAACGAGTATATCCTTTCCAAGCAAAGTCATGGAATTACATTGCACAGACAAAATGTAATCTCCATTCTTGGGTAATACAAAGGCTCTGGATTTTAGCAACACGTGGTCAGAGCTGTTTTTCAAATTTCATTGAGAAAATCCCAGTTCCTCAAACCATAATGTGTCAACTCTGTAATAGGAAATAGGTTTACTAATAAATTGAGGGAACAGTGTTATTTATCTGGACATCCTTACCACAAGCACCGCATGTTTTCTCTGGAGGATTTGTACTGGCTAAGTTCAGTGACAGTAGCTTTTGTTGTCATTGAGAAAAAGCACCCAAACAGTTCCTTATGACCCACGGGCCATAAAACTTTTCATTGTTATAGTCCTGCATTCACACGCTCTATTTTTAACAGCATTAAAATCTTTGTAGATGATTCATTCAATGAAAAGTTTTGCGTTATCTCCAGAGGAGTCTCTGATTACCTTTTCATCTTCCAACATCTTGAATCTGTAGGCTCAGGCTTCTAGTTTGACCACAGCATTTTCCTTAGGTTCAATTAGTGTCTCAATCTCATTTGATATTAACAAACTCAGTGGGGACTATAAAGCAGCTGTCCATGACCACTTTTCTAGAAAACTAAATTAAGACTGTGGTAGAAGGACCAGTAAAACTATATCTAGAAGAAAACTACTAAAACCGCCTTATGGTGCAAAGTACTGAGAGGAGTCATGAATAGAAGAAGAAAAGATTGGGAGACAAAGTACAAAGGACATTGGTGAAGTTATAACAAAATGGACAAAGAGCTATTTTCTCCCTCAGAAATATTCTCTGAAGTCTAGGATTTGGTTTTATGCTCCAAGCATAATCAGGGTTGATGATAAGCTTTTTTGCCATTGTCTTTTCAGAAAGTCTAGTTGGATGGCTAGCATACCAATTTGGCTCTGAATGGCATTGCTGGCTGGCAAAGCCCATGTTCTGCTAGCAGACAGCACAGAAAAGGGGTAACCATCAAGGACTGTGAAATATTTTTAAGAGGAAAAGTTTCTGACTAAGAACAACATGAAATCAAGAAATAGTCATGTTTATTTTGGCTGAGAAAGATGCCCCAGATACTGTGCAACTTTCTGTGATAATACCAATCAGTACCTGCTTTCAGGCTGTGGGCACTGAGGGAAAGGTAGAGTAAGACCAAAGAGGTGACTAGCAAGAGGGCCATGGCATTGTCAACTGAATTTGGAAAGTAATTACACAAATAAAGGATGGGCAGCTGTAGGAATAAATTTGGACAAATGTATCAGGAATTTAAACAAATATTAAAGCTCATCACTTCTCTTCCCATGCACCCTTCCCTGGAGAATTGGTGTTCCAGATGTGGGATGGGAATTCATCATTTGGGGAAAAAAAGGGGAGCGGTTTGATTCTGGCACAATTCYCCTTCAGCCTCAACCCTGCAAAATTCAAGGCATTGCACAATGGGTAAGTCAAGGTGGGCACTGGCCAAACTTCATCCCCTCAGACAAGCAGAACAATTTCTTGCAGCAAGGGTCATCTGCGTTCCCCATGGAGCAGAGCACCGGCCATGCAGTCAGCATCTCTGGCATCTCCTGACTCTCAGAATCTCTGCAACAGCTCTTATTTTCTCCTCTGGGCACTTACGAAAGGTGACTGATACTGACTGCACTCACCAACCACCTCCAGGATTTTAAAACTGAGCAAACAACTCCTTATGATTTTATCCAGTCTCAGCCTTTATCAAATGTGTGGGTTGTCCGTGGAGGTGCAGATTACCACAGTGAGAATTTAAACCTATTGATGACAGACTAGATTTTCTGAGTTGCCTTCTACAGCTCCTGAGAGGGCACCTGAAGATTCCCATGCACCTACAAACCACACTAAAACCCCTGCTGTGATCAACAGGACTGTCTGTCCAAAGCAGGGGCACAGCATCACGTCGCAGGATTGCTATATAGCGTTATGCTCTTCAACATCTTTTCAAGCAGTGCCAACACGCTCTGGCTCCAAGTCCMAAATCTAATGGGATGCTTTCATGAGTAAGCATTTTCCAGACTGAGTGTACTGTGGTGTCTCTGAACTCCACGTCTTTGGGGAGAAATTTCTCAAGATTGATTGCAGACCCCTGCTTCCCTCATCTCTGCATTGTGCCACTGGTGGCCTGTCCATCCACTGTTGCACCAGCAGCAAGTGCACAAGGACTAATCAGGGGCATCTAACCTATCTCCAACTTGGTGTTGCCTTGCTGTCTGACTAGAGGTAGCCATTAAAATTTTCATTCCATTAGAATTGTTTTCCAGTGGCTTCTAGACAAATTTCCATTTAAAAGCTTTTTTTAGGGTTTTGTTTTGTTTTGTTTTGCTGTTTTTTTCCTGAGCATGAGCAGGAAAACATACACCAGAATCTAATAAACATTCAAAGCCAAGCTGGGTTATTTTGGGTTGATGCATCTACAGTGATATTTTGCACTGAGAATTTAATTAACAGTTCTTTTGATGATAAATAAACCAGAATAAAATCCAGCTCATCTTCCAAGAGCTGAATTTGTTCTCTACTGCTAATGACAGTAAAAATTAATAAAATCTTATTTTAGTGAGGATAGTAAGCTTAGGCAATTCTGAAAGAATGAGAGGAGCCCACCTGCCAAGGGAAACAATGTATTTTACATTTGTCACATAATATATTTATATTAAATCATATATTTGACCTTCATTATTCTCCTGTTTTATCACTTATAAACTGCAGATTTACTTGGTTTGGAAAGCTGTTTGAAATACATAGGAGAAAAGGTAGATGTTGTTCTCAGAGAACAGCAAAACCAGAGGTATTTCTTCTCTGGATTTTTGCTTACATTCGTTTTCTTTTGCTCGATTTCCTACATGTATATTTTGCTTCTAAGAATTTTCTGCTAATGTTACTCGGTTGTTTGGTTTTTTTTACCTTAAGCATCTGTGCTCTTGATGTCATTGATACAAAAAGCAGGGAGATGTTTTCACTATGCAAATGAGTGAAGGTGGGGTTTCAATTAACATGAGAAGATGATCATTCTCCTTTTGTTTTCCCTTTTGCTGTCTCTTAGCCTGAGGGGTCTCCTCATCGGCTCTCCAGATACATTTTAAGCATGCTGTGATAATATTAACAAAGTGAGTTTATCATTTCAGAGAGTTTTTCATTCTCAGAGAATTTAAGATCCAGACATACTGAAGAAAAGTCTACTGTAAACTTTTTTTTTCCCTAGGAAAAGAAATAAGTGACTGAAAAGTTTACTGTGTTGGGGTAATAGTATATCCAGTACAATATAGTAGTATAGCTCTCTTTGTACTTGTGATACAATGCCTCTGGCTTAGTATAACCTCATTATGCAGTACGCCCAGTTTACTGAAATTCTGGAAGCTGATAACAATAATTAAGCAATAAGATATGACAAGTAGTATTTTATTATGCAATCCCAGAATGCCTAGGTGAGTTGTTAGGCACACGGCCAACTGCTTTGAACCACCTGGAAGAATTATTTTTACACATATCGTGGATAGTGGTAGGGAATGATCTGATTTGCTCGCAGCTATGCAGTTACCACATTCAAATCACCCTGGTAAGAACTCATCTGCTTAGTAACTAGACTGGTATTGACTTAAGTAATAATGATCAGGGGTGAACATTGCTGCTGGTTTAATGGCTGATGGGGATAAACGCATGGCCCAAGGCATAACAATAGGCCCTTAGTCCCCAGGCAGAGTCCCAAAATGCAGCTGTGGGTGTTATTATAAACTGAGACTGATTGCAGGTGTTTCACATTTGGATGAAGGGCCAGAAAAAGGCAGCATCCCTGGGTAAGCATAGGGTGTGCCTAAGGAATAAGGTGTGCATGAGTCACATGATTTAAATGTGTGCTCAACATTTCATAGGGGCTGTAACAATGTGTAAATTGACCCGAATATCTTCTAGTCTTCTTTTTTGAAATACTTAAGATTTTTGCATTCAACTGATTTAACCTGTCCTAAAAGGTTACATTTCCAGAAAATGGGATATCCTCAATATGGACACTTCATCCTCTGATGTCCAGTTTAATCAATTACTGCCTTGATTTTCAAATTTGTGCATCTTTCCAAGTCTTAGCTCACACTGGGTCTAATCTGGGGCATAATGAAGTCACTGCAAAAATCTCAGTTGTTTTAATGGGATGAGAATAGAAGCCTGGTTGTTTTACAGCTTCAGGATACTAGCAGGTTAAAATTTGTAGTATTTCTCTAGTCCGGACCACAATAAGTGCATTTCTTGTCTTCATTGCAACCTTAATGACATAACTATCTGTCCTTGTGCATTACTACTTATGCTGCATACATGTGCATTGGGTAATGATCACATCAGGATTTCCCAACAATAGCCATTACAAGTTAAGTTTGAAAACTGCACTGTGAATATTGGGAAGAGTCATGCTCTCTAAGAAAGACATCAAACTTGGGTTTCTAGGCTAGGAAGGAAATCTCTGTCTGCTCCCTGTATCGTCAGGAGAGGACTAGATAGTGTTGAGAACAGGAGCCTAACTGGGGTGCTGTGAGCAGCACTCTGYGGGAGCACCCCTTTTTCTCTGCTCTTTGCAGTGGGGACTGAGGATGATGAACCTTTTCCTTAGGACACTAGATTAGATGCCTAAAAAATTAACTGTGGTGACTTAAGCTTATAATGTTAAAATTTTGTATTATATATGGAAAGTGACTGAGTTACTAATTCTGAATGAAGGCTAAAGTAGTTTTGGGTGCTCAGCTGATGACAACTCATTGGTTTTTAGAAGATACTGAATATCCACCATTGGTGTTGTCCTGGTTTCGGCTGGGATAGAGTTAAATTTTTTCCTAGTGCTATGTTTTGGATTTAGTATGAGAAGAATGTTGATAACACACTGATGTTTTTAGTTGTTGCTGGGTAATCTATTACTCAAGGACTTTTCAGCTTCTCATGCTCTGCCAGGTGCAGACGAGGCCCGAGTGAGTTAAAACAAATTTGTTATGAGCATTCATTATATCAGTTTAGTAGTTACTGTTCACAATGCTGAGTTATTTGCTCTCAGAGTTGTTGGATCTGTTCTTGGAGTTTTATTATGTAGCACCTTACTGGCTGTATGTACTGCTTTTTGCTAGTATTTCTGTGGGGTTTGTCACCTGTGGGAGATGGATTAAGGCTAYCTCTTTGCTGTACTGTGTAACACTGGCTTATGGTATGATAAAAATATTGGTCATGAGATTGTACTCAGCACTGCCTCACCCCTGTACTTCGGGAGCTATCTCTTGGAAACTATTAATAATTACACTTTTTACCTCTTCTCCTCAGAGAGCCAATTTACAGGGGAGACAGCTTCCTTCACCTTCCCCTTCTCCTCCAGGCTGATTACAATAGCTCTTGAGGATTTTGAATACCCTTAGGATGTTCAAACCAGCATGTTCCTATTGCTATGTCTCCTGAATGCGTTTCAGGCCTTGTTTAAGGTTAAACAACTGTTTCAGAATACCACCCAGAGATCTGTCCTGAGGCTGGATAGTTATGAGTGGCAGGGTGTGTGGGATAGTATGGGCAAGTGCCTAGAAGAGTGGTCACCTCCAGTGTTTTGGAACTTCACACCTGAACAATCTTGGAAGCGAAAGTCAAGTCATTTAGAAAGGGATGATCGAAAAGCAGGGCCATCATGAGGAGGGGAAGGGGGAGAGGAAGAAGAAGAACTCATAAACGAGACGGAAACCACCCGATCACTATCCTTGAGTGAGTTGTGAGATATATAAAAAGATTTCAGCCGTCGTCCAGGTGAGCATATTGAGTAAAGCTGTGTACAGGAAGCCCAGCTGAAGTGAATGAACACTTTGTCACTTGTTCAGTGGTCTCATTGCTGAGTTTCATCTAAACTTAACTGTCCAAATAAAAAGGTAGCAAATGAAATGACTGGAGATGAACCTCTTGATTTTGCTTCTTGAAATGTTCATTGACTGTCAGGATGCCCTGAGGGAAGAAACATTGATATATACTTTAGATGAAAGAAAGCTCATTTACTTTGCCTTTTTTCCTCTGYGTCCATGTCATATTGGTAGATGCTGGCTCATAACCTCATCCTATAATATTGATTTGGGTTTGTTCTTACTGAATATCACCTGGTTCTCTAGCAACATACACAGGTCACAGCCATTTTGTAATGCAGGTCATGCTATAAAAGGKTTTTTTTTCTACTAAATAAGTTTCACCGGTATTGAAACTGAAATTTAATGAATAATGGAAGGTACCTCAAACGTGCAAACAATGGCTGAATAATTCGTTGCTGCATTCATATCTCTTCAATAAAAATTCTTTCCCTCAGACATACCAGCACTGCAGTTTAGTTCTTCCTTTTTTCAAGGTGCGATCTGTACCACCACTCTGTCATCATTACGATGCATAGGACAACCAGAGTAGCAAGAAAGGTTACTTAAGTCTTATTTGCATTTGGGGAGGTCAGGGAGTTGAACTGAACTCTGCAAGAGCTCCCCTGCCCTCTGCCACGTTGGCTATACCGGAAGGTGAGAAAGACAAGCCTTCTAACTATGGTCTCTGATACAGATGCCTACAATGAATGTGTACTGAGTGGTATGCAAATTGTGCTGGATTTCTAAAAATCCTTGTCTTGGAGCATGAAGGGCAAAGTCAGTCCAGTTCCAGAAGAGAAGGAAATTGTGTCACGCGTTTTTACTCTTGCAATGAAAAAAGCTTAATGGGACTTTACTAAGCTTTCAGCTTTCTCCAGGTCTGTACAATGAACCAGTGAGTCACGGTACAAAATCATTAATAATTCCATTATTCGTATGCTTACAAGTACCGTCCAATAAGGTGTTTGAAGGAAAATTGATTTTCTGTTGTTAATAAGTCAAGGGGCTATAAGCAGTTTTGCCTTGAGTGTTGCCTCTGGAACATCATTTTGTACTACTTTTTCTACACTTCAGAATGAAAATTCAGTAAATGCATTAACACAAAATTGTATGCACCAGTTACAAACAAGGTTTATTTTCTTTAAAAATATGTCTAACTGAAATTGGAATGGAGATGTTTTATAAATTAACAGTGTTCACGACTAGGCAAATAGCTGCAACTCAGCTTCTTCTCTCTAGAATGTTATCCATTCATAAAACCCATCATGCTCTTTTCCCATTTTTGTGCTAAGTGCTAAATGAGAGCAGTGATCAGCCTTACCCAGGAGCCCTGACTGGGTCCAGTATTGACGTTATTCCCTTTGTGAGTCTGTGGCTGGTGGTGAATATGGTGGATTCCTTAAAACAATGTATTGATCAACCTGATGATAGGAACAGACCAGGATATAAAAGAAGAGGAAAGCCTCTACACAAGCTGTCTAATTCCTGAAAGAGCTTCCAAACAACTCTTGCAAATTAGTCACTTTTTACACAGCAAAGTTTTGTCTTGGCAGTTTTCTGCTCCTTACCCTGCAGTTCACCAACTATTTCCTGAACTTCACAGGAGGTCAAGCCAAGCCCTTTGGATCAGCTGTTCATCTTTGAACAAATTCCCAAGAGTTTGTAGAGTGGTCCTTCATCTTCATTGCATCATTCTTCTTCATTATTTCTATCTTGAGAATCCTGCTGGCTAGTCCTAATATAGTTACATATTTCAAGGTCACAGTATAGCATTAGTAAATTTCAGACTATACATACAAAGTTTAATTCATATCCAGTCTTAGGCTAATAGGCTGTATTTGGGCAATCACAAACACCCAAGCAGTGCGGTTGTATTTACTGGGAATATTTCACCCATTTTATGTAAGGTTTTGGATTCCAGGCACAGTGTCTCCAGCTCTCTCCAGCCCTGAGACTGCAGAGCCAGATGGGGCCAACCCATCTGTTGGGTGATCAGCCTGTTGTCCCATGGGTCTGCACAAACACTCCTCGACGAGGCAAGAGCCCGCACCTTTGTGAAGAGACGGCAGCTGGCTGCAACCTCAGCTTGACACCTGCTCCCATGCTCTGAGCCTCGTGCACAGGACGAGGAAAATGGTGAGTGTCTGCAAATGCAAGTATGTGTGTGGACACCCATAGACATGCATGAGTTGAGAGGATTTACCATGCTTTCATATCAGTGTAAAAAGGACCATGTTTTCTGCAAACATTGCTATAAACTGATGCAAGTCAGGCCTGTGTCAAACTCTGGGAGCATGAGAGCAGAGATTTTGAAAGATGTTGTCCTGAAGCTAAAGACCCATCTCTATTTAAAGCATAATCTAATTTTTAAGTGGAGTTTCCCTACTGGCTTCCTATAAGCAAAGGAATCTTACTGGAGACACCTACAAAAAAAAAATAATTCTGGTTGCACATATGCCAACATGTATTTGAGTTATAGACACTTAAAGCAGAAAAGACTGCGCATCTACCATATCCCACTGCCAACACTGTTGTCTCCCTGCGCTATATTCTCTAATCGTTTTTTGTCCTTGGAATCTTGTAAATCTGTTATTCAGGATTAAATGAACAGAGACTAAGTAACTGATCAATAATCGGTATGCCATAGATCCACAGAGGAATGTACAGTAAACCAAGATTTTTTCTTGAATATGTTTCCCACGGCATTATCCTCGAGAAACTGGCTGTTCATGGCTTGGATGGGTGTACTCTTCGCTGGGCAAAAAACTGTCTGGATGGCTGGGCCCAAAGAGTTGTGCTGAATGGAGTTAAATCCAAGGCCAAGTGCTGGGTCCTGCACTTGGGTCACAACAACCCCAGGCAACGCTACAGGCTTGGGGAAGAGTGGCTGGAAAGCTTCATGGTGGAATAGGACCTGGGGGTGGTGGTCACCAGCTGTCTGAATATGAGCTGGCAGTGTGGCCAAGAAGGCCAACAGCATCCTGGGCTRTATCAGAAATAGTGTGGCCAGCAGGAGTAGGGAGGTGATCGTGCCCCTGTACTCAGCACTGGTGAGGCCGCACCTCGAATACTGTGTTCAGTTTTGGGCCCCTCACTACAAGAAGGACACTGAGGTGCTGGAGTGTGTCCAGAAAAGGGCAATGAAGCTGGTGAAGGGTCTGGAGCACAAGTCTTACGAGGAGAGGCTGAGGGAACTGGGGCTGTTATCGCTCTCTACAACTTACCGCTCTCCACAACTTCCAGAAAGGAGGTTGTAGTGAAGTGGGTGTCAGTCTCTTCTCCCAAGTAACAAGTGGTAGGACAAGAGTAAACAGCCTCAAGTTGCACCAGGGGAGGTTTAGACTGGACGTTAGGAAAAATTTCTTCACCGAAAGCATTGTTAAGCATTGGAACAGGCTGCCCAGGGAAGTGGTTGAGTCACAATCACTGGAGGTATTTAAAAGACGTGTAGATGTGGCATTTAGGGATATGGTGTATTGGTGGCCTTGGCAATGTTAGGTTTACAGTTGGACTCAATGATCTTGAAGGTCTTTTCCAACCTAAATGATGCTATGATTGTCTGATTCTAAGATAACTCCCAAATGAAATGTAGAGAAATATAAATTCCTACTCATTACACAACACCACTGAAGTGCAGAGCAACTTTTGAACCTTCCAGAGTCCCCACACTTTCTTAGTCACATATTCAACCCAATCATCACAGCATCTTTGCAGTTGTCCTCCATTTGGTCTACACTCTCCCTGATGTTTAACCCATAATATAATAAAATATGAAAGTACTTAGTGGCTGACTGAAACCCTGGTCTTCTAACATATTCTCTGTGTGCTTAGCTGTCTGCATGGTCAGTGAGGCTCAAGGGGCAAAACCCAACATCCAGTATGGGCAGTCACTGACAAACCTCTGTACGACCATGGCCATGAAGGAGCATCAGTGAACAACAAGGGAACAGGTTTGTGTCTATGGGGTTTGTGCACCTGCAGTGTTTTGGAAATCTGACTCAACCATCTTCAAGATACTAACAAGAACTTCACATTTCAATAAGAATATTAAAAGTAAACTTTTTTTCACTGATTCTAAACTTTTATGATGTACTTTACTTTTATGGCTTTCTATTTCTAAGCATACATACTAGACAGATAATAACAGAGCTGCAGATGTTGTCTATCTGGACCTCTGTAAAGCCTTTGACACAGTCCCCCACAACACCCTTCTCTCTAAACTGGAGAGGTATGGAATTGATGGGTGGACTGTCCGGTGGAGGAGGAATTGGTTGGATGGTCACATCCGGAGGGCAGTGGTCAACGCCTCAATGTCCAGATGAAGATTGGTGACGAGTGGTATCCTGCAGGGGTCCATACTGGGACTGGTACTGTTTAATATCTTCATCGATGACGCAGACAGTGGGATTGACTGCACCCTCAGCAAGTTTGCAGATGACACCAAGCTGAGTGGTGCGGTTGACATGCTTGAGGGATGGGGTGCCATCCAGAGGGACCTGGACAAGCTCAAGAAGTGGGACCATGTGAACCTCATGAGGTTCAGCAAGGCCAAGTGCAGGGTCTTGCACCTGGGTTGGGGCAACTCCCGGTATCAATATGGGCTTGGGTATGAAGGGATTGAGAGCAGCCCTGCTGAGAAAGACTTGGGGGTACTAGTGGATGAAAAGCTGGACATGAGCTGACAATGTGCGCTCACAGCCCAAAAGGCCAACCGTATCCTGGGCTGCATCAAAAGMAGCGTGGCCAGCAGGTGGAGGGAGGTGATTCTGCCCCTCTACTCTGCTCTGGTGAGACCCCACCTGCAGTACTGCGTCCAGCTCTGGAGCCCTCAGCACAAGACAGACATGGCCCTGTTGGAGTGGGTCCAGAGGAGGGCCACGAAAGTGATCAGGGGGATGGAATGCCTCTCCTATGGAGAGAGGCTGAGAGAGTTGGGGTTGTTCAGTCTGGAGAAGAGAAGGCTTTGGGAGGACCTTATTGCAGCTTTTTAGTACTTAAAGGGGGCTTATAAAAAAGATGAGGACAAACTTTTTAGCAGGGCCTGTTGCCACAGGACAAGGGGTAATGGTTTTAAACTAAAAGAGGGTAGTTTTAGACTAGACATAAGGAAGAAATTTTTTACAATGAGGGTGATGAAACACTGGACCAGGCTGCCCAGAGAGGTGGTAGATGTCCCATCCCTGGAGACATTCAAGGTCAGAGCCCTGTCCAACCTGATCTAGTTGAAGATGACCCTGTCCATGGCAGGGGGGTTGGACTAGATGCCCTTTAAAGGTCACTTCCAACCCAAACTATTCTATGATTCTATAAAGTCTATAAAAAAGACATACACTTTTCAGCACCTTCAGTCTTCAGATAACACACTGTGAAAGCTGGAAAGGTTTTTAAAATTTGTAACTTAAAAGCAGCCCACATATAAAAAAAATATTGTTTCCAAACATGWAGTTAAATGAAGCTTAAATACAGTAAAATATTGTTTCCATCTGTAGAGGCGAAATTGCTAATCTTTTAGTTCATTATTACATCTATATACGGTATTTGGTAACTATAAGCATTATGCCAGTATTTTATATATAAAGTTCATTGACTTGCTTTCCCACCAACTCATTAAACTGATTTTATTTTTTTAGAAGAAACACATTCTCTGAATAACAAGCTCACTACTTGCTTTAAATTTTCCTTCTCATACGATCAGCTCCTTGAATGTCAACTATTCTACTTGTAGAGCAGCACACAGGATAGCAGGTTTCAGCTGAAGAAGTAAATGGGCAAACAGTTTGATTGCAGATGTGTTACCGTACTCAGCAGGGCATTAGATAAAGATCTTGTCTTATGAAGTTAAAACAAGCATATTTACTGCATTAGGAATACATTCTGTCCCCTCACCCCAGATCAAGAGATTTTTAAAAACATTATGAAATTTTAAAAGAGAAACTTTTAAAGTTTGTTGGGTTGGTTTGKTTTTTTTTAATTTGCCTTTTGAAACTCATAGGTCTTGTTTCTAAGATTTTCTCAAAAAACATGTAAGCTAGAAGCTGTTGTTAAATGAAAGCAAAGTCTCATGTTCACAGGATTGCAGGAGCAGGCACTTTCTGTTACAAGATGCTAAATATTCTAAGAAGGTTGATTTCAGCCCCTGTTGGCATTTTTTGCGTCCTTTATTTCAATCCCGCTACAAAGAGCCCGGCTTTCCCTCCCTATGTTTTCTGCAGCACTGCCACCTGAGTATGTCTGCTAAGTCTAGCCAAGTGTTACACATACAGCTGAGCAGGATACAGCCATGGGCTAGCCACAGATTACTGCCAAACAGCGTATAATAACCACATTTTACTGCCTTTCTCTGAAACAGAGGCACTAATTTGTCTCTCTCTACCGTACCACTAATGCTCATAATATGTGCAAGAATTTAATTGTATTTGCAACACCACCCACTCTCTCAAACTTGGTTGAAACCTGTCCGTAAGTCCAGAAGTCACAGGGAGGAGGAAGGAGGGAAGCCGACAGACAGACAGACAGAGAGTGTGATCACACCAGTCCCACTCCCTTCGAAACCCAGCTGGAAACGCAGCTCAAATTCCACGAGTCTCTGCAATTCGCTTTAACACAGAAGGGAATTCATAACATGCAATGGTAATTTCAGTTGCCTGGCTGAGCGGCAGACCAGTTTACATGGCCATCTAACAATGGCTTGCTCTTGCACATGCCTTGGTCAGGTGGATTACAGCAGAGGGATCAGCTGGAGACAGAAGATGGCATTTGATTTCTTACCTGTGACCTTACGGTCTGTTGGTTTGCTTATATTGTACTTGATGTAGCACTTAGTAAAATACTTACCTGGCAAAAAAAAAAAAATCAGCATAACTGTGATCAATAATTGGGCTGCAGTAAAAATGGATAAGTACTGCAGGCAGAGAGTTGTGAGTCCATACACAGGTTGAGGGAGTACAGTATTAACCTGCCATTTAAACCAATCTTGTGAAAGAAAAAATTCAAGCAGAGCTGACATTCTGCTATGGGAAATCAGGAGCCTGCAAAATTTCTGTGTAACTATTAATAAGGAGAGCATCTGAATGTGTATTTACATGTCATATAAACCCTCTGTCTTAGAGAAAACACTTAGCAGAAGTCTTTTGGCAGACTTTATTCATGCAAGTTGCTGACTGCAGTGAAAGGGCAAGTGGCACAGGGCATTGTCTCTATAGTAACACTGTCACCAGAGGTTTGCGAACTGTGTTTCCAAGAGCAGAGTTGCACAAGACAAGTGGAGCTATCACAGCTCTCCTTTTCCCAGCTTTGGTCCTGCTCTGAATACCTTCGCTGCCTCTTGCTTCCCTGGCAGCTTAAAAGAAACATAGCCCCTGACTATACTGCTGCCAGCCCAACACAGCTTCTCGTTCTTGTTATCAAAACATCCAGTACGGTGTGTAACACTGGAGCGCACAGACAAACACAGCAAACCCCCTGCTTTAAGTTTTAATTTGCTATTGTAAGACCAAGGGAATGTGCCATCCATGAAGTTGTCCATAAAGCATTAATGGGGAATGGAGTGGAAAAAACAAAGACAAGTGAAGATTTTCCCACTGTGCTACTCTCCTTGGCAGCATGATGGGCTCAAAAGCTGGTTTAAAACCAGAGCTCTGCAGGTGGCTGCAGAAGACAAGCTCAGTCTGCACCACCAGGCTCTGAAGAAATTTCCAGTTTGATTGCTCAGAAGCACGTTGCCCTGAAAGGTGCTATACCATCAGCAACTGCTGCCAAATGTGCTCCTTCTCTGGAAGTTTCAGGCTTTTAGCTCTAGGACCCCATCCAGCTGGAGGCTCAGCAGTGATGATAAAGCAAAACTTACAATCAGCTAAGCTAGATGGAGAGCAGTCTCTTTGACGCAGGCAGGGAAAGTTGCTTGTCTCAAACAACAACACGTAAGATTTCCTTTGTATTGTTTGCTTTTCTTGCATTTTATCTGGACCAGTGAAATGAGGGACCTTGAGGCTTCTCACACGTACCTTGCTATGAAAATAGGTTAGTATTGCATTCCAGCATCAGTCTGGCACAAAACAAGGGGCTACATATTATATGTTTTGATCCTTCGCCTCCTAAAAACATGTCAATATTTTCACCTCTTTCTTATGTAGCGCTTTCAGTCCTCAGTCTTTGTCAGTCCTAACTCCTATCTGAAGGCAATGCTGGAGTATGGTTTAACTCCCTCCCACAGCACAGGGAGTTTGCCAGAACAGATTGCAAGGAGAGTGATGCAGCACAGCTCAGCTGCCTCCTTCTCTCCTCAAGATAGAAACTGTGCTTTGGAAAAAACAAACCTCCCCACTAGGCATGCTCAGAAGCCACCCACCGTCTGCTGATTACTGTCAGCATGCATTTATGGCCTGAAAGGTGAACCAAGAAGTCAAGCTTCAGCCTTTTCCTGAGGTACAGTAGAGTGAATCACTGTTTTTGTAGTCTTGAAAAATATAAATAGTTGATGAATTACAGATTACCATTGTCTCCCAGCCCCTTTTCCTGCACTATATTTATCATGCAGGGACCAACCTAAAATCCATCTCATGCAAAGGTCACATATCCATCCCTGTGAAATGAGCTGTTAAGGTAAATGCATTTAGGTGAATCCTAGAAGATAATTAAATTCCCTATATCCTGTACTTCGAATGAAAAAAGATTTTGCCATGACTTACAGATTTTCTCCTGCAAAAGCTAATTTCTTAAGCCCTTTTCCTTGGATTTTTCAAGTATCATAATTTTCAGTGCTGTTAGTTTAATTCACTGTTGGTAAAAAAATAGTGCTACAACAGTGGTAAATTTTATCACCTGCACGAGAATGTTGAAGGGATCTGAGACTGGACAAGTARCCCCCAGGTTACTCCTGTACATAGCAGAGTGTCAAGCTGACAAAATAGAGGTAACGGTAACCTTAAGGGTAAGGCCACCAGTAAGTCTGAGAACAGAAATACCACATTCAGAGCAATGCAGAAATCTTAAAAGCCAACTAATTAGCTGAAATTTTAGGGAAAGACTAAAGATTACCAAATGAAAATAAACTTTACAATTCTTTTTTTTTCCTTCCAATTTTTTAATTCAGTGTAGTTTTCTAACACTGAACTTGGTCAAAGTGCTTTTCGAGAAGGCTTACTCAAGGAGCTTATAGCTCCCTTGTAGTCACTAGCAGACAGCAATATTGTCTGTTTATTTCAACAAATGACAAAAATCAAAGCAATCCTGACAACAGCATTACCACAAAAAAGAGGCTCATCTGATAATTCAAACTAGGTGGGTTTTGACAAAGAACACTCACAGAGCAAGATAGTAAAGTTTGTTCCTTGTTTGCTCTATAGCTAGAACAATTCTCATGGTTTATTGCACTACTTCACTGAAAACAGTTTACTCTCTAATTTTCAACAGTCCCCAGTTGCATTAGAAATTCTAGCCCAACACTGTTATGTTATTCCATGAAACCCGGTATTATGCATCTTCACAGCTCACACGTCTTTAGTCTGAATGGCTTTATTTAGATTGTTGCAGCTAGCACAGAAAGAATCATTATAACATCTCATTGACGAAGCACACAGCCTGTACAACGCACATAACAATATCATCTCTCTTGGACTACCTCACATGGAACAGCTATGGAACCCAAAACAGGACGTGAACCTCACTCTATACCTAAGGAGGCACTGCACAGCTTTGACGTCGCATGGCTTCATATGCTACTAAGCAGCAATAAAGAATACTCCAGCCGAAGTCGTGGATTACATGCAACCCCCAACAGGCTAAAAAGTCTCAAATCTATGGACACCCAAAATAAATAAGTACATAAAACCCCAAACCCCTTCACTTAGGAATATCTGTTTTGGGGCCAAATATCTCTCTTTGGTAATGCTCCTGTAGCCTCTTGAATTTCATGGATAACCAAGGGCCAAATTCTGCCAAAATGAACAGAAGAATGAGAACAGACATAAAGTAAAAGCCATACAGACTCTTTTTCGGTATTGCCATGGACAATTTCATCCCCGAAAAAGAATGAATAATATCTTTAACTCTGATCTCTTATCCCAGATTGTTTCAGTTACTCGGTCTTATTTTTTCCTTACCAAAGCACAGCAACCACTTTAATGAATCAACTTTTGGCTAAGAATCAACTTTAGTCAAATAACAACTTTGAGTTTCTGAAACAGTTCTTGCAGGCTTGGGTAAGTACAACTATAGACGAGGACCAGAGCTATCCCCAGGTCCATTAGTGAAAATAAGAGCAATGCCATGGTTAACAATGGAATTATTTTGATTCATATGAAAATAGTTTGGCAGGGACATTGCAAAGGGACATTAACTGAAATGTTTTTTTATGAGATAAATGACCAGAATGGTTTCTATATTTTTTWAAATGCACGTTTGTTCACTTCTATTTTCCAGTGTGATACCCAATGTATACCTTTATAATCACTTGCCCAAGCACAGTAATTGGTAATCAGGACACATGATACCATGAACAGTGATTCAGTAGTCTACCTCTCACTGCTGGCACCTGAAACTGGAAAATAAAGAATCATAGAATCATAGAATCATTTAGGATGGAAAAGACCTCTAAGATCACCAAGTCCAACCATAAACCTAACATTCCAAATCCACCACTAAACCATGTCCTTAAGCACCACATCTACACCTCTTTTAAATACCTCCAGGGATGGTGACTCAACCACTTCCCTGGGCAGCCTGTTCCAGTGCTTGATAACCCTTTCAGTGAAGAAATTTTTCCTAATATCCAATCTAAACCTCCCCTGGTGCAACTTGAGGCTGTTTACTCTTGTCCTATCGCTAGTTACTCAGGAGAAGAGACCAACACCCACCTCACTACAACCTCCTTTCAGGTAGTTGCAAAGAGCGATAAGGTCTCCCCTCAGCCTCCTCTTCTCCAGGATAAACAACCCCAGATCCCTCAGCTGCTCCTCATAAGACGTGCTCCAGACCCTTCACCAGCTTCATTGTCCTTTTCTGGACATGCTCCAGCACCTCAATGTCCTTCTTGTAGTRAGGAGCCCAAAACTGAACACAGTATTCGAGGTGCAGCCTCACCGGTGCCGAGTACAGGGGCACGATCACCTCCCTCCGCCTACTGGCCACACTGTTTCTGGTACAGCTCAGGATGCTGTTGGCCTTCTTGACCACCTGAGCACACTGCCGGCTCATGTTCAGCCRGCTGTCAACCAGCACCCCCAGGTCCTTTTCTGCCGGGCAGCTTTCCAGCCACTCTTCCCCAAGCCTGTAGCGTTGCCTGGGGTTGTTGTGACCCAAGTGCAGGACCCACCACTCAGTCTTGTTGAACCTCATATAATTGTCCTCAGTCCATCGATCCAGCCTGTCCAGATCCCTCTACAGAGCCTTCCCATCCTCAGGCAGATCAACACTCCCGCCCAACTTGGTGTCGTCTGCAAATTTACTGAGGGAGCACTCAACCCCCTCGTCCAGATCATTGATAAAGATGTTAAACAGAACTAGCCCCAATACTGAGCCCAGTAGAAGGAGATCATAGAAGGAGATCAGGTTAATCAAGCAGGACCTGCCTTTCATAAACCCATCCTGACTGGGCCTGATCACCTGGTTGTCCTGTACGTGCTGCGTGATGGCACTCGAGATGATCTGCTCCACAAACTTCCCTGGCACCAAGGTCAGGCTGACGGGCCTGTAGTTTCTCAGATCCTCTTTCCGGCCTTTCTTGTAGATGGGCGTCACATTTGCTAACCTCCAGTCAACTGGGACCTCAGTTGGCCAGGACTGCTGATAAATGATGGAAAGTGGCTTGGTGAGCACTTCTACCAGGTCCCTCAGTACCCTTGGGTGGATCCCATCCAGGCCCATAGACTTGTGTGTGTCTAAGTGGTGTAGCAGGTCACTGACCATTTCCCCTTGAATTATGGGGGCTTCATTCTGCTCCCTGTCCCTGTCTTCCAGAGTGTCCCCAGAACAACTGGTCTTACTATTAAAGACTGAGGCAAAGAAGGCATTAAGTACCTCAGCCTTTTCCTCACCTTTTGTGACTACATGTCCCCCCGCATCCAATAAAAGATGGAGATTCTCCTTAGCCCTCTTTTGTTGCTAGTGTATTTATAGAATAGAATATAGAATTTATATTACAGTAGCAATATAAATATAGAAGAAATATTCCATTCTTTCTTTTGCCAAGACTCCATTTACCAAACAAGAGTCATATGCCATGGATATCATTTTGCCTTCACTTAAACCCATCATATTCTTTAGACCCTCTTTTCCACTGAAACAAAAAAATAATGGGATATGCTGGTGATGGCTGAGCTAAAATATGATTTAAGGCTGTCTGCATGCTTGGTATGTGTGTACAACAGCATTCAACATTTGAAAAAAATAAAGTGACATAAAGTTTACTTGATATAAGTATAGGTTTTTAACACAAAACAATGGTCTAAGATTCCATAAGATGTTTTTTGACAGCTCCCCTTTAATTTGCAAACTGGGTGATGCTGGAGCTGTTGGACGGATGTCATCAGTATAACTCTGAAAATGACTATCCAAACCATTTCGATCTTGTCCTCAATCAGTTTAATGATATCCCAGGAGGCTGATGATGGGATTTCTTATGGTTCTGGCACGTCACTCCTTGCTGTTTTGATTTTTATACCCTTCAATCATGAGCTTATGGTCTAAGGTCCTTGAAAGGAACACTTCCATACTCCTGCCAATGGCAAGGTCCCTTTTTTCTTTCCTTTTAAGATAGAGTCACAGCCTTTGCATTGTCATTTTACTTGCATTTTTGCATGTCATTTAGCACTTTCTTGCATACATGTACTGGAAAAGGTGTATGTGGTACTTGTCAATTCACACAACAAATAGCTCACAGATGTGGTGAGGGCTCATTATTTGTTCATTTTTAATGACAGCTTTGAACCACAATGAGACTTTATTATCTGTGCTTTTTCCTTATTTCTTTAATCATTACCTTGCGGACTTTGCTTTCGTTCACTCTAAAGGAGCCCATTAACACAGACTTCAATGGTATGATTCCTTATTCAGTACCAATGTAGCTAAGTCTTTCACTTGATTTGCCAAAACCCAGACATCTTCATTTCAATGGGGTTCACATTCCTGCCTCAGCCGGCAATGCTGGGAATGCAATAATAAAAAAAGTTAGATGCATACAGGGATCTTCCTATAGATAAGAGATATGCTTTGGCTGTCAAAATGGAAAATCATATTGAATTTTACTGATAAATGGTGCTTAACTTTCATATTTAATGCATGGGAGATAAAAAATTAAGGTTTTTTTAATGCTACAACTGGCAAAAGGAAAAAAATACAAAGGAGGGGTGCTTTCTTTCAAAGCACAGACACATATGCTTCATATTACAGTAGTGACACACTGATTCACAGCAGCTACAGCTTCTGTTCAGTGCTTCTGGGTTAAAGTAATAGAAAATAAATGAAATGTTGGGGTTCCGAAATATTGGCCAGATCCTTTATTTATTCATTTATGTACAAAAAACTTGCTTTGCAGCAGATGCAGGAGGAGGCTGGCGGGCATTTGGATGCACCAGAATGAAGCACCAGGAGCAGAATTACAGAGCAGTCTTTCTTCTGTCAGAAAAAACATTGCCACTGTCTTATTGTCCAGAGCCAATCACATCAGTGTGAGACTGGGCACTGCTTTCAAAAGACATTGCACTGATCTATACTAATTTATTAATCCCATCCCTTGAGGAGGCATTATTTAATTGTGCACAGGGATGAAGTTTACTAGCAGTTGGGTCAGAAAATTCATGGAGGGATCATGGTGGGGCTGGATTTGATCCTAATATTTACACCACTTGTCAAATTCTTATTCATTAAATAAGAAACAGTGCAGAGTTTCCACTTTGTGATGCTATTCTGAGACTACATTGAGCTGCCAAAAGTGGTTCAACAAAGTTTAGGATACATGGCAGGGAAATCACATCTGCCAGGATTTTTGAAAAGGGGGTCTCGAGGGCTCTGAAGTGACTTAGAGATTTCTGAAGAGCTGACTGATCCCTGTTCTTCAGAATTTAAGGGCTTCAGACAAGAATGGCCTTTTGAACCATCAGGCAATGTTAAAATCTCTTCTTCTTTGGTAAGGAGCCTTTTCTACTCGGTGCCATCTCATCTCCATGCATACCCTCCCAAAAAAAAACCCAACAGTTTGAAGGTTGCCCTACAGCAAGGGCCTAGCTTTTGCTCTGATGCTAGTTGCATCGCCCACAGCAGGCAGGACCAATAAGGCTGGTATGGGTAGAGCAGCTTAGCCTGACGTGCTACACAGAACCAGCTCTCGCTGAGCAGCTCACAGGGCGGCTCTGTGTAGGCACAGAGGTCCCGTCAGAGATACCCCTGCATGTACATGACATCACACATGTGCAAAACCTGGGCCCAAGGCCATAGGATTGACTGGGATGCCCCTGCTACTCTTAAAGTTAAGCAATATTTTAGGAGCATGCCACCAACAATTAATAGGTGACAGCTGGTAAATAAATGAGCAGACTGCACTGTCAGGTTCTCATTGCCATTTGTTGATATCAAAGCCAGTAGAGTTATTCTGGATTTGTACTGGTAGAAATGAGATCAGCATCCTGCCTGCTGTATGTGAAGCCACTCTAAATATAGAATAGGATAACATATTAAAACGAAACATGTGCCAGCCTTTTATATACAGTTTGATTAACTTCAAAGTGGCTTCTATAGCACAGAAACCACCTCATTTACAAAAAAAAAAAAAAAAAAATCAGAAGCGCGTTCATTTGCCTGGATCTTGTATATAGTATACTAACATACAATGGTTGCAGTGTGGTTCTAAAGATAAGACTGCACTTTTTTCCCACTGCACATTGATTTTCTGTATTAGACACATTTTATTCTGCAGTCTTCCAAGGATATCCCTTTTTCCCCACCCTCTGAGTGGCTATGTGCCTGAAGTCAGGCATGTCCTTTGTTCTACAGGATGAGGAGGGAGAGGTATATAAACGTGCTCTGTGTTAAAACACACCCATGCATACCGGCCCCACACATGTCCGGGAGCACAGGAGACCCCAGTGGCCGTGCAGCCCCCTGCCCATCCCCCTTGCATTCATCCTGCAGCTGCAGGCACAGCCAGACTGGACAATAGCCTTTCTTCCCCCACATGATCCCTGCTGAAGCTCCACCAGTGGCAACAACAGAGTATCGAGCATGAGTATCAAGTGATGCCTGATGCATGGTATATTGTGGGGTCCCTGGATGTGCACCCAGGGGACCAGTGAGAGTTTGGAAGTCTGAGTAACACCTCCAGACAGTACTTTCCTGGGCTTTTTTGGGACATGAGGCTGGACCCTGCCCAGCTCCCAGTCTAGTGTGTGTGGGGATGCTGCCCACCCCATGTCCTGGGAAAGCTCAGATGCAGCAAAGAATCTATCCCCAAAAACACTGCAAAGAGGCTGGGAATAAAAATTCCCAGTGAAGTTCACCCTACTTTCATAGCCACACTGAAGTCATAAACCTCTTAATTCCCCAGTCTTCAAGAAAGCCTGCCAGGATAAAGAAGATACAGTTTCCTAATGTAAGAAACAAGCACATTGTGCTATGTAGAGCAAAGACACACTCACACACAAGCCCTTACTTATTCCACCTGGCTAGAAGTATATGTTTTCCTTGGAAAATCTTTGTTGTTGTTGTTGTTGTTGAATTATTCATTTTTGCTTCATCTACACTCAGGAATACTTTATCATTATTATCATTATTCATTGTGTTACATCATTACCCTTTAGCCCAAATCCAGGGTGAAAAGTTTGGTGCTGGGTGCTGCAGAAATCTGAAAGTAAACAACAATGACCACCTCAGACAGATGCAAATGACCTTCTCTGGCTCAATTCTGGCTCTCCCTATAAAAGCATGGACTATGCAGTATTCAAGGCCAACATTTTTCCACCAATAACAGAATTAAACAATTGCCCCAAACAAATAGATGCATGAGGAGGAGGATAAAGCAGAGGTAACCTGAGTGTGTGTTCACATAGATTAGGTGTGCACGCAGTTTAATTCACCACCTGCCTCCTCGTTACCTGCATATTCAAGATAGCACTGGGTTTCACAAAGGAGTGAGAATTTGCCTGATGCATTTGGCTGAAATGGCTGTTTCCTGTACAATGGTTTGTTAATGGTACTCCTTCTGCCCCATCATAATGGCTGCATTTCAGCCACACTAGAAATACACACTACACACTTGTATTGTGGTTCTTTAAATATATATATAACACATATATGCTGTGTAGAGGGACTAATATATATGTCTACATGCATGTGCTATCTCTGCATGCATGCACAAAAATACACACACACAAACACATTTCTCTATATACATACATCAACATATTAGAGTTCTATAGGATGAACAGTCTTTTAAAGGTATATTAAAAGTGTATACCTGGACATTCATGAGAGAAAGACAGCAACAGAAATCCAAATTCAGGTTTCAGAACATTAGTTATTAATTATTATAATAAATATCTTGTCTGTAGGGAAAATTCCCTTTTCACAGAATTRATGGAAAATTAACAAGTCTTAATATATTTCATGCATGAGTTGCTTATTCAGCTTTGTATCAGAAGGAAACAAACATATTGACTAACCCCTCTTAAAATTACATTTGCAAGTAACTACTTAAAATAAAGCAATGGCTAAAAATGTAATGGATTATGTCACTTTCACAAAACGAAAACAGAGGCAAAAAGAACTGGACTCAAAGCACACCCCCTGGAGAGGCTGAACCCATGGCTCCTTGGGCTGCTGGCTTCCAGAGGAAAGGACTTTTCCTACCCTGAAGAGCCAGCTCCCCCTCTCCCACCCACACATCTCAATCACCCCGTCCGAGCTTTTATAAAGATTATTCTCTTCCAAGCACAGAGAAGCATCCTCTAAGCTCTGAAATAAGAATGAGCAGGAAGGGTCATAGGCATATTAGGGTCTCCCAGCCCCGCAGATACCAAACTCAGTAGACCAGGTTTGCTTCCAATTGCATGGACTGATCAGCTGTGAAAGTGAATTGACTTCAAGAGCACATGATATCCCAGCTCTCCATTCACACTCTTGTAGCTTTAGGGTTTTTGTAAGCAAACGTGATGCTTTGCTATGAGTTTTGAAGGCAAAACATAGAGCTGAGTAATTCAGGACCCATATGTTTATTATTACATTTCAGAAATGGCCCCATCTATATTTTTGACTGCTAATTTACACTCCACAGAACCCTTGTGGCTTCACAAGGCTCCCACAAAACATAAGGCCACAAATGTACTGCTTCCAGTTTTTCTCAACTATAAGCAATTAAGGGTGTCCTGCCCCTGACACTATTCTTTCCCCAAGGCATTCCTCCATGCCCCAAAAAATCTCCTTTAAAAGCCAGGGTGGGAAAAAATACCAAGATCCGAAAGACAACAGGGGACACAGTACCTGCACAGGCCCGTGTGGATTTTGGGCAAGCGCTGGGAACTGATTCCCCTGCTCATAGCTTAAAAGCAGGAGAGGAGCAGAGTCCATTGCTTGCATATAAATACATAGGTGAGCTCTGTGATAGAGTGCGGGGACGCTATCCTCTATTCCAGCAGCCTCCTAGATGGCCTCTGCCTGCAGAAAAGCCTCAGGTTTGGGTTTTGTAAATGCCACCTTTCTCATTTCTGCTGCTTTCTTCTGTCTTGCTGTGTTGGATTTTTACTTTGTTCAATCCATCTTTCGTATCCTCTCAATGCCACTTTCCTCTCTTCCCTCTTTTCTCTTTCCTAACTAGACACTTCCAAKATGCATTTTTTTAACAGCCTTAGATACTGTCTACACTGTCATTTCCAACCACTAGCTATTACTTTGCATGCTTACTGTAGGGCGAATGTGAGCACAAAAAGATTTGTGACAAATCAGGGTCTTTCAAAGTTGATCAAACCTCTTCTCCTCATTTTTTAATGATTATTTTAATATTCCCATTTTGCTAAATGAGCTTTTTAACTTACTTTTCGCTGTCTATGCTTTCTAATGACTTTCTAATTGCCAAAATTTGTAGAGGAAATTTCGTTCAATAAAGCTGATGTCTGCTTGCTCAACACAAGGGGACGTTTGCTAATAAGAAGGCAGTTAATAATCAGCAACACAGCCCTCAGGAGCAATACAAGAAAACAGGAAACTGCAAGTCACGGTGGATCTGTAGTGAAATGATACCCTCCACCCTAGTGTGCTGTGTGAGAGGAACACCTGAGCTCTACAAAGTCAGCTAATCGGGCAATGGAGGCCCTACTTGCATGAAACAAAATCGACAGATAAATTGCATCTCAGCACAAGCTGCAAAAACAAATTAATGAAAAAGGAGGATCTTAAGCCTGTCGCTGCAGCCTTTCCCAAGGTAAGGACATTTGTACTGTAGCGTTTCAGAGAAGATACTGCCTAGGCAGCTCTCGCACACTGTCTGGATGCAGTGACAAGAAGATGAGTCCTATTGACTGCCCTGCCCTCTAAAGTTTTATGAGATACTCTCCCCCTCTTATTTCAAAAGCATTGTATTTAACTTTAGATGTTCTGGGCTCTTTTTCCATCAATGTATTTAGTGTCATCTACTAGAATCTTTGGAGACTCTCAGGCTTGCTTGGTTTCCATTTTTGGGGAATCTTAAAACTGAGGATGAAGTACTTTCTAGAGTATCTCTCACAAAGACCCATTAAAAGATAGCAGCAGGATTTGAATCCCAACATGCCTAAAGTTGCCTGATAACAAAATTTTCTTATTTTTCCACTTCTACTATTTTTTGGGACACTGCCAGGTGCCTTAGAGCCCTTGGCCATTTGCCATCACCCTGAAAGAAGAACTGCCACAAAAGTCAACAGGAGATTAACATAACACCAAGTGACAGATTTGGCACGTTGCATCTCTAATATTGAATTTGCTTAAAGGGTTGTAAGATTTAACCACTGTTCATATCAAGCCCCTTTGGCCATGTAATAGTATATTCCATAACTGACGCAGCATTAAAAACTTGAAATTCATTACCCACTGAACCACCCATAGTAATTTTGCTATTGCTCACCCTTATGCAAGTCAACTTTGGTACTATTTTGTACTATTTGGTACTATTTGTTTCATGACAGCTCTGCAGTTCTTTAGTCATCACACCAAGTTGTCTCCAGCCTCTTGCCACTTCTGCCTATTTCAAGGTTCTATTTTCAGTACTAGTTTTTAAACTTCTGCTCCTAAAACTGTATGTGAAACATACAGGCATGTATTTTTGCATGCAAGTGGGTATTCATTCATTCAAATTCATACATTCATTGTTAGATACTTCCTGTATGTGGCTTTTGCACACATACAGAAATGTTAATTCTGAAAAAACAAATAAAGGAAGGTTCAGCATATGTACACGTGAACTCAAATATCAGTTTGAATTTTGCTGGCATTTTGACCTTTACTACTCACCAGCTCAAATTCAGAGGTGGGAATGTGCAAAAATAAGAAGAGTGGGAAGCTCTGTTTTCATCCAAAATATGAGCAGTAAGTGACACTACTGAAATTGGGCAATCATTTAAGCACCAAAAGAGTGAAGCTATTTCAGGTTTATTTTGGATGAAAGCACAAAGTATTACTAATCCCAACTGAAACACAGCAGACACAATTACCATTTATTTGGAGAGAGAAAATAGAAAATCTACCAACATTTTCTTACAAAGCAAGGACAATTAATAATTCCACACTAAACTTCTGCAGCTGAGTCCAAATACTCACATCACAGTGTCTAACCTTTAACAAGCAGCAAATAACCTCTAGATTAAACATTAAATAAACTCAAACTTGGCAAGTGAGCATCCCCAATCAAAACTGGGACCACTAACTGGGATCTCCACCAGGGGTTTTCAGCTGTCATCTGGGGGCTACTCCTGGGAAAGCTGAATAAGAAAACAAGGACACAGACACACACACACACGTGACATTTCCCCAAGGAAATGCCCTTCCAGCACAAAGCAGCAACAAATGAAAGCAGGTCTGGTTCTGCAGATAGTGTCCTGCAAGCCCATTTCCAGCTCACCACCTATTATCTCACATCATTTCACCCTTACTTTCACAAAGGTCCTTGCTACACCTTCCCTTCTGATTTGCCTCACTGTTCAAAGTGGCCATGGAAAAAATAAGTGTGTGATGCCTTTCACTGTCCCTGGCAGCACGGAGATGAAAGATGTCCTTTCTAAACAAGAACACCTGCTGCTGCAATTTCAAACCATTGGGGCAAAACAGAGACTGACAAACATAAAACTCTTTCCCATAGTTCCAGTTCTTCTTTCAGGGTTTTGCTAGCTGAAATGCTGCTTAGCTAGCTTTGTTCCTGGGCTTGCATCCAATGTTTACATTGCATTACCAATATCTGCTCTATATTGTTTCTGTCACAGTGTTTCAGATAGCATACGATTTCATTTTATAGCTCTCCTGCTTCCCTTTAACTTATGACCTTTATTGAAAATGAACGCATTTGTCTGCAGACTGTCAGGCGAAAGGATTGAATCACAGGGGCTTGGCATCTGTGAAATGCTTTGCAATCTACTGCAGCTGTATCAGGAAAGCAGTGATGGAAAACCATAAACTGCCTGAGATTAGAATTTTATTCTGGAGGACCCTAACTTTCCTTTGGAAGGCCAAGCACATTTCAAACACTCACCAGAATAAAAACAAAGGCCTGTTGGGAATGGACGTCTTGATGCTTCCCTAACACATTTCTTCATTGACTTTTCAGTCTTTTAAAAGCATTTCTGTCCTTTTCTTCATATCTTTGCTGTTCATGTGGCTCACAGTCCTCTTCAGTGGATCCTAGGTGCTTGCACAAAGTGTTTCAGAAGCCTAATGGGGACTGGGTAAGTTCCAGAACCCAGCAGTGTTTGGCAGCAAGGACTCAACGGCAGAGCCAGAACATTGCATGTTACAAAACAGATGCAAAAAGCCATTTTGCTTTTATTTCAGCAATTCATTAAACCCCAACCACTCAGGATCTTAGAATCATAGAATCATAGAATCATAGAATCATTAAGGTTGGAAAAGACGTCTAAGATCACCAAGTCCAACCATCAACCCAACACCACCATGCCAACTAAACCATGTCCCAAAGTGCCACATCTACAGGTTTTTTTGAATACCTCCAGTGATGGTGACTCCACTACTTCCCTGGGCAGCCTGTTCCAGTGCTTGACAACCCTTTCGGTGAAGAAATTTTTCCTCATGTCCAATCTAAACCTACCCTGGYACAACTTGAGGCCATTTCCTCTTGTCCTATCGCTAATTACTTGGGAGAAGAGACCAACATCCACCTCGCTACAGCCTCCTTTCAGGTACCTGTAGAGAGCGATAAGGTCTCCCCTCAGCCTCCTTTTCTCCAGGATAAACAACCCCAGTTCCCTCAGCTGCTCCTCATAAGAYGTGCTCCAGACCCTTCACCAGCTTTGTTGTCCTTTTCTGGACACACTCCAGCACCTCAATGTCCTTCTTGTAGTGAGGGGCCCAAAACTGAACACAGTATTCGAGGTRCGGCCTCGCTGGTGCCGAGTACAGGGGCATGATCACTTCTCTACTGCTGGCCACACTGTTTCTGGTACAGCTCAGGATGCTGTTGGCCTTCTTGGCCACCTGGGCACACTGCCGRCTCATGTTCAGCCRGCTGTCRACCAGCACCCCCAGGTCCTTTTCTGCCGGGCAGCTTTCCAGCCACTCTTCCCCAAGCCTGTAGCATTGCCTGGGGTTGTTATGACCCAAGTGCAGGACCCGGCACTTGGTCTTGCTGAACCTCATACAATTGGCCTCGGCCCGTCGATCCAGCCTGTCCAGATCCCTCTGCAGAGCCTTCCTACCCTCAGGCAGATCAACACTCCCGCCCAACTTGGTGTCATCTGCAAACTTGCTGAGGGACCACTCAACCCCCTCATCCAGATCATTGATAAAGATGTTAAACAAGACCGGCCCCAAAACTGAGCCATGGGCAACACCGCTCGTGACTGGCCGCCAACTGGGTTTAACTCCATTCACCACAGCTCTCTGGGCTCGGCCGTCCAGCCAGTTTTTTACCCAGCGAAGAGCACACCTGTCTTAAGCCATGAGCTTCTCTAGGACAATGCTGTGGGAGACAGTGTCAAAGGCTTTGCTGAAGTCCAGGTAGACCACATCCACAGCCTTCCCCTCATCCACTAGGCTGGTCACCTGGTCATAGAAGGAGATCAGGTTGGCCAAGCAGGACCTGCCTTTCACGAACCTGTGCTGACTGGGCCTGATCACCTGGTTGTCCTGCCCCTGCATTGTGAGCACTCTCAAGATGAACTGCTCTATCATCTTCCCCAGCACCGAGGTCAGGCTGACAGGCCTGTAGTTCCCTGGATCCTCCTTCTGGCCCTTCTTGTAGATAGGCATCACACTGGCAAGCCTCCAGTCATCCAGGACCTCCCCCGTTAACCAGGACCAGTGATAAATGATGGAGAGTGGCTTGGCAAGCTCCTCCGCCATCTTACATCTGCATTGTTTCCCAGCAACCTAAAGGATGCTCTCTCTTTAAGAAATGCATGCATCTTGTGTTCAGAGCAGAGCAGGGCAAGCTCTGCACCAGTGCTCCTGGCAAGGGGAAGGGTTTAGCACTCTTACCAGGAGGAGAATGGGATGGGTGTGAGGCTGCTTGTATATGTATGCTGTTGCTGCAGATACTCCCTGAACAAAAGCCTCTTCACACTCAGACTCGGAGCTAAGGAACTTCTACCTGAGAGCACACAGGATACTGCACATTTTTCCAGGTTTTTACGTGGAAGCTGACACTGGCTTAAGTTATTTGTGGGGAGGCAACCACAGGTTAAGCCAATCTTCTGCCTGCTGTCTTTCACCCCACTGGCAATGCTCTGGAAGTGTGTAGTGGCAATGCCATGTGCTGTTGCCCCCATCACAGGCCACAGATGGACATCTTCACTCCTCTGGGTGCAGCAGAACAGAAACCTGATGGCGTCTTCCCCTAAATGGGCACAGCCTTCAGAGTGGCAAAGGGCTGAAACACAAAAAATGGGCGATGAGTTCAGTGGCATATGCTTCTTTTATTTACCTGGCTACTGAGCTGGTGCTTAGGCTCTCCTGCTAGTTATATGCCAAGTATTGACAACTTATACAAGTTCTAATGACGTTGGCACTGGTCAGAACAACAACAGCATCTCCTACCGAACCTGAATGTTTGGAGTTGGAGGGCTTTGAGATTCTGTCATAGGTATGTCTGGAACAAGTTTCTGGGAAAAAAAATCAAAAACCCACAGTGAAGAAGTTGACAGTGGCAGTTATGTGGGGTCCATGCAAATAAGAGTTAAGTTTGCATCCTAGTAAAACATGAAATTCATGCTTACCTGACTTTATTGGAGGCTCAGAGCAACATCAGTTCATCAAGGTTAAGCTGGGATGAGGAGAGGGAAGAGTAGGAAGGGAGTGTCACTTGATTCTACACCCTTGATAAGAGATATTCAAAATGTGGATGCCCAGCATTATGGCTATGAAAGGAACAGGGGGAAAAAAAAAAAAAATTAAGAGAAAACACTGCTCAACCATTTGTTGATCACACACCATTGTTCAGGCAACTCGATCTGGTATGAGATACCATGGAGGGTTACCATATGTAACCATTATTCCTATACTGCAGTATTTCCCATTGCGATGCATTTATTTTTATGGCTGTAATATGGCACCCTGTTGAAACAAAATAATTGAACTAAAAAATGTATGGAGCCCTCAGGACTCTTCTAGCTGTTCATGTGAGTTCTCATTTGCCTCAGCAAGCTATCTGAGGCAATGGTCTGATCTAAACACACACCCCGAAAAATAAACCCACCCCAAAACATAATAGACAATTATGATATAATTTGCCTTAAAGGGACATGTATTCTTACCTCTCAGATCCTGAGGTGCAGTGTCGAGGATGAAGGGAAGTCTGGTGGAGATCTAGACAAGTCACTTGGACTGGCCCATTGGCAAAGAAGGATTGAGATCGCAGCAGCAGACAGGATTTCTGAAATGTGTAATCTGCATGTTTACGTGGAAAATTCGTCCTCAGAACTCAGCTGTGCTGTTAGGGCCAATGTTTGTCTTCCCTTAGAAAACTGTGCGGGTTGATTCTGGCACTGCATGAAAGAGATGAGATGCCTTTTTTTTTTTTTAAGGGTGTTATTTCAATGCTGTCCTCGCTCAAAATTTTTGTTTGCAGTTAAACAAGATTATTTGTAGGCTGTGGCATATTTTGTGATCTCTTCTTGGAGTCTCAAACAGCTGGATCACCTCATAGCAAAATTAGGCTTCATCTCCAAAGCATATCTATTGTTCCTTTCTCTGAAGCTAAAATACCAAACCTTGTTTTCTCTCCCTTTTTTGGTCACTGCATAAATGATGTGCTTCTGGGCAGGCTTGTATTGACCTAAAAAGCCATCATAAATTTTCCAGGTTCAGATTCAAGTTGCGTTAACTGGAAAAGGCAAATCACTGTAAAATGCAATATTCTCAAGAATCAATAAATCTTGCTATCGGAACGGAAGAAGGTTTTCACCGCCTACCCCCACTTCGACCTGCCTCTTCAGAGGGAAGCATGACATCTTGCCATGCAGGAGGAATGGTCACAAACCGAGTTCTYACAGCATTGCTTCTTCCCGTGGCAGCAGCATGCGTACTCTGACTACTGGACTCGGCACAGCTGCAGGAGCAAGAGAAGGGCTGGAGTTGGCAAGTTAATTCAAGTAGCATTGACAGAGCATTTCAGGCTTACCACTCATCTCACTGCCTTAATAGAATTGAGGTGTGCCAGGCCTGCATCAATCACTTGCCCAATTTCCCCTTTTTATGAGGGATGAGTGTTAAAATTTAATGATGTATGTCAGTGTTTTCTAATTTAATTCCCACAAAGGATTTTTTTTCTTGCAAACATCCTTCAGACATCAAGAACAACAGAGTGCCGTTTTGATTTTTGTTCTCCTCCTGCATATTTTTCATTATAAAATCACTATCGTGGACATCTGGTCACAAGAAAATCTTATTGCAATACACATTGCTGCATTAGACTTGTTGCTGGCTGTTTTGCCATGGACAGCTGGTCATGGAAATTTCATCCTGTGCAGGATTTACTCCAGGGCATGGATCTATTTCCAACAAGTGGGGATGAAGTTTCACTACAGTTACTACAGCTACTACAGTTCTGCAGCTTTTCACCGTACAGAGGATTCATGCAAAGACATTTCTCACATGGCCACCGCAGCCAAAGTATGCTGGATAACTGAGAAACATTAAAAGAACTGGTGGCCTTTCAGAGAGATTGGTCAGGGTGAAATACCAATTCAAGTGTCTGAACCCTGCTTTTTTGCTTCAGGGATTTTAATCAAGACTGTCAAACTACTTGTCTTTTATTCTTAACACAAGCAAAATGACAGATCTCACATTCTACTGGTGCCATTGACTAGAAGAGTTACGTATTTAACTCCCATTCCTTTGGTCCCACTGACTTCAGAAGTGGCTCCATGAGCATTTGCCTCCCTAACAATCAGGATAATTGCTTAGAAATCTTGCTCCGTTTATTCCTTTGCAAGTCCTATGATCAGTGCCTACCCATGAAGAATGGTAGATTTCTTTCAACAACTGAAAAGGCTGAATTAAAAGCAATGTCTGATTTTGCTCTTGGTTGCCTTTATCACCTGGGCTAACGTCTGGCATAGTACAGTCTCAACAAGTGCTAATTGAGCATTAGCAGCAGCACAGCAGTGGCACAATTAACTCACGCTAACTGATGGCCTAGTGGGACTCGCTCTCCATTCCCTCAGTCATCCTGCTGATGCCTTTACTGGAGGAAGGACCCTTGCATACAACAGCAGCTTTGTCGCTTCAAGGATCAATAAGTCAACCTGCCTCGGGCCTCCAGCCATGACCTGCTGTCAGGGTTTTCCCCCATACGTGAAAATGGCCAGTGTGACAAGCCGATGAAAAAGAATGAACCGGACAGTTGGGTCAGTATCTCAAAGCTTGGGATGAAGACAAAGCAAGCAGATGGCTTGCAGCACCCCACTGGAGCTTAGTGGGATGCCCTCTGTCTACATGGGAGTATTGCCTTTTTTAAAAAAAGCTCTGGCCTCAGCTTTACCAACCTGGGCCCATCCTGGGCTGTCTCAGTTTCCCTTGACTTACTGTTAGAATGTTGCGTTTTTCAAGGAATGAATGATCTCATTTCAGGTCTTTTTGCTTTAAACTACTGTTTTCAGTCTTGGTTTTCTTTCTAGTCCCTATATTTTTAAGTTTAAAATTCTATTTATTCCTCCTTAAATTTTCTATTTGTCGTGGTTTAAGCCCAGCCGGCAACTAAGCACCACACAGCCGCTCGCTCACTCTCCCCCGGGTGGGACAGGGGAGAGAATCGGAAGGGTAAAAGTGAGAAAACTCGTGGGTTGAGATAAAAACAGTTTAACAGGGAAAGCAAAAGCCGCGCACGCAAGCAAAGCAAAGCAAGGAATTCATTCACTACTTCCCATTGGCAGGCAGGTGTTCAGCCATCTCCAGGAAAGCAGGGCTCCATCACGCGTAACGGTTACTTGGGAAGACAAGCGCCATCACCCCGAACGTCCCCCACTTCCTTCTTCTTCCCCCAGCCTTATATGCTGAGCATGACATCACATGGTATGGAATACCCCATTGGCCAGCTGGCCTAGCTGTCCTGGCTATGCTCCCTCCCAGCTTCTTGTGCACCTCACAGAGCATGTGAGCTGAAAAGTCCTTGAGAAAGTAGACTACCTAGCAACAACTAAAAACATTAGTGTGTTATCAACATTCTTCTTACACTAAATCCAAAACATAGCACTATACCAACTACTAGAAAGAAAATKAATTCCACCCCAGCCAAAACCAGGACACTATTTAATTGATAATTGCTCACTAAAACCAGAGGAACCTATCAAATCTGTTTATTTCTATGAGGGGAAAAAAAAATCAGTAACAGCTTTAGCATTAGGAAAAAAAGAATCACAAAATTGTGGGGACTGTCTGGAACCTCTGGAGATCCTCTAGTCCCATCCCCTGCCCCAGCAGGATCAGGGGCAGCAGGTTGCCCTGGAGCATGTCCAGTCGGGTTTTTAATATCTCCAACAATACAGAATAATATTGTTTCATTGTTAAGAAAGTAAAAGTATCTACAGAGAGCTAGAGTTACCTATAAAACTTACTTGATAATTCAGTGTGCAAACAATTTTTGGAAGTATTTTCAGCTGAGACAAATGAAGTCTCATTAACAATTTGGGAACTCCCTCTTTTGATACCAGCATACTTCCAGCTACTGTGTCTTTCCATCTAATCCAAGACAAATAGATCTGCTTTCTTCTTTGGAACAAAACAGTTTTCTGATGCTAAAAATTAATTGGTTTTTTGGACAGGGCATTTTAACCACTTGCATGATGCAAATGTCATTGCAAGCAGAGTTTCTTACAATTCTGGGTATTTCTTTAATACCAGATATATCAGAATTTCTTATAACACTTCAGGAAAGAGGCCTTTGGGATATGACATCTTTGGGTACCTGTACCTGCAGGCTGGTCCTGTATGCTACTTCCTACACTCCCACTGATGGGCTAGTAGCAACCTTTGGTTCCATATTTCCTCTGCACTCACAACCGCTCACATCTCAGATTTTGGTTCAGGCTATTCTCTGCAACAAGTAAGCTTTTGCTGTGGTGGAAGCTTTCATAGCAGTGAGTGTGCCTCCTGTCTCTTATCAGTTTATCATTTGATGACCCTCAGGCTCCAGGCTCCTCCTCGTGACATACAACATGGCACAGCAATTACTTCAGAGGGGCCTCAATGCTCACCTGCGGCTCAGGGAAGTGCACTTTTAATGAACCCTCCTCCCCACCCTCCAGATATACATCAGTCAAGACCGTGTATACAGCCTTCTCCTGCCCTTGCCTGAAGCAAGCACTGCCTGTTTCGCATCCCATCTGACCAGCCTATAAGGTCTCTGCAACCTTATTACCCCCTGTGAAGGGACGTATTTGCACGGGGCAACCTGCAAAGGTACATTTAGTAAGCTGAAAAATCCTGTTATCATTTTTATCTCTTCTGATTTCAGCTGATGACGAAACCTTGCTAGCGATTCAAAACTCAGTTCTGCAACACGGAAACAAGTGAGCTTTCATTGAAAGGGAGCACTTGTACTTGCAAAACGAAGCATGAAAGATGTGAAAATGCAATGGGCAAGGCATTACCTGGGGTGGAACAAAGCAGACCCTAGACCTAGGGAGGTGAGAGGGTTTAAAGTCGCTCCTCCCCCACATGTTAGAAACGTGTAGATGCATTTGTCATCAGCACAGCCAGGCTCAAATAGCAAGAGAAAAACTAGTACAGTCCACTAATCTCTTGGGCACTGGTGAGTGACAAAGCACTATGCTGTGCGAGAGGGACTCGGGCTGAGACCAGGGAGGAAACAAGCAGGGAAACCCAACTCCTTACAGGGGCAGAAAATGCTGAAGCGGCAGCTTGCTCCCATGTAGCGGAGAACATGGGGTTACAGAGCAGTCAAATGAGTCACAGCAGCAAGGTCTGTCACTGCTCTTGTCCCCTGAGAAGAGTGGATATGTATCAGGAAGGTGATTTCTGAAACGAACATGCTGTTTCACACAAAAGCCTGCCTGTGCATCTTGAAAAAATGCAAGGGCTCTCCAAGCTCCTCTCCAGCCTGCGTGTAAATCTCATAAACGCATCCGTGCTCAAGTAAAATCATCTGAGGTGAAAAACATTTCAATAAATCGCATGGCTGACTTATTTAGCTTATCCATTTACAACCTGTAAACAAACCCTGGCAGGTAGTAAACCAACAAACTTTGGTATGAAATTACTTCTTTATATTCTTCTTTACAATTACAATATAGAAGTCACAGAAATGATGCAGATGGCATTTTCTGTTGCTGTTGCAAACAAACCAGTTAATATTAGCAGTAATGTTGAAATGACATTGTGGGGCTAGATTTTCAAAGCTGGCTTGCATTACCTTGGTTCTGATCCCACAGAAGAAAATGAGGTCAACTCTGAGAAATACTGAGAATCCTAGCCATGAACACTATTGTTCATACCCATAAAGTATATTCCCCTCTGAGAAGGCAATAAGCCATTCCAGTATAAAGCACCTTATGCCAGCCTAATTTTGGACCCTGCCCTATGGAGTGCTACATCAGTGAGAGTATTGCGGCTCAGACCATGTACCACAGACTGCTTTGTGTTGATCAGGCTTCAAGGGTCTGTTCAAGGTCCCAGAGAAAGTCTGTGGCAGAGCCAGATATTAAAATCAGCTTTTCTGATTTCTGGAGCACTGCTGCAACCACCATTTTTACCAGCTTGTCACCCTTTCTTCGGTATTTATGTGTGGACACCATGTTAGTTTATGGTGATTAATAATGGTGATTCTTTATGAAGTGTGTCTAGAACAGCTGGATTTGTCACAGATGCAGAAGCAAAATACTGTATCAGACAGAAGATGAGTTACTGAGATCATAATCTCATCCACAACTCAATCTCCTCAACTTGAAGGCAGCTAAGATCTACATTGACAGTGCACTTCTTTTTTTTAAATTAAAACATTATCTAAGTGCATTGTGTGTTAAGAGCAGCAACAATTTTGGTGATGCTTCTCTTGCCAAAAACCCACCCTGCAGCATGTCTTTTTCCTTTTCAAAGCTTTTGTCTTACTCTATATTAGAATATTAATCCATCAAAAACAGGATTGTCCTTCAAAAGGCACAGCATAACTGTACTCTTTTTTAGTGCCAGAACATCATTCAGCAACAATAAAACTAAGAAGAACACAAGAACAGTTCACGGTCAGTGTGCCAACTTATCTTTTAAAGTGCCACTAGCACACGTTTTTCTCTGACTATTCCTTGAAATACACTCTTTCCTTTTGTGCTCATTTCCCATGATTATTGATGCAATTTCACTTTATTCCCATGGTACCTGCAGAGAGCAAATTTTAAATTCACAGGTTTGATACCCAAAACACCCCTCTCTGAACAGAAATATCTCCCAAGCTTTTGCTCACAAGCTATATCCATCCAGAAAAGGCATGAAAGACAGAAAAACCCAAAATGCAAGAGAGCAACGCCATGTCATTTATGCTCTAGTCAGTATGCCTCCAGTCTTAAGTACTGAATTCTCATGGCAAAATGTTTGCCATAAATCCAGAGTTCAGGAAGAAGGGGGAAATTTTACTGAGAAACTCAAGGATAGGAAATCAGGATTGTCTCACCACCATTCTGTAAGCAGAAGGAGAGCTGAAACAAATCAAATAAAACATGCACTGCTGAATTATTTACTCAGAACTAGCCAGGACATTTTTGGAGCAGTATTGCTTTAGAGGTGAGGTTAAACTCAATGTTACTGCAGCCTGCGCTGTCAGGTGAGTCGTATTTCTTTGGACACTGAGTGGTTTGGGTTTTTTCCCCATGACTAAAGTGCTTATACCCACTTCTTGTCAGTCAGCCACTGGGCATTGTCTGGCAGCTCTTGAAGTGCTGAGTGACAACTTCAAGGGGACACTACTAATATAGTAGCAGCAGCTGCGAGGGAAAAAAAAATTAAACTTCTGCTGAGCCCGCCTCTGATTCTCCATTCTCTAGGAATTAGTGCTCAAAAAGGTATTCATAAAAATCAGCTGAAAACTTACAGCAGGAATGAAGCAGGTGATTTCACTCTGTTCTGCCATAAAGGCTCATATCACAAAACAAAAAAGTGTTGCTGTTAAACCCCTATCAAATAAAAGTGGGGCAAAGATACTGCAAGAGAACAAAGGGCTTCAAGGAAAAAAGAAAAAAGCAGCTTTTCTTTTCTTTTTCCTTGAAACTACCAGCACATATCTCTCTCCCAAGGTCTGTAACTGTGCTCTGTGTCACCCCACAGCCCAGCCCAGAGGTTTTCAGAAAGCCCAAGTGTAACGCTGTGCTTCTGTTAATGTTCTTTACGTTATTCTTCTTGGTGATTTCTCTCCAACGACAGAGAGGCTGAGACGGCTGCAATGCCTCGGAGGCAGGGATGGCATGCCCGCATGCCTGGCGGGCAATGGTCCCACCAAGGGTCCCGCTGGAGCCCGCCAAATGCCAGACCACAAGCCAGAAGCCAGTTCAGCTGGTTGACTAATTTTCTACTCTCCACACTACTGCCGAGCTGTTTCTGAGGCCTTTCTATCGTGCAACAAAGGCTCTTTCACAGGGAGGGGCATTTCCAATTCAAGGGTAGAAAATCTGTGTATTCAGTATTTTAGGGGGAGGGGGGGATAATTACACAACACCTCAGCCAGTTGCTCTGGTTTTGTCTGACTGCTTAGGGAGCTTTCAAAAGAAAGCGAGTAGTCACTATAGAAACTGCCACATCATACGGTTGTTTATGCTGCCTCYGAGATATGGAATATCTTTTTAATGAGACATTTTTATTTTTTTGCTGCCTTTAGAAAACACTCCACAGTAAACATCTGGGCTTTGTTGTGTGAGTCTGTGTGTTGAAGGTTTTTTTAAATTATTATTATTTCTTCAGATTTGCTTTTTCACCATTGAATGGAGGACAATATGCAAGACTTTATTTGGCAATTCATTTCCACAAGTGATAAATGAACAATCATATCAGACTGAGCTTCATTTTAGCAGCAACATGGGTTCTTATCACTGTGGAAGAACTCACATTGCAGGCTAGGTATAAAAAAAAGAGAAGACAAAAATAGTTGTATTTAAGCAGTCAATCCACAGCTCATTGAGAAGAAGGAGAGGTGAAGAGATCACATGCACAAAAGTCCAGCAGGTCCCAGTCTGATGAGCAGTAATTCGAAATTAAATGTCTACAGAGGAAAAAGCCCTAGCTGTTTGCATTGAGTTTATAGATAATTGAGCTGTCACATAAAAGATAAGACCTCACAAAAAGCACTGATACGTGCAAAATACCTAGAGTCAGTGAAATTCTCAGTAAATACATTAAGAAAAAACATAGTATATGTAACCTCCCAGCAATCATTCACCTTTAAACCACAGTGACCTATTTCTATTTTATTATCTTCACCACAATAAAGCTGAGAAGATACAAATCATTTGATTTGTATCATTTGATACAAACCCATTGAACTTCCCCTTTGTTCAAATGCTCACCTCTCAGCACTCAGGTCAAGTTTTTCTTTTATTTCTCCCCACTGAAAGGATGGAGGACTTTTGGCTGAAGTATGTGCTGCCTGGACTCCCTCTTTCCCTGCAGTGAATGCCTTTTTTCTGTCAAGTGTTTCCTGGGACATTTGCATGAGTAAAAGCATTACATATTCAAAGGTGTGGGATTATTTTGTGAGATGCTCTAGATGTTTTCCACTCTTTCAGCACAGCCTCCAGCTCAAAACAACCTCTTCCACCAACCCCAGCCTGCTCCCTCAGCCCCATGTCCTCCTGCTCCACGGCACAGGCTCAAGCACCCTCGCTTATCCTCAGATGGTACTCTCCACATCGTATTGCTACCTGTTTATCTTTCCCAGCCCCTCTCTTTCTTGAAACTCTCTAGTGTGCCAGCTGCCCTTCTTGCTGCAAAGGCTTTTGCCTGCTTAGCTCTGCCAGAGCTACCAAGCATTTACTTTCAGCAAAAGTTGCAGGCTGCCCTCTGCACCCTCTGTGCCTGGTGCAGAAAGCAGCAGGCAGAGGGAGAAGCCTGCCTGGGCCAGGCTGGGCGCTTCATGCCCACACTGTGGGGCTGGAGGGCAGAGGGGATGAAAACTGCCCACCCGTCCTGGCCCCAGCTACCTGGGTGGCAACAGTCCCAGGAGCTGGGCAAGGAGCTCAGGTCGGTAGGTGTAAAAGCAAACTAACTAACCAACCCACACCACACAGCTGGCAACAGATGATGGCCTAATTTGTGTCCCTGTCCTGCACAGAGACACAAGCCTAGCAAGCTTGCATTTCTATGTTCATCTTTTCCTTAGAGACACCACAGCTCTCACTCTGCTGCTACCAGATCCAGGAAGGGCTCTTTTGGGGGTTTTTGCTTCTCCGTTTTTGGTTTGGGGGTTTTTTTCCCTTTTTTTTTTTTTTTTTTTTTTAAAACATGCCCTCATATCATACTTCACAGTTTAACTCCTGGAAAATTACTGTTAATCAGCCACAGGGGACTGGCCATGGTCTGAAGACTGGAATGAATTATGAAGTACACAGATCCTGGATCTCTACCAAGCATTACTTCAGCAGAGTTTTCAGTCCAGTTTTGAGTGAGACACTGGATAAACCCTATCCACCAGTACAAACTTGGCCAGAAGATACCCTTGTGTATCAGCTTGGCAGACCCATATTCAGATGTCTGCCTGCTGCTGGATCTCAAAGTTACAATATAGATGATAAGTGGAGGCATTTCTAGTGGGCCAAAGGAGTCTGTTCACAGTCCAGTGCTATTTGATATATTTTCCTCCAGATGATGGCAAACATACAGCTGGAAAAGTTGGAAGATGGGGCAGAGCTGGTGGAATGGTGGATAGATCAGGTCATGACTACTGTCAGATCTGTATCCCAATGGTAAGACAATTTCATATTAATATGTTGCATTATGTCTATAGATGTGCATGTAGGAGTGAAGGCTATAGGACACACAAACACAGTCATAGTTTGGAAAGCCAGGATTCAAAATTGTTCAGAGTCAAGCAGGTTAACCCACTGACCCTATCCTGCCAGCATGCCTAAAAAATAAGTAATAAGCACAGGACTGTGACCAGAAGAAGTAAGGAGATGTTACTCTGTAGCTGTATGTGGCATTTGTACAGCCACTATGGAATCCCATACCTCTGCCGGGAGCCTCTGTAATGGACACATTGCAGCATTGAAAAGAGCTCAGAGGAAAACAAGGAGAACGATAGGAGATCCAGGAAAATCTGTTTACCAAAGAAGCACAGTTGAGTCAATTTAGCCAAGGAAAGGTTAAGAGGTGACTTGCTCCCTGTCCAGGAGTAGCTGCATGTGGAGGCGATTACTACAAGCAGAGAGCTCTTCAGCAGGCAGAGACTTAAGATCAAATCTCTAGAAGCAGAAGCCAGCTGAATTCATAGTAAAAAATGCTCTTTTTTGAAAATCATTAGATGTAATTAACCAACAGAGAAATTTTCTAGGCCAATGTTCTCACCTCAGTGTTTTAAATCAAAACTCCCTGTCTTTCTCTGAAGATGTGTCAGGAGTTAGGCTCTTGAGGTAGGAATAACTCGGTTAACTCCTATGGCCTAGTTACAAAACCATGATAGCAGCTGCTGCCGGTCTGACTTAAAGGTCCATGTAAACCCATCTCTCTCCAAGAGAGGCCAGTGCAGGTGCCTAGGGAGGGCTATGAGGGGCCACACACAGTGCAGTGCTTCCACAGGACAGCCTCCCTAGTCCCCATGGTTGGCAGTGCCAGGAACCAGCCTGAAGAGAGCTGCACAGCCTTGGGGCAAGCTGCTAGCCTCTGTTGCACCACAAGAAGAGGCATGGTGACCAACCTGCTGGAAACCAGCACAGACAGTGAACAGAAATGCCACCAGGAGAAAGACCAAACCAGCATGTCTAGGAAAGGCATTCAAAGGCCGTGAGAAGTCTGGGAAAGAGCACCCTCCTTGCTGGTGCCTCGGGCCGAGGGCATTGCACAGCTCAGGCACTTTCCTCCTCTGAGGCTACCTGCCTCCCATGGTCAGCAGCTGCTGCTGTGGTCCCTTGGGTCCTGTTTGCCCACTGGCAGTACTAGTATCACTCCAGACACCCAGCTGCTGCAAAGATATCAGACCATCTCCAGATGCTCCCTCATTTCTTACCTGTTCCCTCATTCATGCTCTAATGCTACCAGTTATTATCACCTATCATCAACTCTGCTTCATCAGGCTTCCACCTGCTCCTTATGACTGTCCTTCATCTTCCCAGTTTTCCTCCTTTTCCCCACACCTCTTAAGGATGTTCAGTGTGATGAAGGCTCCAGTATGCAAATCCTTAAGTACAACTTGTTCCTGCTGTGTGGCCACCAAGAGTAGGTGGATGCCTGTTGGACAAAGCCAGGTGGATGCCTGTTGGACAAAGCCTCTTCAAGGAGCTGGAGTGTTTCCAACAGGAGTCTTCCCAGCAGGGACTTCTGGCCAGGTGAGAGATTAGCAGAGAGCTTCCAAAAAACCTAACGTAACAAATGCCATGAAAACACATAAAAAGGAGAGTACAGCCAATGCCTGGGATAAGAAACTAGAAATTATCCAGTGCTGTAAAAAAAAAAATGAAAGCACGGGGGGTGGGGGGAAGAGCTTCAAAGCAAGAGTCATGTGAGAAAAAAGATACGGTTTAACAAGCAAACAAAGGGGGAAACAGGGACTTACATAAAAGCAAAATTGGGTGTTGTAGACAACCAGAAGACTGTAGCAGTTACCAGAACTATGGACCTGGTCACACAACATACCTGGGAAATGTTACAGCTGAGTGTCCTACTTCACTAGGAAACCTGAATGTTTGCATTGTCCATATATAAACCCATCAGCTCTTCAGAGCAAGACTGCTTGCACGTAAACATGAAATGCTGTTGGGACTCAGTAATTAACTAGAGTTACCCTGCAGCAATTAAAAGACAGGTGGCCCTGCTTCTTTTAATCTGTGAAAGCAGGATGCTCTCTACAGACAGATGACAGGAGGTAGTTTATAGTGCAATTTCTGTTCCCCTTCACCAGTCACAGAGGCTTTTATTTGCACTGTACTCCACAGGGATTGCCTTGCCCCTCCCYTTGGTGGGGCAGGTGCTGTTTACCCTGCTTGCCCTCCCTCAGGATTTTTCCTAAAGGAAAATAATTCTGCAGCAGCCTCCTTGAACAAGGCCAGTAGGCAACCTGTTGATGAGGGTATGAGCATGTGATCCCGTCTCTGTCTCCTCTCTTATTAGTTTGAGAGATGCTTTAGCGAACCTAGCAAGTTACAGTTTATAGGTATCCACAGCTGCTTCCAACAGGCTTCCCTAATTGCACTTTATGTCAGATCCTGAGCTGTGCCCATCACCACGAATATAGCCTGATGTGGGTTTAGGTGGTTGCACCCTTTATAGCTTCATTAATGTTCTTTATAGTAAACTCACTTCATCCCAGTGTAACAGTAGTTAGAGCCTTAACTCCTCTGTGCATGCTGCATTTGAGAAAAAGTTTTGATTCTACAGGGAATACAGGATTTCCCATTTTGGCAGATTTGTATCTTTTCCCTTTTACAATCAATGAGTGCAAAATTCTTGACTGGGTATCCTGTAAATTCAACTTTTTCAGAAGAATATAAATCTTGCATTCTCCTTGTTGTGATTTAACCCGGTAGGCAACCAAACACCACACAGTCGCTCGCTCACTCNACATGGCAAAACTACTTATTTTAAGTTAATTTGGAAACTATTTGTAGTGGTTAAACCTGGCACGCAGCCAAACACCACACAGCCACTCGCTGATTCCCCCCCCTCAATGGGATGGGGGAGAGAATCGGGGAAAAAAAAGTAAAATTTGTCGATTGAGATAAAGACAGTTTAATAAAACAGAAAAGGAAGGAATAATAATAACAATAATAATAATGGTAGAATATACAAAATGAGTGATGCACAATGCAATTGCTCACCACCTGCTGACTGATAATGGAGCCGCAATCGCTACTTCCTGGACCACGCCCCCTATTTATATACTGAGCATGACGTCATAGGTATGGAATACCCTATTGACCAGTTGGATTAGGTGTCCTGTCTACGCTCCCTCCCAGCTCCTTGTGCCCCTGGCAGAGCATGAGGGCATCCCAGGGAGAGTAGTCTGCATGAGAAGCTGAAAAGTACTTGACCAGTAAACTGCTTAGCAACAACTAAAAACATCAGTGTGTTATCAATATTCTTCTCATACTAAATCCAAATCGCAGCATTAGGAAGAAATTTAACTCCATCCCAGCCAAAACCAGGACACTCCCGTTTATCCAATTGTTGGTTTAATGCTTAGTATGTTTTATATTTGTATGTCTGAGGGGCAGTTCAGCTAGTAGCAGTTCCTGGTACTGTGCATGTAGAAAAAGGTACGTGCATTGGAAAAAACAGAGCTCTTTAAAGGGAGAAGTGTTTATTTCCATTTCCCATTGAAGCAAACTACAGTCCTTTGTGCAGAAACCTTTCTTACTAAGAAGCATTCCAACCATTTTTAACAGACTTTTAAAACATAAGTGTTTAGAAATCGAGAAGCCTCCAACATGCGTGATTGAGCATCTCACACAGCTCTGCTCAGCTGGGTTACAAACCATCTCCCTGATACTGAGGAAAAAGGTGTAAAGAATAATTTCTAAACATTTCATTCAGATATCAGCCATTATTTATTTTTGTTCTTTGAAACTGCCTTGTTCTTTGAAACAAAACCATTCTCTCTGGAAAACTTACACTCTCTGCTGAGGAAGCATCAAAACAAAGCAGGTAAGGAATTTCAAGAAGTTATTGCATAGGAAGTACTGTACCAGGTTAGACGAAATCTTCATCTCACCTTGTGTCCCATCACTGGCAGCTGCCAAAAGCCAGTGCTCAGGGCAGGGCAGAGCAACTGTGTCATGAAGCTGCCCCTGAACACTGCCCTGGCAGCAGCCGGCAGCCCAGGACTTCCTCAGCCAGGGCAGCTGGGTTTGTAATTAGCAGCTCTCAGTGGCTTTTGCTTTGAGGAGCTTATTGCCTTTTACATCACTGTGGGATTTTAACACCTACCATATCCTGCGCCCAGGAGTTCCCCTGCTCAGCTGCAGGTCACGTGAAGATCTGTGTCCCTGCGGCACAGCACGTGATGGAAAAGGCGTTGAGCTGTTGTTCCTCTCCTCATGTGCTAGCAGCTCTCAGGTGTCTACAGGGCCCTCTTACCTCCACCCTGTCAGCTTCTCCCCAAGGTAAAACATTCTTATTCTTTGGGCAGAGGCCGTGCCTTGCCTGTAGTCATCCCCTGCTCGTGGCTGGGCTTTTCTGACTTCTGCCATAACCTCTTTGAGACACAAACAGAATTGCACAGACCATCCAGCACATAGGCACACCAGGGATTTACACAGCATCACAAGTATATTCTTCCTCTTTTCTTTCCTCGTACTTCAGTTTGTTGTCTGGACTGCTCCTGGTTTTTTATGCTTTCACAGATCTAGTACGTCATGATCTGATTTCCAAGTGGACATAGCACTAGTATCTCCAACCCAGAAACTAAGGAAAACTGCACCTTCCTCGTGAAAATTTCAGTTTTGACAATCCACCAGAAGTTCATCAAAAGGGGAAGCTTTGCTGAAAAAAATTCCCACCAGTTCGAGGAATAAAACTCTATCTTCCACAGGCATCAAGCTAAACTATAAGGCTCGCTGTCATCTGATTTTTCACAACGCTAGTTTCTACCCCAAGTAAAGCTGTGTGAAAGAGCTGTGCTCCTCTCAGCGTCGGCAAGCGAAACGGGTTCCCTGTGAAGGGATGCAGCTCCCATCTCTCCCATCATGCTCCCAAGAGCACTGTGCCTGTCATGGAGCTAATTAGCCCACAGCATGATTATCCAGGTCAGACAGATCAGCATATTGTAAATTGAGTTCTAGACACTGTTAAACCCTGATATTCAAGTTAACCTTTAATTAAAATCTTTATAAGCACAAAACATCCTCTCTCAACAAACTGCACCAGACCAGACACAGAAAACTAATTGGCCTAGTAAAAGTTAAAAATTTAGAAGCAGTGATAAACAGAAGAAAGGACAGCAGGTGCTGTTTTTGCGGTAGCATGCCCTTAGTTTACAGTCAGGAGACATGAAGCGGAATGCTACAGTAGCTCCACAAGTCGGTCACTTCTGCTGTAAAGGTGAAAACAGTAACTACAGTTCAGCCAATATGTCAAGAGAAAACAAGTATATTTGAATGGGTAAGTGAACAGAGTAACATGGAGCATTTCTAGAAATACTACCGATGCTAATAGAAAGACATGAGCTAGCAGTTTAGCAGCAGACAGGGGAGTCAGCAGCTCCTGATTTCCAGCCCCAGCATCCTTTGTGGGCTTCAGCAAGCCAAGCCCGGTATCGATCTGAGGCATTTATAAGACTCTGCCATTTCAATGCTTTCCCCATAAATCAACAAGTTTTAGCAAAGTCCCTCATGCACTTTCATGAGTTTCTGGCACATGTTCATTTTGTGTAAAAATAGCAACCACTTTGATGGGCATTTTTTTAATCTTAGAATCATAGAATCATTAAGGTTGGAAAAGACCTCTAAGATCATCAAGTCCAACCATCAACCCAACATCACCATGCCCACTAAACCATGTCCTGAAGCGTCACATCCACACGTTTTTTGAACGCCTCCAGTGATGGTGACTCCACCACTTCCCAGGGCAAGCTCTTCCAGTGCTTGACAATCCTTTCGGTGAAGAAATTTTTCCTAATGTCCAATCTAAATCTACCCTGGCGCAACTTGAGGCCATTTCCTCTCGTCCTATCGCTAGTTACTTTTTTGGTTATTCCAGTTTTGGTAATGAAGAGCATTATTAGTTCCTTGGCAGTTTTGTTTTTGCTATTATTAGAGAAATAAAAAGGAAATGAACAAATACAAAGCTGTCATTTTTTGGGGACTGTGTCATGCTCAAGAGGTAACACTGCTCATTACCTTGTCAGATGCATGCTTATGAAAATCTGTGCATGTTTCTAAACCACAGCAGAGATGACAAATACAGTTCAAGCTGTGACTGGTTGATTTATTTGACCTCTGCCGTAAAGGAGATGTCACAAGGCAGGGGACAAGCACTGCCCTTGTGCATCCCCCAGACTTTTCTGTAGTTTTTGCAAGGGTGGGTGGACCACGGGCCTGAACTCTCTTGGCCTGGGGAGTTAACCCTCACCAGCTCACCACCTGGGCTGACATGATGGATCTCAGTTTGCCCCCGCCTTCATGCCATCTTTGACTGGAAGCTTGTAGCTGTATTTTATTCAAAAGACTCAGGCCAGATACCCAGAGAAGCAATACTGAGCAACGGGCTGAACATGCAGCTCAGCAGTGGTTATCCATCACCCAGCTGCACATTCTTACCTCTTGCTCTAAGTGCAAGGTGGCTTACATATACCACTGGGCAAGCCATTACATGTGTCTGCAACCGCTAAAATCTCTCTGAGGTTTGTATTCATTTCTCAAAGTGTCTATTTATAGCTGAAAAATAATCTCCATATTTTTAGAGGCACATTTGCTGCACCCTTTTAGTGACAGCAGTCAGAGCTAAAATAGCCATCCACTTAAAAAGACAGGGAGTTTTTTCCATACCCCTCAACCGAGAGTATTTTTTGCACGTATTGAAATTCCACCTTAAGAGCACACACTATGCGGAAACTGCAGGTGTCTCATTTCAATCACATCCCTGCAAAAGAGTGTGCCAACTCCTGCTCTGAAGGTAGCTGTGTACAAGAGGTGTAATCAAAAGCTGGAGAGAAAATTGTCTGATGGGTAAAGAATAACTTAGCGTAAAAACAAGTTTAAAGCTGAGGTGTCCTTATGGTCACATCTGTGATACTTCTTACTTTGCAATGGGATATTGCAGTAAATTTTGTAGCAAAAGCCTGATGCTGTGAATCCACATGTGTTAGCTTGCAAAAGGTGATGGGACAATTTTCCTGAGAAAGGTGTGAGTTCTAAGCAGCAGTCTAGAATTTTCTAACACTTTGTATCAGAGCTAATAACAAGGCTGAAAAAGGCAAGGGAAACGGCTGATTATATTAGCAGAGAGAAAGTATGGGAAAAGGATTTTTTTTCTTTCTTCTGGAGTTTCCTGCAGAATTGGCTGAAATTTGTGATGGTAGTTAGGTTCTTAAATGCAGGTGGAGTTGCAAAATTCCACATGTGTTATGCATGAAAAAATGCATAGATTTTAATCGTGATGGGTTATTGTTGCCTTCCATTGTGAGGTACTTGTAGGTTTTAAGGTTAAGTCCTAGAGAAAAAGTACTGGATTTGAATTTACTCCTACTGGAAAGGATGGAAGTCAATAGGTTACTTGGATCTAATTTGAAACATTTATGTTTATTAACAATTATCAAGAAAAAAAATTATGATAAAGTGGAGATAGACTGGAAACACTGGCAAACAAGAAGGGCAGCAACCAACCACATTGGTTTAGGAAGTAATTGAAAAGCAGCACCAAAAATAGAAGCTAAGTAAGGTGTGTGATTCTTATGTGATTATAAATGACCTTAGAAGGTTACACAGCAGTAACCTTAAAGGTAGGTCAGTCCCAAATACTTGTCTGAAGGGGTGCTTTTTACTTCCTATGTCTTTGCCATAGGTTTTTCTCTTCTCTCTCACCACTGCTATGCTAATAAGAGACTAGCTCCCATCACTTTGTTCCTGTCACTGACCCTGACCCCTACTCTTGTATGCCATATATTTAATGTAATTGAATTAATCCCTTTTTACAGCAGGAGCTGAAATATTGCCCATTGGGGATTACTTACACTTTTCCTCCCTTGTTGTAAGCTTAGCTAACATGTCTTCACAGAGAACTTTCCCATGACAAAAAAGCCACAAAAATTATGAGAGTAAATGAAAAAATGCCTGGATAGAGAGATTCACATGCAGATAACCACCATAGCTTGTCTTCGTTAAGTGGTTCATGCCAACAGCAAAAGCTGATTGATTGAAGTGAGAGTGATTTTTAGCAGTCAAGGTGCAGGCATTAGGTGGACAGATTTCAGTTGTAATTCTGATGTTGCTATGAAAGCATCATTGTTAGATGATTGATAGATAAATAGATAAATATAAATGGATGTATAGTTACTCTTTCTGTGCTTGTATTTGAGGTATTTCCATCTGTGGGTCAGTGTGATCTTGGTTCATCACTCTCCCTGTAGATTAATTTCTGCATCTTAGAAAACTTGAGCAAACATGTTTTTGCAAAGTCAAAGAGACAGAAAACCTACTACATGCTTCTCCACTGTTTCACAATATCGTCYTTCCTTGCTCTCTTGGGGAAATCTTCTTCCCTAGTACACACAATAGATTCAATCCTGCCTGAGAAACTCAGGCCCTTGTCTCACAGCCACATGACCTCTCAGATTGAAAAAGCAAAAATAAAACCTTGAATTCTGCTGCTGAGACATCTAACTGTTGCAGATGTGTTATTGCTCTGAAGCAAAAATTGCACCTACACTGTATCCGTGATTTGTCTTCAGCTGCATTCAGAGTGTTAAAATCCAGCTCCACAACTAAAAGCTAGCAGATCAGAGTGAGGGTGAGCCTTGCACGAACAGTAAACCTCACCCCCAAGAAGCTTCTCTGAGAGGGACATCTGTTTGAACGCACACAGTCCTGGGGATGGGCAGAAGGATCAGTTTGCTGTGCACCTCCTGCACTGAGGACTGTAGACCAATGAGCAGAAAACATGTGTGAATTTAACTTTTAAATAAGGAAGAAAAATCTTTTGTGCCTTTAAGGTCTGAAGCACAGTGGCATAGGTTCAAATATCAGAGAATCACAGCAGTGTTGGCTGGGATGGCACCCTGGAGATCTTTCCTCTAACCTCCCACTTGAGGCAGGACTTTCTCCAGCTCTCTGACAGGTTGCTGGGGCTTTGCCTAGCCAAGCCTTGAAAGCCTCTAAGGATGGAGACCCCTCTGTGGACAACCTGTGCCCGTGCTGCCCCACCTCCTAGTGAGTAGAGTGCCTGATCTGAGCTCTCAAGCTGCAACACTGCGGCCTCATCTCACCGGCTACCCAGATGCTGTCAGCCCCACCACCTTGGCAGCCACCCCTTGCACAACTGCAGGCAACTCTTAGACTGTACTTTAGAGTCCTCCTTGCAGACCAAGCAAGCCCAGCTCCCTCAGCCTCTCTGTGTGCCTTAGGACCTGAAGTCTCAGAGAGTCTCTGCTGGACCCTCACCAGGTTCCTCACATCCCTCTTGAATAGGGGGTTAAACCCCCTGCACAGCACCCCAGGTGCAGCCTCACCCAGGGCCATGGAGAGGGAGGTCATAACTCCCCGTGGTGCACTGGCCATGCTATCCACTACCTGGTGTGCCTTCATCATTTAATGCCCACTGGAAAGCACAGTAGGAAAAACCTGAGACAAAGGAGGATATTTAGCAGGATTAAGAGTTATTTTCCTGCAAGCAGTATTTGCTGACAAGCATGTTTTCTGCTGTTATCACCTGCTTTCGTCCCAACCTTCACCAGACACGGGACAAAGACAACAAACTGCCTTTCCAGAAGTGATTAGGAGTGTGGGAATGTACACAGTCCTCTAAGACTTGTGAGAATCACAGATAAAACCATTCACAGCTATCTTTCTGTTGTATTTTTAAATCATCGTGGAGCATGCATTGACATGACTTCTAAAAACCAAAATCCTTCAGCCAGGCAGTGCTCGGGGGAGTGCAAATTACAAGGGCATGGGAATTACGATCCACAGCTGAAGCAAAAATACCACCTACAATTGTTTTTAAAGATTTGGTATAGAAAAGGTATGTATGTATTTCTCTAGTGAATGATCCCTAACTGGTGAATGACTTCAATCCCAGAGACTGGGAGCTTTGGAGGAGAATAGAGGGAGCTTGGAAAGCACTATTTGAAACGCTTAGTCCCAGGGTTGCTGAAGATGCAGGAGGCTGCCGTTCTCAAAGGCAGAGCTAGGCTACCTCATGCATGCGTTGGCATTGGACATGCTTACAACTTTGCAAAGCATTATTACCCAAATAATATGGTACACATGATAGGAAAAGATCATGGTATTTCATTATCTTCAGCAAGAGCTCATGAAGATTCCTATGATAATTGTGCAATTCCTGTGCATTGCCGATCAACCTTTGTGGCTGCCTGGCAGAAACAGCAGTCCTGATTGATGTACAGGTGCTATTCAAATGAGATGTAATCACAGTATTTGTGTTTATGGGAGACCTGAGCACCAGCAGCAAGATATAAAACATTTGATAATATTTTTCAGGCATGCACTCGTGCTAGGTGTTACGGACCATGTGCACACCCCCTCTGGAGAAAAGCCTCCCCATCAAAAAGCAATTCAAGACAGAAAAAAACACTTCCTTCATTCCTCATTCCAGCAGAATGTGGATGTGATGTCAGCTGTCTGGACCTGCATGCCAGATGTGAGCATGCCACAACTGCTCTGTATCCAGTATGGTATTACCTGTCAGAAATGAAAGGCTGTCAGGTAATTCTTTGAGCGAGGGCGTGTGCGTGTGGTGTGTGTGCGCGCACTCATATGCAAGTATTCACTAGATACATGCACACGTTGAGTTTATCAGTTCACCAGGGCAGAAAGAAAGGTGTTTTCACTTGAAACCCTCATCTTCTTGTGTTTGCAACTTTCTGAATGAAGTGTGATATTCGGGATGAACATTTCACATTCAATGTCTCATCTTGGTGGTTTCTTTTCCCCCAGACATGCCAGTAAGATTTTACACAGTTCAGAAAATGAGTTTGCACCATTTAAGCAGGTTCTTCAGATGATTTTTCCTGTGACTTCAGCTAAATTTAGATCATAAATTCCTTTCTAAAAGACCCATGTACCTTGGTCATTGAGGATGAATTAGGACTTATCAATGCTTCTGTAAGTCAGCGCTCCAGCCCCTTTTAGAAGGTTACAACAGATTCCCTAAAATCAGTGCCTATTAAGGAAATCCATTTGTTCCTAAGGAAAGGACACTGAAAAACATGAAAGAAAAGAAAATTGGGGCAGCAATGAGGAAGGGATACCCACAAGTCACAGCCGGCGCCCAGGGGCTTCCACTGTCATCTGTTACAGGAAATAGGGAAACATCTGATGGCAGCATAGGCTTGCCTCGCTGCGGGCACACCAAGAGCTGCTTGCAAAAGGTGGTGAGCCCAGCAGGCTGAGTCCCTGTTCTCTGTTGCATGGAAGAAAGACATTATTTTCTTGAATGAAGTGCACATTTAGTACAGAATAAAATACCTTAGGGCTTTTAAAAATGGTTTTAGGCTGGGGTTTTTATGACCCACGCAAATGCATTTCAAATTTTGTGATTCTGGTATGGTAAAAAAAAGAATGTAGTGCTTGCTACTTTCACTAAAAGACACTTCCACACAGGCACTCAATATTTTTGTAAAATCTTCATCCTGAATTCACAATATTTTCAAGTTACAAGATGCAATGTGCTAGTGCAAAGGAAGTTGTTACTCAGTCTGTCATCAGCACCATTTACGTATGAGGTGTGGACTCTATATCATGCTAGTTACCTCTCAGAAATCATGGCTTTACCGATCTATACGGATGATCGCAGCCTTTCAGGTCTTATGACAGGCGTCATTCTGTCAGGCCAGGGAGCATTGCTGATGGACTCTTAAAAGATCAACAGTGGGCAGTGTCTCACACAACCATAGCGTCCAGCCCCCACATGCATTGCCGAACATTAATTAACAGACCGATAAACACATTTTAAATTTAAGCTAAAATTGTGATTTAAATTTTATTTTACTAGTACTCTTTTGTTGCTAGACTTTCAACTAGAAGCTTCAATTTTTGTTTTATCAAAGAAAGAATCAGCACTCCCATCTGGGGTTCCTGGAGAAAGGTGTACCAAGGTGCAAGGGGCACACTTAGGGTACACTGCCTCCATGAGGACAGTGAAGCCACATGATCCCCAAAATACTTTCAGTGGATTGAAGGGCTGGGGCCTGAGACCTGGTAAGGAGCAAGGGACCGGCACGGGAATACCTGCAGGTGCTGACTTTCAGGCAGGCTTTCCCCCAGGCAAACATTTGCTTTGCTGGAAGCAAATAGCCAACGGACACACCATGACTCCAGGGAAGAACTGAAACGTCACATCTAGGCTCTGATTTCTCTATAATGAATAAAACATTCTCTCTGGTCTACTTTAAACATATGCATAAGTATATCAGTAAAATACAGATGATTAAAGTGAGTGTAACCTCCTTAACCCAAATGAGGTATGCCCTTCTCTGTGCAAAGCCAAACGTTGCTGGCACGCTGCAGGTGTGTAGGGTTTACCTCGAAGTGTGTTAAAGGGGAGAGAGAGCACGTGCAAGAGCTATCAGTGGGAAAAAATCAGACATTTTGTCAGAGTCCAAGAAACCATAGCCCAATTCAATAGAATGAAGTATGCCTAACAAGCTATATCAGAATACTACTTAAAAATAAAAAGCCAGATAAATAGCACCATGTTTCACAATGACAAAGAGTGCATAAACCTTGTTTTCTTTTAATAATAAAGGATATTTCTGAATAACACCCTTTTATCTGCCTGCTGTGCCTATACTCACTCAGACCAGTGATCACAAAGCCATTTTCCCAGCAGGTGACTTCTCAGTAAGTTGTTCCTGTGTGAAATCTCACTTGTAAATGAGGAAGTGGATCTATATKACCATAAATTTGATGGGAGACAAATTGCTCGTGGTGTTATTCCGGTGGTTGCTCTCTCTATGCAGTCCCGGTATGAAACAAAGCATGACACATCGCTTATAGATTCAGTGCAATAAAGTGTAAATAATTGAAAGCTTTTTGATATTATCGTGTCTTCTTTTAGCATGTGCCTTCAATAATTAATTCATTTGTATCTTAACAGTGTCTTGCTCCATATCTTCAGTCATTTCCACAGTTTTGCTTATTAACCTTGGGATAGCATGATCTGCTTTGTCCATGCCTTTTCCCTGTTGTGTTACTGTATGTATGCTTTGGGAGTTTTCCTCTCTTGTACTCATCATTTTCCACAACACATGTGAATCGCTAAGTCTATTGCCTCCAGTAACCATTGTTAGTAATAATAGATAACATAGGATTCAAGACCTGCAGTTTCTTCCTTCCTCTTACTAAGTAGATGCTTGCTGTCCCTGCCCCTCCAGATGCCACAGAGCATCACAGCCCTGATGCTCAGGTAACATCTGACATAGGTAATATCCTTCATGAGACCAGACTGGCCCCTGACTCATTAACCCGCTTTATATTCTATGGGCTGTAAAAAAAAACTTTTTAAAAAGTTTATTAGTCCACTTGCAAAATRTTATCACTTTTTAAACTTATAGATTTTGTGGGAGAGCTTTTCCAGGCTAAAAAATTCATTTCAGGCTAAAAAGGTGTCACCTACGATCTGTAGATGTAGATATTCCTTCATTCACCATCATGATTTGATTTACTGGGCCTATTTCTGCTCCTATTTCAGTCACCAAAATCTGCTGCCTAACTGAATAAGGATGGGCTCAATCCCAGAAAGTTTCTTTTTAAAAAAAWTTTTTAGGCTATTTTTGCTATGCTTTTCATCTCCCACTGATTAATTCAGGTGTGTGTTTCTTTGAACAGAAATGTTACACTGTTTTAGTACTTCAGAAATACCCTTTCGCTGAATGAGTTTCTTTTGCTGAAGCTTTTCTAGTTCTTAGAAGACTGTTTCCAAAAAACATGAAGGAACAATACTGAAGAGGGTAAATTGTAAATCTGACTAAAAATGATTTAAAAATAAGTTCTGTTTGGAAATTGATTGCTCCTCACACTTTCTAATTAGCACTTCGCTAACCTTTGGGAAAAACGGACCCAGAGCAAGGCAACATTCAGCTTCCAAGGCAGAAGTAGAAGGCATTAATGATTTTCCTAAAATGTCTCATTTACATTCTTACTTTTCTTAATATTGTGCACTGGATATTTCTGTAGCAGTTTGCCATTGTGGTCATTTTGCCATATTATACCTATCTACCTAGCTCTGAGTGTGTGTTTGTATAGATGTGCGTGAGTGTGRTCCAGCTTACACAGATACTTTTACATGTCTAAACACATTTCTTAAACATGCCATATCAGATATGAAATATATGGTTTATTAAGTAAGTACATATCACACAGACTGAATACAAAAATTCTATCAACTCTTATGAATATATGTAATACATAAGTTTCTGACACATATTTTCTCTGATTTGGCACCTTTGTCCAAGCCAATCTGTAGAAGCAGACAGCACTATCTTTTTTTTCATGATCTTTGTGGGGACAAAAGGATTGATATTTTAATATTTATCCCATAAACTGGAATGTTAATATATAATTCACCAAAATACACCCATTTTTATGGGTAGAGCAGGAAGTCTACTCACCGTTATTAAATTTCTCCCAGACTGGTGCTTTATTTACTAAATCCAGACTGAAATGCAGGATTAGTTTTCAGTAAGATTTCYCTGATTGTGAATTTTAAGACTCTTCGAAATGCACACTTCTATAGTGTTAGCTGCTGTGCCTATGCCAATGGGTATATGTCATTCAGCAGACACAGGTATTTCTATATGGCTGAACAGGTTCATGAAATGTGCCAGCTCAAACACTACGTATATGATCTGCTGAGTGAGGGCATCATTTGCCTGGTGTCATAGCCTTGAATTTCTTCCCTTAACCTGGCAGCTTTTCTAGATCAGAGGTGGCCCCTGTTAGATGTCTGGAAATGCCTACTGTTTCTAAAACACAATTATAAATTTATAATAATATTACTAATACCAGTAAGTAAAATACTTCCTGACAGACTGGTACAAAAAATCAGGTGTGCCAAAGCAGTAATAGTGAAGCAATGAGGGTGAAGAAAATCAGTACATGTCAACATTGAAATAGGACCTGAGACACAGACAATTTTGTAAAAGATAGCTTCATCTTGGATCCAAAGGAACTTGCTCACATATCACATAATCCTCTACAGAGCCAAGATGAACTGCAACAAGGGCTTTGAAGTGGTCTATTTTTTTGGACTTATCACCTAAAAGATTTGTATTGGTCTCACAAACATGGTGATCCTCAATCAAAAATGGAAGCAACATCCACASCAGATGGAGTCAGACCATTTATCCCCTTTCTTTAAGCAACACATGGTGGAGGGGAGAGAAGTTATTGATTCTGTTCCTTTTGTAGACAATTACATTGACCAGTAGCATAACATGAGCAAGAAAGATCACTACCAGCCTCGCCTATTGAACATACAGAATAAAGCACTTAATTTTTAAGAGAAGTCATCAAGAAGAGAGAGAGGGAAAGCAATTGTGTTAGCAACCCACGCCACTCCCCAGAAGACCAAGGTCCTTAGGGGCTACAAGGTAGTGTTGACTTTGAGTTTATGCTATTTTGGAAAGGATTACCAAGCTGTGCCATCATCAGTCCAAGCTTTGCTGCACTGTTGCTACACAGACTCATTTGTGGCAGCAGGTCTGCAGGCTTGGTGAGGAGGGAGATGGGTATTAGCCTCACGCGTAGAGTTTGCAGTCAGGGTGCTTTAGAGATGCTTCCACACTGAACAGAAATGTTTCCATGAAAAGTTTGTTACCATGTATAACCAGTGTGCTGGGACAGGGCTCCAGAAGAAGCCTCCCCGTAAGATGAGCACGAGGCATGTAGCAGCTACCCAAACTCACCATCAGTTATTTCACATTACATATTTATGTGAAGTTTGTATAAGAATGAAACCTGCAGAGTTTATAAAAGAAATTATTAAATGTACAAATGAGATCTCTATCATCACATGATAGTGCTAGGAGAGGCCAGGGAGAAATAAGAGGTATAAGCAAAGCAATAGATGTGTTCACTACACAACCTAAAGACATGAAGCAGAAATGCCTGTCCCAGCATCCAGACAGCACAACCAGTGGGAAGGAAAATAGGAATGAGAAATGCCGTTGTGAACAAAGGGAGCTGGTTTGGAGGCAACGCAGCATGAGCGATTCAGTGCTACCCCTACCTGCCCTCTGGCTATGCCAGCCCCCTGGATTTCCTCAGGCAGGGAACTACCTGTAGACAGGGTGGTGGGGAAGACCCTTCTCGATAAGTACAATGCTAATGAAACACTCTATTTTCACAACCTGTTTCAGTGATTGCCAGTTTAAATTTTGAGCCTTTTTGACAGAAAGCAGCATACTTAGTCTTTTCTCTCTTTCATTCGTCCCCAGGAAACTGAATACAGACTGCTCCACTCTCAGAAAGTGGCAAATGTGTCAGCAAGGGGTGGATGACTTGTGAAGTGCCATGCACACTTTGCAGGTTTAGGAGATCCAACAACTCTACAGGCTAGTCCTCTACCAACCTGCAAGGCCCTGATTGTGGGCTGGTAACAACGAACACCAAGACTGTAAGGAGATATTGAGATTCAGCAGTAACTCCAAACTCATCACAGTTACCTACAGAAATAAAATCTGACTTTACATTGCTAATGGTCTCTGGGCTTTAAAAGCAAACCCCAGAGTTTTGCTTGCACACACTACAGTTCAGAATGCAAATGCAAAAGAAGAAGAAAAAAAAAACAACAACCCACAAACAACCAACCCTATCCTGTTCACAGTGCTTATAAATGATGTGTTTGATAAACAGTTTCCACACGTGCAATCACAAAATACAGTAGGGACTGCAAGTATGGCAAAACAGGCCAGTTGCCCTCTTAGGGTGCTCCCCAGAGGATCTGGCTGTGTACCTCCCAGAGCTGCAGCAAGTCCTCACCTTCCAGCTGACTTCTGATGTGACCTTGGACAAGTAACTTAATTCCTCTGTGCCTCAGATAGCTGGCCATAAAATTATGCTCTCATTCTAAATCCTTTACCAACCTTGTTTATTTGCACTGTAAATTTATTAGAACAGACGCTGTTACTTACTATGTGTTTTTACAGCAGCTAGCGGAGAGCCTGACCTTGGCTGGAGGTCACAGGTGACCCACTATGCTGTGAGGAACAAGGAGCTGCGGGGTGTATCTCATCAACAGAAAAAAAAATAGTGTTTATCTCTCTCTGTTCTCATGCTTCTACATTCATGAATTCAAAACAGTGTACAAAACAGTTCAACAGCACATCAGATATGCATGGACAGCATGTTTTTCTCTGTGAATTTCTGCATTTACCTCTAACATGGAGAACGGAAGACAGTGGCTTTGACTTTTCCAGTATATGGCGATATTTATTACACTCAATTTTTCTATTTCAACAGCAGCTTCAGTTTGGCATGAATCCGTTATTACATGACTTGTCTCAGTTCGAAGAGCTGTAATGCACTAGTACACCAGCTCCTTGTACTAAATTTAGAGAGGATATTCAATACTGTAATGCTGTTGTCTTGTCAAAGGCAGAAAAAAATCCCCATATAAAGCAGAATATTACCATTCTGAACTAACCTCAGTTAGTTCAACTGAGGGTGGAGGCAGTGAGTGGCTTGTGGCAGAGGACACCAGGGGGACAACTAGTGGCAGGGCGGTTTACAGCTCCATAAAAGCAAGTCCCAGCACTGCATAGTGAGCACTCCCGTGTAGACACACATAAATGGCTTAGTTTGTGTCTTTTTATCAGAATGGTCACAGCACTGTGCTGCTTAGCACAGGTAACAAAACCCTTTCTCAACTGCGGAGTCTGCAGATTCCTGCAGACAGCATGTCCTGAGCTAAGTGCTGCTCCTCCTTTGCTGCTATAGATGTCTACTCTCACCAGGCCGGAGCAGTCTTTGGTCCCTAAACCTATCTTGCTCTCACACCTCTGAGAGCACGACACACAAACCTAGATATACATCCACTCTTTTTTCTTCTATGAATTTTAGCAATTATTTTTCCTAAAGGCATATTTTTATTACTTATATTATGTAAATGACATACGTGAGGAGTTCTGCCTTCAGAGCATCCCTAGGTAGATCTCAGACTCACAGCAGGCAGTGCTAGACTCACCAGCTAGGGCAAGGTCTTTAACTTTCCTCTACAGCAAAATAGCAGCGCCCTGTTGTGACCCAGGACTGCGCAGCAGAAGCAGGGAGAGACACAGGGGTGCTCAGGAACCAGCTTTGCATTAGGTGAAATAAGGATTAATTTAGCCCTGGTACTATGGAAGTAGCAAGGAAATGCTGGAGAGGCTGGAAAGCAAAGAACTACAGCAGGCAGATAAGATCTCTCCAGTATAAAAATAACTCTGAAAAAATATTGGGAACAGTGTAACTGGGTTCACTGGAGTCGGCAGTTGAAATTTCCATGCCGCAGGTTTTGGGGCATGCAATCTGAGACATGCAAAGCAGGTCAATAGGAGATGCTGAGCGTTTTCACTGCAGTTAGAGGCTGCCAGCAGGGTTTACCATCCACTTTCCACAAGGACAACCAATCCTTCTCTCTCCCTTCGTCAGTAGAGTTGAGCTTTGCAGTTATGACGAAAATTCCACTCCTTTCTGGCATAATGAAAAAAACCCCACCCAAATCCAGCAAACACAGCCACCCTTCCCAAGTAGGCCAGCTGTGCAGAAAAGACGCACTTCTGTTGAAATAATTCACCCTTATGTTGCCAGTCCAGATCCACCTGAGCCACTTCAATCTTAGCAGCCTGGTCCACCTGCTGGTTGTTCTGATGTTCTTCAATGGCCTGACTCTTGGGTACGTGAGCATCTATGTGACGTACTTTTATGACCAGGTTCTCTACCCGGGCAGCGATATCTTGCCACAATACAGCAGCCCAAATGGCTTTACATCTGTGCTGCCAGTTGTTCTGCTTTCATTGCTGCAACCATCCCCCCCAGAGCATTTGCCACCATCCATGGGTCAGTATACAGATAAAGTACTGGCCATTTTTCTCATTTCTCATATCCAAAGCCAGCTGGATGGCTTTCACCTCTGCCAACTGGCTCGATTCACCTTCTCCTTCAGCAGTTTCTGCAACTTGTCACACAGGACTCCATACAGCAGCCTTCCAGCTCTGATGCTTTCCCACAGGATGACAGGACCCATCAGTGAACAGGGCATATTGCTTCTCATTTTCTGGTAGTTTATTATACAGTGGGGCCTCTTCAGCATGTGTCACCTCCTCCTCTGGGGACATTCCAAAATCTTTGCCTTCTGACCAGTTCGTGATCACTTCCAAGATTCCTGGGCGACTGGGGTTTCCTACTCGGGCCCGCTGTGTGATCAGTGCGACCCACTTACTCCATGTAGCATCGGCTGCATGATGTGTAGAGGGGACTTTCTATTTGAACACCCAGCCCAGCACCRGCAGTCAGGGTGCCAGGAGGAGCTGTGCTTCAGTACCAACCACTTCCGAAGCAGCTCGAACCCCTTCATATGCTGCCAATATCTCTTTCTCAGTTGGAGTATAGCGGGTCTTGGGTCCTCTGTATCCCCGACTCCAAAACCCCAGGGGTCAACCTCAAGTCTCCCCTGGTGCTTTCTGCCAGAGGCTCCAGGTAGGGCCATTCTCCCCGGCTGTGGTGCAGAGCATGTTCTTTACATCTTGTTCTGCCCGGACTGGCCCCAGGGCTACTGCCTGAACTATCTCCTGCTTAATTTGTTCAAAGGCTTGTTGTTGCTCAGGGCCCCCTTTGAAATAATTCTTCTTCCTGGTCACTTGATAGAGAGGGCTTACGATCAGGCTGTAATTTGGGGTATGCATTCTCCAAAAATGCACAACGCCTAAGAAAGCTTGTGTTTCCTTTTTGCTAGTTGGTAGAGACATGGCTGTTATTTTATTGATCACATCCATTGGGATCTGATGACGTCCATCTTGCCATTTTATTCCTAAAAACTGGATCTCCTGTGCAGGTCCCTTGACCTTACTTTGTTTTATGGCAAAACTGGCCTTCAGAAGGATTTGGACTATTCTCTCCCCTTCCTTGAAAACTTCTTCTGCTGTGTTGCCCCATACGATGACGTCATCAATGTATTGCAGGTGTTCCGGAGCCTCACCCTGTTCCAGTGTGGGGTGGATCAGTCCATGGCAAATGGTGGGGCTGTGTTTCCACCCCTGAGGCAGTCGATTCCAGGTGTACTGGACGCCCCTCCAAGTGAAAGCAAACTCTGGCCTCCACTCTGCTGCCAAATGGATCGAGAAGAACGCGTTAGCGATATCAGTTGTGGCGTACCACTTGGCTGCCTTTGACTCCAGTTTGTATTGAAGTTTTAGCATGTCTGGCATGGCAGAACTCAAAGGCAGCGTGACTTCGTTCAGGTCACAGTAGTCCCAGCCAGAACCAGGACAATGCTACATAACAAAGCTCCAAGAACAGATCCAACAACTCTGAGAGCAAATAACCCAAAATTGTGACCAACAACTACTAAACTGATGTAATGAATCTTATAACAAATTTGTTTTAACCCACTCAGGTCAGATGTGTCGTTATATCAACCCTTCAAGCTCCACATTGGGCGCCACAAAGGACTGTAGTGGTTTAACCCGGCAGGCAGCCAAACACCACACAGCCGCTCGCTCACTCCCCCCTCCCAAGTGGGACAGGGAGAGAATCGGGAAAAAAAATTTGCAGATTGAGGTGAAGACAGTTTAATAGAACAGAAAAGGAAGGAATAATAATAATAACAATGATAATAATATAATAATGATAGAATATATAAAATGAGTGATGCACAATGCAATTGCTCACCATCTGCCGAGCAATGGCCAAAGCAATTGCCGCTTCCTGGACCCCCCTCCCATTCATGTACTGAGCATGACGTCACATGGTATGGAATACCCCGTTGGCCAGCTGGGCTGGCTGTCCTGGCTATGCTCCCTCCCAGCCTCTCGTGCACCTGGCAGAGCATGGGAAGTTGAAAAGTCCTTGAGTAGTAGATTACCCAGCAACAACTAAAAACATCAGTGTGTTATCAACATTCTTCTTACACTAAATCCAAAACATAGCACTAGGAAGAAATGTAACTCTATCCCAGCCAAAATCAGGAGAGCTTGCTGTATGGCTGTCATTTACAATGTCCTCCCCAGCGAGGGGGGCTGCACTTCCCACCCACCCTTATCCAGACCGGCGGGGAAAGAAACAGTGAAATACAGCTGGCCGGGCGGGCAGCATCAGGGCAACAATTTGACATTATATCCTCATGTCAGTGGCTCCGTGCCAACATTGAGTACCGCGTGGCGGTTCTTGAGTCAGAAGTGACACTGGCGGTGAATGAAACCAGGCAGAGGCGGGGGAAGATGGGATTAAAACCCTTCCTCTCTTCTCACACCGTGTCTTGTCTCTATTGCTCTGCAGTTACTGAAGCTGACAGAAGGACACTGCTGGAGGTCCAGCTCCACCGCAGGTCTTCTCCTGTCTTGCTTCAGAGAAATCACGCCCCTCGCTGCCGAGGCACCCTGCTCTTTAACACAGCCATCGCTTGATAGGAACTAGTCGGTTTGCAGCCAGCTCTGTCCCCGTGACCATACACCTCCACCCAGATGCTCAGCCTCAACTAGCTGTTGCTTTACTGAGCTTTGAATATTGCAATACTAGGCTTCCCAACTATGTATGTGTAGCGTTTGTAAGCCCTTTGCCACCAGCTGTACCTTATGGAGTATGGTGCTGTGGAGAGGAGATTTTAAAGTCACCAAGATCTGGCCTGGATCACAAACCACATTTATCGGTGGCTGCTTACAGAGCGGGGCCCCATGTCATAGAATTATCAAAGCGGGTATTTCTTTGAAATTCAGAGGAACCAGAACACGTGGGAAATACAGAAAATAACAAAGCAGGTCACCATGGGTCCAATTCCTGCAGACATAAGACATCAAGAGCAATCAGAAGGAAAGCCTGGGAGAGGCAGCGCAGGCAGCAGGGCTGCAGACAGCCTTGCCGGTGGCCGTGGGCTGACCCCATCCCTGCCACTTGTCCCCACAGGCAGCTGGCTCCTTCGGGAGCACCTGGAGGAGGCAGCCCTGGACCCAGGCAGGCATCCTGGGAGCCCTGCTTGTTTGCAGCCAGAGGCAAAGGCTCATGAAATTAGACCATGCAGCTGAAAGGCAGTTATTCTGCTGCCTTTAGTTTTTCTTAAGACAGGGAAAACAGCGGTCTACAAGCCAAAGACTGCTGTACCATGCTGGCAGCATTTCTTGTAGATGACCTCAGCATTTGCTCATTCTGACATCACTGTCAGGACCAATATAATTCAGGCTGGTGTCCTGTGAAATGCTCCCTGGGCAAATTTACAAGAGAAATAAGGGCATGTGCCCTTCTGGACAGCAAGCCGCTATGTACTTATCTTTCCAAACTGTCTGTGAATAATAATGAGGGGAGTTTGAAACATTCCGTTTCATCCATCGAATGATTCACTGCTGATCATTTCCAGTGCATTAAGAAATGAGGGGCCAAACCCTGAGGCCTTTGTACCATTTTCAATAGCCTTTTTTTGGAGAAAATTCTGGAGCAGAGCAATTAATAATCTTAGAGCAATTTTCATCTTGTGAAGAATTAGAAGTTGCTTGTTCAACAGTTGCTGCACAAAAGAAATATTGGTTGAAAAAACAGGTAGAAATGGCTTCATAAAAGAAGTCAACACTTGTTTTATTCTGAAATGAAAGGGAGTGACCTGAACTCTAGATATCCCTTTAAATCCCAGGAATAGCCTTGCCACTTTTTGATAAACTCCGTCTCCTCAGAAAAATTTCCAGCCTTGTCCAAATAAACATTATATCATAAAAGAAATTAGGACATCAGAAGCTGGACCAAACTAATTCATACCTTAAGGCAAACATATTGCATGAACATGTTGTGCTAGTTACCAGATGATTAGCATTTATACTATTAATAGGAACTGTCATGCACTTTTTGATTTCAAGCACTGAACACAGCATAGCACTGTACCTGTGTTTCAGACAACGTAAAGTCACTAATTCAGGTTGCAGTTCAACCACATTCAACTGAAAAATCAGCCTGTCTAGGTCTCAAGGACTGCATCCTCCCAGTACCTCTGTGAGAGCCAAGGGAGCCATGCCAATTTATGCCAGTGGTAGATTGCAGCCATATTTCCTTTACTGTGAGCAAAATGCAGATGCCATTTAGCTACATGCAGAAATCAATGAGAGGAATTTAAGGTATGTCAGAGCATCTCTGTTGCAATTATTTTATATCCAGCTGCAACTAGAAAGTGCTAATAATTGAGGCAAAGACCTCTCCAGCTACCACCCTTTATGCTATGTGCCAAGTCACGACTTGCTTAGGAGAAGTCTTAGTTCCTATTACAGGAAGATACTCCTCCTGCTTATTGATCCAGCTTCAAGATGTCTTTTCTCCACAGTTATCTCCAGATTCCAATAAAAATGTACGGTCAACTAAAGCATACCAGATAATGTCTTTGGTGACTATCTCAAAGGCATAGCAAACACACGACTGCCATTAAACTAGATGACTGGATATGACACTAAGAGTAAGCAATGCATGGAGACCCAAAACTTTATTAGTCTTTCAAGCTATTTTTAAGCTTCCAAAGATTTGCAGTACTGCTTGAAGTTACTTACAATCCTGCTCTAAGTTTGCAAACTTTATGCAAACTTTATGTTAGGCAAAGTATGCTACAGTGACCTACAATGTGATTTCTTTAAACAGGAGCCGGGTTCCATACATTGACTTATTCTATACTGCTGTGGCAATTGCAACATGAAAAAAGATAATCTCCATTCAGGTTATAGTGGCTGCAGAATTGTACAATTGCCATCACTTCCATAGCTCAGTGGAGGAATTTTATTAGGGGAGTGCTATCCACATATGTACTCTGCTTAGATGTCTGTGATTCAAAAGGAAATCATGTTTCTACTTCTCTACAGCATGTATTCAGATATTATTTGCTATTCAGTACAACTGTAAAAAAGCCCATGTGAAAATTCAAAGGTGAAACTTCTTGAAAATGATCAGCTAAAGCAGCCCATGTGTTTTGCTGGTGCCTCATTTGTGATTGTGCTTGTAACACCCCTGCAGTACTACAGCACTGTTAAAAAGCAAGAGCTAGAGGCTTCCCATGTTTGTTTTTTGTTGAAGTCAATGTAAGTGATGTTTGAAATGAAGTGGGGCCTTAGGCAAATAAGATTAGTGCAGAATTTCACCATGGGGTTTGGGGACACATAACACGCTTCTTGTTTTGCAGGGGCCACAGGGATCCTAGTGTGAACCTAGGGAATAAATGCAAGCCTTCCTCCCTGCCTGCTCACTCACGCTGTAGCGAGGCACGGACAAGGACTCAGTTATCTGAGGCTGACCTCAGTCACGAGATAAGTTGTGAGAGATATTTTTGGGCAGGGAAATAGATACGGTTTTAGTCTYGTTAAACAAACAGTCTGTTATTTTGCCAGTGTTGAACTGGGTGCAGTCAAAACTCACTTCCCACATGAAGTTGATCTACCAAACAAAGGAGCAGCTCTGGTTTGCATCTTTCCCAAGTAGCACAAATCTTACCACCCATGGTAAACCAGAATGAAAAAGGCTGAATTTCAATCAGTTTCTCTTCTGTCTTGTAAAAGGTAGTTATGGGCCTCCTTCCTATCAACTATAATTTTATATGTATCAAAATGCAAGGAGGCTTCATATTATTTAGATTCTGCTCTGAGGTGCTGTGGAAACAGGTAAGGGCAACACACTTTCTCTTCCCTGGCTGCATGCTGGCATTGTTACCAAACAGATCGCCACAGAAACGAGGGGAACAAGCTGCGCTGCTTCTCCATTCTGTTCGCTGAAGGAGGAGGCTCTGGACATGTCACACCACACGGTTCCAGAGCCACCTCTGCTCTTAGGTGGATGTGATGCTAGGACAGCGGGACAGGGAGTAATTCCTCCAGCTTCTTAAACCTTTAGCGATGCTGTAGAGTTTTCCAAGCCAAAAATTAAAATCTCACAAGTTTCCACAAACTGGAACTCCAGAAACAATTTTGATCTAGGTCAACTGAAACATTTTCCATTTCCATCACTGAACATCCTTTCCGTTTGTTTTTCAGACATTCTGTATGTTTTACCTTTTTTTACTGCAATTAACATTGCTGTACAAATGAGAATATGTTTCAAAACAAAAAAACCCCACATATTCTTTTTCACTTGAAGATTCAAGTGATGGTAAACATTGTTTCTAAAGGAGAGAGCTGCCTAAAGGTCTCTCTCCCGTGCTCTGTTCCCAATCCACCAGTGAAGGTCACTAACGCTCTGCAGTCCTGCAGGAACATCCAGCCCCTGACCGCCACCAAACCCTGTTTCTCTGAAGGCCAGAGGCTCACTTCCTATATTTGTATTGCCCTGGTGCTTGGTTGAGCCTGGGATGGGGCCTGAGACCAAACATGGGCTGAGGGTCTGGCTACAAACTTGGCTTCACTGTCACAAGCGCCTGTGTTTTTGTTTGTTTGTTTGCTTGGTTTTGTTTGGGGTTCTTTGTTTGAAAAAACAAACAGAGGTAAAAAGTTACAATTCTACAGTGCAAGTCAAAGTTTCAAGTGATGGGTGCATCAGAGGGATCACCGTTGTAAAGCAGCCTGACTCACCATCAGGTGTCGTGGCTGCAATAAGAAAGAAGGAGGATTAAAAGAGAAAAGAAAGTGAAAAGGAGCTGACCCTCTGTAAGTTAGGTGGACACCCATTTGAGAACATTCAGGATGGCCACTATAATTGTTGTGAATGGAAATTTACCAGACTATTTAGTGTAGAAGAACCTATTTTCAGATTCTCCGTAGATGAAGAGAAACTGTTAGTAGAGCAAAGAGTTCTGGTCTCCACACAATTTTTACACCTCTCTCAGGAAGTAAAATTTGAAGTCCTGTACTTACCTCTTGCTCACAGTGCAAACTATCCCTATGGTGGTAATCCTGAAGGTGAGATAACTCTGCAGACCAGTGCAGAGACTGGGTCCATACTCACACCAATGTTCATGCTGCCTGCTCCTTTTCAACCACGCTCCCAGCAGCGTAGATGTGAGCAGTTCACAGCCCTGAGGCAGCTCTTGCATGAGAGAGAAGAAGAAAAGGAAAGCTCCTTTCATACTTCTCCCTGTTTAAAGGCTGGGCCAAATCTGCAAGAAATGATGTATTACAGATTTTATATATATACAAACATATATATAAAATTAGGTCAAAGCAGCTGCATGCTATGATAATACTGCCAAACCTGCAACTGCAAAACCTTTCATTAAAGGTAGGGCAGTGTTTTGCTTTTAAGGTCTGCTTCTGTACTGCGAGCCACCATATTGCAAACTTTCTTGCCATCTGAGACCTTCCTGGGGATTGGTAAGTTCAGCCTCTGGCAATTCAGGATATGTTTTCCTTCAGCATAGTCATTAGTTGGAGAGCATAGCAGGTGCCCGCCTCTTGTTTAACAGTAAATGTCCATCATCTGTTGCCCTAGCTTCCTTTCCATTTGATTTCAGGAGCCATTTCCACTCCCTGCAGCCTGYACAGTGTCAGTATTTGGGGTCAAGGGCGGGAGACTGTCAGGCTCTGTGTCTCCGACTAAGGGCATCAGGGCTCTGGGCAAATTCTGCTCCACTTTAGGGGTGCGAGATCAGTCTATGTCAAGCCATTCGTTTCCCAGGATGTGATTGATCACAGTAGTCAAAGGGTCTGGCTTCCTTCCCCTGCCTGAACAGCAGACTTTAGAACAGGTTATCAACTAGTCACAAGACTGGAACTGGAAATAGGGAACATTTGGGTGTGAATTTTCAAATGGGTATCACTTCTGCTTGGCCTTGTAAAACTTCTCAGTTCTGCAGACGTGCTCATAAATATAGCGCCACAGCGTACTGTGCTTATTGTAATCATACACGAGGCAGTCAAGCCAAATTGTCGTCTTTGTCTGCCAAAAGACTTTGGGGACATCTTTTTCCATTATTTGAATATTTGTACTCCTGTCTCAGATCTGATTTTTTAGGCTGATGAAGTACAGCTTTCATTTTCCTTATCTGTCATCTGTGGATTCAAGCTTGAATTACATTTTATTGCTTAATTATCTGAAGGGAAAGAATGGGCAACCAGCAGCATTTAAATCTGAGAGGTCTGTGTCTACAGCCCAGGCACAGTATCAGTGCCCTCCACATAGACCAAAATCAGACATCCCAACTTGGTTCATTCCCACATCACCCCAGATGGAGGTGTTACAATATGGGACTTGCTTCTGAGCTGGAGTGGAAAGGTTAAACTTGCTGAAGTTCAGAGGTGACAGAGACAAAAGCACATCTGCCCTATCCATGTGCTATCCAGCCCTGGCACCACTGTGTTTCAGTGCAAACACAACCAAGAGCTCCCGTATACTCCCATATACAAGTGGCATCAGATGTACTGATGCCCCCAGGAGCAACCCTGGCAGCTGACACTCTGCCCTGGCGTTTGCCGTTTGCCCTTTGCCTGCTGGTGAGATACAGGGGTGCAGGGGTGTCTCCTGTGGGGCTTCAGAGTTCTGTGAGAGAGCTACTAGTCTGAACATAAATGAACAGCCTGTTTCCAATATGGTACAGTTATGGAATGGCTTGCTGAAAATGTCCATGCAAATTTTATATCTGTACACTTCTAGGGCTATTGCTCTGCTTGTAGTCCAGTGAAGACAGTTTAAAAGATACTGCTGTAGCTCTTTGCAGAAGCCCTGCTGCTGCTGCTGTCTGTGGTTTCATTCATTCCTCATAGAATCACAGAATCATAGAATCATTAAGGTTGGAAAAGACCTCTAAGATCATCGAGTCCAACCATCAACCCAGCACCCATGCCCACTAAACCATGTCCCGAAGCGCCACATCCACACGTTTTTTGAACACCTCCAGTGATGGTGACTCCACTACTTCCCTGGGCAGCCTGTTCCAATGCCTGACTACCCTTTCAGTGAAGAAATTTTTCCTAA